>CM052709.1:1422594-1611326 GCA_028551405.1 Uromys caudimaculatus
CTTCCTTCCTTCCTTCCTTCCTTCCTTCCTTCCTTCCTTCCTTCCTTCCTTCCTTCCTTCCTGCTTTCCTTTCTTTCTTTTTAAACAGAAATCGTTTTTCTCTACTCAGAATTAAATGTTTGATATTTTATATTGGATTCTGGAAAAAATTCTCAAGGTGAGCGTTTAGAGAGTATCCTATAGAGAACTGTGTGTTAGCATCCATGAGTTAGGTACTAATATAAACACACTAGTGAATAAGCCAGAGCTGAAGAAGATTTAGTCTGCAAGCTGAAGCAGTTATGCATGATTAGGAGTGAAATCATGTAAGCCTCAAATGATATTGTATACTTAAATGACAAAGTATGGCATAGAAGGTGGTAAGACTTAGCAAACTTCAAAATCTGAACTTGGTTGGAGTCTTAGCTGATGACAGCTCTGGTCAGCTCAGTGCCCCAGGCTTGGAAGAAATGTGAAGTTCAACCTGTGGTGACTTGGCAGCCAGAGACAGGGCACACCAGCATGAAAAATAAAGTTGTCCCAGCAACATATAATATTTCAGCAAATACAGTAGGTATCTAGCATCTTCTAGTTTACTGAATGACACCTTCCAAATTTATCATCTGGCACCCTTGATTTGCTGCAGAAGAAGTGAAAGGAAAGGTCCCAGCCTTGCCCATAGTTGGGCCCGACTGAGGGGACAGGGCCATGGCTGGGAATTCCTCACCCCTTCTGCTGTGCTACCATCTCTGAGAGGACCTACAGCTCCTGCTTCCCACCCAGGAGGGTGAGCATGAAGGGTTATTGAGACTCCTCTATCTAATCTTGAAAATAGAGAGAGATACATAGCTAATCTAAAACCTCAGAAAACTCACCAACCTAACTTATACTTTGGGCTTGCACATTTTGAAATAACTGTCTGAAAATCTAACTGACTGACTGACTGACTAAAAACTTCAGTGAGCTTTTGGAGTTCTGTCTGTCCAGCTTTCCCAACCATTCACAGAAGCTTCTGCAGAGCCCAAGGAGGGGTGTGGCTTGCCTTCAGCCTCGTCGGCTTTGACTCTTGAGGGAGAGAGCTATAACTCAATTGTCAGGTGAGTCCAACTGTGTCATCATTTTTTACTTCTTTGACTTGTTAAGGATAAATCAACGAATATGAAGGACATACAAAATATAATGACTACTAAAGTGAAAGCTTCCTTTAAGGTGTTATGGGAGACTATACTTGGATTCCCCTTATCTTTCTAAACAAACAAAGGTACACAGGGGGCTGAGAAGTCCACTCAGTGGTTAAGGGTTTCAAACTGCTTTTCCAAATTTTGCTTTGGATGGCTTACCATTCTAATTCCAGCTTCTGGGAATCCATCTTCCGGCTTCTGAAGACTCTCTTTTTTTTTTTTCTTTTTTTTTTCGAGACAGGGTTTCTCTGTGTAGCCCTGGCTGTTCTGGAACTCACTCTGTAGACCAGGCTGGCCTGAACTCAGAAATCCGCCTGCCTCTGCCTCCCAAGTGCTGGGATTAAAGACTCTCTTTAAACTCAATCATCAATCAATCAATCAATCAATCAATCAATCAAACAAAACTATCATCACCACCAATAACAAAGGCAACAAAACCACAAAAAAGACATAGAAATCAACAAAAAGATCATATTCCAATATTTTTTGTGTGTTTAAAACGCTTTTCACAAGTCAGTGCTCAAAAACAGCATTTTTGGAAACGCTGTGTTTGTGTTGCCCATACATTGTTGAAATGCCTGTTTTTTAATGGTATGAGATGATTCCTAGGGGTTGAGTGATCATGAGCCCCTCACCTATTTATGTTTAACTCATCTAAATATCACCCAGGATTCCATCTGATACTCTGTGTCCATTGAACATGGATTGTTCCTTGGAAATTAGAACATAAGAGACCAAATGTCACTCACACTGAAGGGTATTGGTCAGGTGTGACTCCAGTGTCGCATGAGTGCTAGGTAAATCCAGAAAGGGCAGGGTTAGCTTCTCGCCCTCGGTAAATCCAGAAAGGGGAGGGTTAGCTTCTCGCCCTCAGGCAGTGCTGCAGGCTTGGCTCAGCTGTTAGGAGCACTTGATGCTTTTCTAGAGGACATAGCTTCAATTCCCTGGACCACATGGCTTACCAACCATCTGTGACTCAATTCCAGGGATCTGAGCCCTCTCCCGGCCTCCTCTAGAACCAGTCATGAATGTGGTACACAAACACACATGCAGACAAAACACTCATACACATAAAATAAAATAAAATAAAATAAAATAAAATAAAATAAAATAAAATAAAATAAAATAAAATAAAAGTAAAGTAAAGTAAAGTAAAGTAAAGTAAAGTAAAGTAAAGGTAATTTAATTTGTCACCCTCTGTGTGTGATGTCTCAGGTCACATGTGTTTCTCCATGAGCCACCTCTCTCCAAGAATCATCATAGAGACAAAACTCACTGCCAGCTCAAACTAGAGCATCACATTGTTCTCATGGGTATGGCTGGGCAAAGAGATGCCACATGCCCATTGGCATTGCTGAAGGGGTTACTGAGGGCCACTGCTACCTATGACTTCAACTGGAGTCAGAGTTTTACAAATCCCCAAAGGAGTCAGGGTACCAAAATAGCACATTGTCTTAAGTGGAAAACATTAAAATACCAAACGAGTTTAAGTGTGTTTGATATACACACAGATACAGTGTACACAATATACACATGCACATACCAGGAAGCATCTGATATGGTAGGCTTGAGGCAGCGTGTGCTGGGGGTGCAACGTGCCAGTACCAACCTCTGTACGAGCATATCTGCCTCCACAGCACCCACCCCTGCCTCACTCACGTGGCTCCTCTGTGCTATTCAGACCTAAGTCCCAGGTTTGCTAGTCTTTGTTTTCCCAGTAATGCTTGAGTTCACAGAGTTGTCTTCGCAGGTATACCTCTCCGTGTGAGCTCCAAAAATGAATTATTATTATTATGCAGAATTCTTGGCACCCTGAAAGCTACTGCTGTGAGATGAAGCACTGCTTTTGCTAGGGAGCTGTGAGGGGTATGTGGAAGTGAGCTCTGCCTGGTTCTAGCTTGAGATTTCTGGAGCAGGGAAAATGCACGCAGGGATCATCAAATATCAGGGGTGTGTCTGTGGGCTGACAGAAGGGCAGCTGGATAGATCTGCATTCTACAGTGTCTGAGGTCTGAAGGCGAAGACATGGTCCCGTTTGTAGGATGCGAGTCACCCATACCTCCCTTTTCTCTTTGCTGTGGACAAAACCAAAGGTTTGTCTTCTGAGCGAGGAGGGCAGGTTTTCACTCTCACCCAGCCTAGTGTTGACAGCATCCCTAGGCCAACAGAAAATAATGGTAGCTTCTCATAAGCAATATGATGCTGTGTGCAGTGATTTTTAGTTTAGCCATCTAGAAATAAATGAAGTAAGAGGGAGACTATTTGGTCTCAGTGTCTTTTGATGGCTGTTTTGAAAATCCCCAAACAGAAGCCTTTGGTTTATTATTCAAGCATCTTGGAGCTCTCTTTTCCTCCAAGAGGGGGCATGGACCCTCTATGACAACAGAAATAGGTTAATATAAGGTCACACATGTGTCCTTAGCATCAGGATTAATTCTGCTGGCATTTATGTTTCTTAGTTGCTCATCCACACTCATTCCAAAACAGCACCAGAGGACAAACTCTGTCTGGAGGAAGCTTTTACTTTCAGATCCATTGAAAACAGTGTCTGTGCAGAAGCAACATATGTAATTTGTTTTTCATATAAGTAGAAAGTCTATTAAGAGAATGTGTTCTGGGTCAGGAAGGGTTAAGTGGGTTGGTAGATGGGAACGCAGGGGAGAGGAGGCATTTGGGGAGGGATAACAAACAGTAACAATCAATGAAAAGGCTATATGGGAACCTACTGTAGGAGGGTCCCAAAATGTATACATATCCACGTCTAAAAGGACTTTAAATAGACACTCTCTAATAGGGGACAACTGTTGCTTGCAACCCAGACCAAGATCCTTGGGGGCAGGGGGTGAGAAGGCACAGAGTCAATGACATAGACCCTGTGAGTCAGGCAAGTGGCAAAAGCAGAATATTTATTGCAAGAACTGGGCAAACTTTATACCCTCCCCCTGGGCCCCATTGGCCCATGACCGCTTGCTCCATGTAGTTGGCACCATCTGATTGGTTGTTCTGGTCATGTGCTCTGTGGTCATTTGTCTCTGGGTGTTGAACAGGCTTTAGTGTTAGCAGGCACAGAAACTACTGTTGTGAATGTGTGAGCCACCAGTGCTGACTCATTCCATCCACAGACAATGACTCCTCAGACATCATAGTCTATCAGACAAAATTCCAGTGCCATGTATGGGCTCCATTCCAGTTGTTAGTCAATGGAACCCAATAGATGCCCAGAAACAACACATTTTATTGACATTGCTTTTAGTTACCTTGCAGAACTTGATAGTAAGACCGTATTGCCAAAGATGCCATATTCCTAAATCATAAGACGGAGAAACCAAGTTAGTACTTACCTGGAATCTTTGACCCTACTGCCTAGAGGGTTCTATGCTTGCTACTTTGGGAGAAAAGTCATTAATACTGTGTACTCTACAAAGTACAATAACCAGCCCATAGATGCAATAGTGGCTCCCATGTTCTGAGAGTAACCAACCACTTTCTGCTCCACAAAATAGAACTCTTGTGTTATACTGTTACCTGACCAAGAACCTGTGGGTCATAGGCCCTAGTGGAAAACATACTACTGTTATTCTGATAGATGGGCATCTATTAAACTATTTACTAAGTAACTATCTTTATATCCATAGACTAGTTCATCTTTCAATCCTCATCTAAGAATCTTCTCTTTGTAGTAGATGGTGGCTAATATAAAGATTCTCAAGGATCAACATAAGGAGAATAAGATACTCTGGAATGATCAGCTGTAAATGGGACTCCTAAGGCTTAGGGATCATTGTAGAAAGACAGTAATAGCCAGAGGTAGTAGAGGTCTTCTGTGAACAGTGGTTTTGTTTTTTGTTTGTTTTGTTTTGTTTTGGTTTGGTTTTTTTTGGACATGACAGGGCCATTGCTCACATGACCTTCCAGTGGCTGTGACGGCATACACAAAATCCGCACATGATAAATATGGCCAAGATCACTGGGTAAGTGGGGAAGGAGCTCCCAGAGTCTTATACCTAGTTGAGAAGCTATTGGCGATTGATGACTGCTGGGAGAAGGGGAGTCTGTTTCTTAGGATGTTGTCCCTGATAGCCTGCCTGTGTTCCAGTGGCTGGCCCTACATTCATGAACATACTATCAGCATTAACTGAACTCACTGGGTTTTTAAAAAAAGAATACAAGAAATTAGAAGGGAAAATTGTGGTGGTAGTGGGGGAAACAAGAAGTGATAGGTGGGAAAAATAGGGATAGATTTGATCAAAACAAATTATATTCCATAAAACTATCAAGTAAATATTTAAAGATTCAAAAGGAAGTGTTCTTGAAATTCTGGAAATGTGATCATGTTTCAAATATACCAGTAGGTTTATAGAGTGATTCTATAAGCCCCTTTCTTTCAGGGTGACTATAGAGTTAATGTTCATTATTTTGTTTTTCTTCTCTTGACTATTCACAGATTAAGGGTTTAGAGAAGTTTACCTGCTCAAAGTCCTTTTAGTTTTCTAAGTACAAGAATCCTTTCCACCTAGGGCAGTCCTTTCCATCAATTCCAGGACAGGCATACTGAGAAACATCTGCTCTATCTTGTGGTCTTCAAGGAAGGCCAGGTTGAGATTTCTCAGTGTTTTCTTTATGTATTTTTATAAATGTCCCTATAGAGACACTCAAAAGTGCTATTTCATCTCAGAGTATCTAGGAATTTGAAAGTTGCCTCCCTTACCTTTAGGGAGGTGTTCCAAGACCCTAGTAGGTGCCAAAGTTAGTAGACAGTCTTGGAGTCCCTGTTGCCATGTTCCTTCCTATGTAGACATACTATGTTTAATCTATAAACTAGGCACAGTATGAGATCAATGATAACTTATAACAAATAGAATATTTACAATAATATGCTAAAGTTATCTATTTCTGGAAATTTCTGTTTAAATTTTCAGACTAGTTCAGAGTGTGGGTACCTGAACCTCTGAAAGGAAATCCCCATTAGGAAGCAACTGTCATATTCTTAGCTGCCTATGATCGCTCATTATATGGAATTTCATTCAGGCATATGTATTTATGTTAGTCATGCTTCATCCAATCTGGTGGCCAGTAAGTGTCATTAAATAATTGTACCAGTTTGGGAGCTAGGGTGTAGCTTGATTGATTGCTTGTCTAGTATGCATGAAACCCTGTGTTTGGTCCTCAGCACTGCATAAACTATTACATAAAGGTGCATTCTTACACACACACACACACACACACACACACACACATACACACACTTACTCATGCATCCCCCCCACACACACTCCCATGCACACACACAATCACACATACACATTTGTACCATTATCATTTAATGTTTCTTCCAATATGGTCTTGGCTTGATGTAAGAGAAGTTTTTCAGTGATGATATAGTGAAACTCAATGATCTTGTGTTTTTCATTGAATTCCACATATATATTTATATATAAAATCTCTTATATATGTAAATATACTTAATACAATATAGATGTATATTCCATATATATATATATATATATATATATATATATATATATATGTGTGTGTGTGTGTGTGTGTGTGTGTGTGTGTGTGTGTGTGTGTATGTGTGTGTGTGTGTATGTGTGTATATTCACACACATATGTATTTTACATTTGCATTTTTGTATTTGTTAGCATCAGGACTCATTAAGAGTGTGTTCCAGCAGTAGAAATCACGTCAGAGAGACTGTGAGGGCTTCTGCTTATTACCTGTTACCTTTAAATTTGTAGGACAGGGTTCAACTTCTTTCTTTCTTTTTAATTTTAGCAATTTTATTTAATCTATTTTATAAATGTTTTTACTTGAAATAGAATTGTATCCCTTTCCCCTCCCTTTCCTTCCTCTTCTTTTTACCCTCTCTCAAACCTCTTTTTTGCCCCTTCCATGCTCAGGTTAATAGCTTCTTTCTCTATGATTATATTTTTATACACACATATATGTGTGTTTATGCACAAATGTATATAAATAGAATTTAATGAAACTTGGTACGGTTTCAAGACTGACCATTCTGCATTAGACAATCAATAAGGGTATTGTCCCTGAGAAAGGCCAATGCCCCTTCTCCTAGCAGTCAATAGTTGCTTGTAGTTCTTTGTTAAGGGCTGGGGCCCTTTGAAAATGTCTACCTTTTATGTTAAAGTATCCACTGATATTGCTATTGTTCTGTTTTTGTTTATGTAGCCTTTTCTAGGAGAGACTGTTTCATTGTAGATTTCCTGGTGTTCCTGAACTCACTATATTTCCACCCCCTGTGCCATGATGTTACTGAGACATAGATACAGGAGCTGTGGTATAGATGTACCTATTTGGATGGGCTCCCCACAACCTAGTTGTTTTAAATCTTTTTACACACTGAAGAGATTAATTAATTCCATGACTACAGGAAATACTGCAGGGTGAAAGTTTAAGAGCTCCATGTACAGACAGCTGCAAGATCTGCAGTTTTCTTCAGAAGTTCCTTGAACCCCACTTCCACAAAAATTTACTTTCTAGTAAATGTGTCTTCTGGCATTTATGGGACATCTTCCACTCTGTCAGGTGCTAGTGCAATGCTAGCTGTCTTCAAGAGGGCTTCTCCACAGTTGTTCCTGGCTTGCTCACACTCAGAAGCAGCAAGCCCTTCCTTAGGATTTCTGAAGCATCAGGGTTCAGGGCCTCTAGAGATTTTGCTTTTGACAAAATCCACCATGCCTTTATGATAAAAATACTGGAAAGATTAGGACTGGACAGAACATACCTCTACATAAGAAAGGCTATATAAGACAAACCTATAGACAATATTATACTAAGTGCAAAAAACTCAAAACAGTCCCATTAAAACTAGGAACCAGACAAGGATGTCTACTGTCCACATTCCTTCCAATATAGTACCTGAAGCTTTAGATACAGCAATTAGACAAGAGAAGAAAGTAAATGAATCCAATTAGGAGTTGGAATATATCCCTTTTTGAAGATTACATTATACAAAGATGAAGAGGCACTAAAAACTAGAAATGATCAATTTCAGCAAAGTGGCAGTATACAAGCTCACTTTATAAAAATCAGTCACTTTTCTATACATTAATACAAACACACTGAGAAGTAGATCACGGAAATATTCCCACTCAAAATAGCTCATAAAAAATATAGGAATAAACCTAACCAAGGAGATAGAAATTCTTATACTGAAAATTTGAAAGATCTGAGGAAGTAGATTGAAGAGGAGTCTAGAAGACAGAAAAACCTTCAATGTTTATGAATTAGTAGAGGTAATTGTAGGAATTTATTTTTCAAAACCTACTTTAATAAGGGTTCTTAAATACTCCCTTATAGCCCACTGACCAAAGGTATGGGAGGAGAATAGCTAATAGGACATGGGAGACATAGACGTGTTTAGAAGTAGTTCCTTGGGGTGATTCCAATCTTCATTATCTGCAGTCCAGTCCACTAGCAAAACACCAAACATGAATCAGCAGCAATGGTTCAATACGGCAGAAAGCCGAGGCTCTGCCAATCTACATGAGTCAGCCCAAGTAACAAGAAGCAGCCAGAATACCACAGATGTTCTTTGGTGAGCTTTTCTCTATGGAGACATGACAAGCAAAGAAAGCAAAGTGAACCAATGCCAGAGCATCCTCAGAACAGCCAGCAAGGTGAACCAATGCAAAAGTGTCTTGGTGAAGACCAGTGAGGTAAAGCTCAACAAAGACCAGCAAGACAAGGCAAACCAATGCAAGAGCTTCATCAGTGAAGACCAGCAAGGTGAACCAATGCCAAAGCGTCATCCATCATCTTTTGGGTTATACTTATACTTTTTCCAAACATCATGTGTCCTCTGAAGCATCCTCTCTAGCAAAACATGCCCCTTTTCCAGGCAGCTTCCAGAAAAACACAATATGTCTTTTCTCAGCAAAACATTCTCTCATAAGACAGCTTCCAGAAAAACCTCACATGACACAACTAAGTCTCCAATGAAACCAGAAATTCCCATTTGAGTTAATATTTTGAAAGTGGCCATCAGTGTAATCCCAATAAAAGTTCCTAGGACACTTTTCACAGAAACAGGAAGAAATGCTATAACATTCATCAGTAGGGAAGGGAGAGGTACAAGTTAGAGGAGGGGCTGCTAGCAGCAGTGACAAGAATTATAAGAGGAGTGATGACTAGCAGCGGTAACAAGAATGGAGGTTTGTCATCAATTGGACAGTAAGCTTTGGGAGTTGGTTGTTGGTAGCATATTTGAGATGGCATGTGGGTGACTGACAAATTGTCCCATTGGGCTTTGATTCAGAAGCCATAGTTGAAATTAGAATTGTGAATCTGTATTAATGCATTCCAGGCTATACTTCTATGCTATTAAACATTATTTTGAGATAAAGATATTTGCTGTTTTTAGCTTCCTATCCACTTAAATGTAAAGCATAGAACTCACTTGTTCTAAGTCCCTTCCTTTGGATTTCACAGCTCTTATCATAGGTCACAGAGTTGGTCCACACCTAAGCAGACATCACCACACACTGCCATCTCTGTCATGTGTTCTAATGATCCATTTCTTCTTCTTAAGAGTCATTTATTTCCCAGAAGAACAACTTACCCTGCATCTCTCTCTATTCCAATGACTTGTGAGCCTGGATTCTAGTCACCTCCAGTTGTAGTTTTCAGTAAATTTCCATGTGCTACAGGGATGAAAATCTCTTTTCTTATGCTACCTTCTGTCAGTTTAATTTTTCAGATCTCATGGACTAGTCCTAAAGAAGTAAGGGAAAATATGGTCTCCCCTAATGACATCATCATCTAAGAAGAAAGTGAGCACTAAGACCAGAACCTCCTCCAGAGGAGATGCTTGAGTAAACAGAGGAAAGTGATTCTACAGGAAGAGGGAACCAAAGCATGGTGTGGAGAATGAAGAATTTCAGGATGCAGGCTAAGAGGACAGAAACAGATCACAGTACATTTGGAAGGATTAACTGCATTCTCTGCTGGTCACAGAGTCTTGTAAACCACCATCTTACTTAACCCTGGCAATAAGCACCTAAGGTAGCAAGTGTCCTTACAGTAAAGGATGGGATACAGAGAGATGGCAGCAGCTTCGTACGGTCATACCCCAGCTACCTGTCTGTCACAGCCCTACGTCTGCATGCAGGTGTGTCCTGTCATCTCTGTCTCCTATCCAGGATGTTCTGAATGCTAAGAATTCATATGAGATCTGCTTGTTCTAGATCAGGAGTCAGTGAAGTGGGTGATGGGACAAACCTGGCCCACCACTTGTTTTTATAAATAAAGTTTTATTAGGAATACTCCTGTTCAACCACTTTTTGTTCTGATCCACCTACTTTCTCAATATGAGAGGATGGAAGGGATGTGGGAAGACACACAAAACCTGGCCATTTGCCTTTGGGTCTTTGCTGAAATCATGTGCCTACTCTGTCTTAAACCATGAGGCTGTCATGGTCAGAGTATCATAGCTTAGGAATCCTAATTCAGTCTCATGTCAAATTCTCTTTACAGTAAAAATACACCACCCCTCCCCTGACAAGCTGGGGTACAGTTGTAATATGACCCCTCACCTTCAAGGAGATATTACAGTTATTCCAAACTGTACTCACTTTGACTTCCATTTTTTCTCATTCTTTTCAGTAGTTTGGAAGAAACGGAAGATGACTAAGGAGAATTTGGAGACATTCAGGAAGCAGCTCACACAGACTCTGTGAAGAGTCTGCTAAAACCATTGCATCTGCCAAGAACATGGGGAATGTGGGTGGGTTGAGGGTACAGAGTCAAATACATGAGGGGCATCATGACTGGAAGACAGCCTCTAAGGACTGAGGAATCAGCACCCCAGGGACACCAGCTAATTTGTCCCCCATCCATTAGCCAGGACCCCAGGGCCCCAAGGAAGGACATCTGTTTCTATTCTTTTGCCACGTCTGGCAGAGGCATAGGGGCATCCCTTGGGCTGGCAGCCTCCCTGGTGTTGGTAACTCAGCGGGTATCTGAGGTGGCAGGTCCTGCTGGGGCACATCTGTCCCTCTCTGACACTCACACTGCTAATTCCTCCTTCTCTTGATAAATGCAAATTGAGCTGCTGCGTCCAGACAAGTTGGCCTCATTAGCAGGTGCACTGTGATTGGCCCAGCCCGTTCTTCATTTCTAACCTCCATCACCCAGGGGTCGCTCCTCCTTCAGCCTTGCTGCTGCAGAGGTAGAGTTGTGGAGCTCAACAAAGACAGATCTTTCTAGGGAAATAAAGGCCAATGTTTCTCAAGGTCACCCTCTGTCTGGCAGGTCAGCAACTTCTGGCCCTATACTGATCAAACCCTGACCAGAAAGGACCTGGGTCCTGAGGAAATTTCTAGTCCTTGCTGTGCCTTTCCAGGACAAAGTAGTTTCCTGCTTGTCAGCCCTGTAGACAAAACACAAGGCACCATGCATTTTTAATATGCATAAATGCATGCTTGCTATTTAGAAATGTAGTTAGATGAATGATATTATCAAATTATCACATTTTTGCTTTTCCTTTTAGTCAACTGAATCTATACTCCTGAGTAATTTTCTCTAGGCCTAGAATGAGTCTGAGGTTCTCAAACATTCAACAAGGACAGTTTGACATGGAAAGTCAGAAATCCAATTAAAGATGGTGTTCTTGTAAGTACAAAATCCCCCACAGCCCTAGGACCTGGGAGGTTTGAGTATTCTTTCTGCACTAAAAATCCTTAAAGATTTATATGCTAATAATGTGTTTGTTTCATAAACATAGATTGGCTTTAATGGTATAAGATACCAAGGGTTATCAAATAAAATATTATTTGATACCAACATGCGATTTCTACTCTGCCTTGGTTTTCTTTGTAAAAAAAAAAATACATTTATTTACTGTGTGTGTGTTTTCTTGAGAAAGGACAATTTTGGGTTTTTGATTGAAATTCTAATTTTCAGGAAAAAACAATGTAGCTAAACTTCCAGAACTTCTGTGCATTCTTCTTTGGCTCTGCCCAATTTCTACAGCATAGTCAATGAGAAAAAATAACTTCACAATATAGCATACAATTTTCCGATGGTTTGTTTTCTGCTCTCTTTTTTAAAAAGTTATTTTAAATGGGATCTCTCTGTGCTTCCCTAAGCTTGTCTCAAGTGATTGAGATCAAGCAATCCTCCTGCCTCAGCCTTCTGAGTAGCTGAGACAACAAGTATCACCTCAGTACCCAAGTCTACTTTGTGTTCATTTTCACTATAGTAAATACAAAAATGAAAGTGAAAAAACTCTATAGATTGCATGGATGGCCAAGAGTACAGGTGTTTACCACAGTGATAGTGTGAATCTCTTGCTCATGGTCATAGGGATACTACTCTGTATTTGCTAATGGCCTGATTTTATGGATTAGATTAAATATTTCTTAACCTTTAATTGTAGTGCAAGCATAATATGGTTACTGTTTAGTTTTCTTTTTTTCTGAAAGCTTACTTGATTCCTATAATTCAGACCACTGTGTAGTTTTCTTTTAAGGGCTCCACAGAGTCTGCTACATGCCTGTCCTTAAAGGATGGAGCTAAGTGGGGAGGAGAGACATGTTGAGGAGAGGCAGAGCTGTCTGAAGACTCAGAAAAGGGACAGAGCACAGTGGTCAAGGGACTACTGACAGCCCAAGACTGTCAAATGCCTGGCACAGTTCACTGAGCCATGGGTGTGTACCCCTGTTTATCAGCTCCGTCCCCACTGTCAACTCCAAGTGGGAGATCCCAGAACTTCATCTGCCTTTGTTTCCTTTTCTTATGTGCAGGTCGCTGTCACTGCAGGGGAGTCGCTGAAGGTGACAGAATGACTATTGGGGTGTGCTGGGACTGAGGGCCTGGCCAGAGACTTGGAGCACAACCTTTCAGAGGTCAGCCACAGACTCTGGAGATGACTCTCTTTCTCCCTCTCAGGTGGGAATGGCTCCTTTCATTTCTCACTCCAAGGGAATAATGAGGAAGGGACAGGAGAGAGAGCAGGTGTGTCCCCAAGAAGTCACTCATTTTCCTCAGTTTGCACAGAGTGAAGATTCTACTGCAGCGTGGAAAGCTGTGTTCACCCATAAATGCCAGATTCAACTCATCTGACCAAACAGAACATTCTCACTACCCACCACAGCCACAGAACTCTGGGCCCAGAGCCCGGGGCCAAGTTTTAAGCCAGTTTTCTCACTTGAGGCCGAATGACTGACTACTTTTTCTTAAACCCTTAATTTTATATAGCCCAATTTCTTGGAAGACTGTCAGAGGAGTTGGGCTAAGGTACATGCTTTTGGAAAGAGATGGGTGACTGGTAGAATTAGCACAGGGAGGTGAGTGTGTGGTGCTAAGTTATTTCAGGTGCTCTGCTCACAATCAAGTGAGCTCTTCATGATGTGAGAGCTGCCCATGGATTCCTGGTACAGACTCTGGAAACATCCTGCCACTTGACTGTTAACTTGTGGACTCCTAGAGGATTCAGCCTGTGTTGAGAATGCAAACCTGAATGCTCTTGAGGTAATGAAGGCATGAAGGGGCAGAACACATGACCACAGGTGAAGGTGGCCACAAGGACACTTGTGTGTTGCAAGCCTTGATGCTGCAAGCCTTTAGATTCAATCTGCTTAAACACAGAGAGGAACAGCCGTAGGTGTTCCCAACTCCAACATAGCCATTTATCTGTCAAACAATGCAGCCCCAGGATTTCAGCTGGATCTGATCAGCATCTAGGCCATTACATAAGACATTGGATTCTGGTCCTCTGGGTCCAGCCAGCATCCTCTTCGATTTCTACTGCAGGTTCCTGCAGGAGCAAACACTACTGTGCATTCTTCTGCAAGCCCATTAATCTTTCTTCTAGTGTTCTGACTGACCTGAGTCCCTACTTTCATATATGACTACTATATACTTTCATATATTACTCATGGTTGGTATAGAGGTGGAAGGGGGTAACTCGGGTCCAGAAAACCAAACAGAACAGTGATCAGAACCAGGAGATCGCAAACATGCCCGCTCTACGAGATGGCTGTGGGTTGTTGTCCTCCAAAACAAGCAAGCAAGCAAACAAACAAACAATATCTCCTCTTTAGAGACTGGGGGATTTCTAGTTTGAGGCCAGCCTAGTCTACTGAATTCCAGGCCATGCTAGGGATGCATAGTGAGTCCCTGCAGGTGGGTAGGTGGAGGAAAACAAACAGCCCACAAGATGGCTGTGAGACCCACTTTGAGGTCTCAGGATAAATGGCTGACTGTTGACTGGAGGTACAATGGAGGGAGTTTTCCTCTTGGCTGCCACCTCCCTTCTGACGTGTCCTACTTGCATTGCCAGGACCCAGATAGGACCCATTTCAGATGTCAAATTGGATCTTGTTTGGACTTAATCTGCAGTGATTATCAGGCAAGAGGCCATCATTTTAATGGCTCTTAATACTTGAAATGCTACGTCTCAATGTCAGGAACTATTTTAATGCAGCTTGTAGCCACAGCACCAATCTCATCCTTCAAGACTCTTTAAAGATCTCCCCTGTCTCTGTGGTTTTCTTCTCTCCTCTCTCAGACGGACCTCTCACTCTTCCCTATTTCCTTCCTTCAGCGTCATTTCCTTTTCACAGAATTAAAAGGAAACCCACGAGTAGATGAGGAACACGATCCCAGTTCGTTGCTTCTTCCTAGCTGTTATGTATATGAATAATTTTATATTTATCTGCATTTACAAAAGCAGAAAAGATAGAGCTCATTGGAGGGAGCACTGTGATAGCTGGGGATTTTATTCACAAAAATAGACATATTTCAAAATTTAATGAGGAAATACATTTTGTATTCCTAAGTTCAAAGCTAAATAAAGAGTAGATGTAACAATATTTGTGGGTTTTACATTTATTAAAGCCAGGATAGACAGGGGTAATAGCATAACTCAATATTTATGATGCAGTTGCTTCTACATAAATATTAAAATGAGACAGTTATCATCAGAACTATTTGTTGTTTATATTTGCCTTCAAATTTTAATGATCATGAATGCTACTTGCGTGGTAAAGTTCAATACTTGAAAATATAACTTATTTGTCCAATAATGAATGTGACTGTGGAACTGTCATAGAAAAGTAAGCTCATAAAAACTAAATCACAATTTTAGAAAACGGCAGACTCTGACTGATGGCACACTCTTGTAATTGTGGCACTTGGGAGGTGAAGGCAGGAGAATCGTGAGTTCAAAGTTACCTCCAGCTATAAAGTAAGCTTGAAAACAGCCTGGGTTGCATGAAGCCACCAATAGATCCCCTCTCCCAAATAGGAAGAGAGAACTTATTTCTAGGGATACGGAGCAGATACACATCTTCTCATAGAAGTACATCTAAAATCCATGGACAGCATATTTGAAAAAGGAAGTCGTCAGCAAGGTGAGGAGAAAAACAAACTGACCTGGGCCTGTGGAAATTGCGAAATGAATGCTGGTAAGGATCCTAGGATTTCTCTGGCTTCATATTTATCAAAATGATTTTAGAGTGCAACCTGGAGACTCTCCTCTCACAGCTTCAGGAAAAGACAAAGACCGGAAAAGGGGCAGTCTTGTCCAGCTACAGAGAAAACTTCTCAGATGTTAAATGTTATATCCTAGACATGTATTCAGGTAAATTGTGCTCATACCTCCCCTGTTGGCAGTGATCGCTATATTATAAGGTGAGGTAAGGTGTCCCACCTTTCATACAGCTCTGGCTTCAGTGCAAGAGGACTCTGGTGACAACGAATACCCCTATAACCCAGGTGGTGATAACCCATGTCAATGTTCCCTCAATCGGGAGTTCTCGGTGAGCCTCAACTTCCAATAACCTTGAGGGATATGGAAGGGAAGGAGGCAGCTCTGTCCATTTTGGGAGGGTACTCAGAGTTGGCCAGCACTGGGTGAAGATGTTCATCCCACTCAGCATGGTGACAGTTCCAGGCTAGTGTCATCAGCACCAGGGGAAGTAATCAATAGCCACCTGTGTCTTCCCAGTAAATAGTGTCAAGGCAGATTTGTGGCAGAGCCCCCAGCAGTAAAATGACCCCTTTGGGGAGTTAGAGCAGGAGGGAGCAGTGACCCTGAACTCATACACACCTGACAACAACGGGTCAGGCTCACCAGAGAAGTGTCAGAGGAGGTCTTCAGAAACACAAGGTTTGAATCAAAGACTCTTGTCAACATAACATCCAAAGTTTTAACTGGAGGTCACTTGTTGCACCTATTAGAAAATGTATAAATTGCAAGAGAAAAGAAAATCACCATTCAAGAATGCAGAGATGAAACATAGGTTGGAATTCCAGAACAAAGGTGTGAAAGCAATCAGACAAAAATGCTCAAACAAAAAGCTACAGACACGCTTTCAATAAATAAATAAGAGAAAAAAAGAATCAGACAAAAGAATGATGGGGTAGACAAGAACAAAACACATTGTTTTTTGAACTACCAATTATAATAACCAATAAAACATCAAGAGTTTGGAAAATGGCTCCATGATAGAATATTTGCTAAGTAAGAACAGGGCTCTGGGCTCAACCCAATCACGTGTATACACACACACACACACACACACACACACACACACACACACAGAAAAAAAACAATAAAAGAAATTTCTCCTCTAACACACACACATATGTACACACACAGACACACACATATATGTGTACACACATAGACATATACACACACATAGACACACAGACACATACACAGACACACTCACAGACACACAGACATATACACAGACACATACATACAGACACACACAGACACACACACTCACACAGACATATACACAGACACATACATACAGACACACACAGACACACACACTCACACACACACACACATACATACACAAACACATAGGCACACACAGGCACACACACACACACATACATATACATACATACACAGAAACACATATACAGACACATATACAGACACACAGACACACCAAAGAAGAATCCTGCAAGTTAATGCCTAGAATCGGTAGAAGATAAGGAAGATGGAGGAACAATGGCATTCATCTATTTACCAATAGTCACATTCATCCATTCACCAATAGGTATAATTGTATCTGTCCATTCACCAATAGGTATAATTTAAGTTGATGAACAGAAAGATAAGACCACGGTCATATGTGTGGGAAATGGAGATCAGGCTCACAGACATTATAGGTATAAAAAGTCTTATGTTTGGAATCAAATAAAGATTGCTCTTTGTGTCTTTGAAGCAATAGGAACACTGGACCTTATTTCAATTAATTATAAATGTGAATATTGAAGGCTTTTTATATTAATCAAAGATGTAATGGTATCTAAAAGAAACAGTGTGGATTATTCAAAGTATTTCCTCAAAACACTGGTTGCTTAAAATGGAATTTCAAAAAATTGTTAGAGTCACTACAGAAAAGCAGGAGAAAGGAAAAAAATAAAGAAGCAAAGGAAGGCAGAACATGATGTAGCAGATCAAAGATTTACTAAGAAAACCAAGTATCTCAAGTATATGTGATCTAAATGCAAACTTTGGGAAACAAAGACTGGCCTACTAGGTAAAACATAACCCAACTATAAACCCAACTATATGCTTTTTAACGTCCTTCAATCACCCCGTTAAATAGAGCTGATGGGAGAGATATATTATGCAAATTTTATTTAATAAAAGGTGGAGTTATATGTATATCTTAGTGAATATTCAGTTGCATGACAAAACACCATGACTAACGCAACATATAAAAAAAATCATTTAATTTGGGATTTATGACTCTAGAGGGTTAGAGTCTATGACCATCATGGTAGGAAGCATGACAGCCAGTCGTGGAGCTGGAGCAGTAGCTGAGAGCTCACATTTCAGGCCTTAGAGCTAAGTAGAGAGAAATAACTGGAAGTAAGTGTGGGCAACTTCAAAGCTCAGCCCTAGTAACACAACTTCTGCAGTGAGGCCACACCTCCTAATCCTTCCCACATAGTTCCACCAACTAGAGACCAAGCATTTGAATATATGAGCCTATAGAGGACATTCTATTTGCACCACCACAATATTATAATATCCTGAAATATATTTCAATACTCAGAAATTTACCAGGGTATGATAGGAACGTTGTGTGACAGTTAAACGGATTAAGTATTGGTTAACTGAAAAGACCAAGCTGTATTAAATACTTATGAATCAAAAAGCTGTGAAACACGTAACAGGAACTGCGGGAAAATGGAAGAACCAGACATGTGTATGATTTCATGATGCTAATCTTATACTCTGACTAGCAGACATCACCTCTCAGGGAAACTTAGTGAGGGACACAGCCTTTTCTGTACTGTCTTCACACACTTGTAAATTGGTAACTGTTGCAGAAGAAAATCCTTTTATGTTTCCTCACAAATAGAAGGAACATATGTATATGCATCTCTACACCGCTTTCGCCACCGCTTTCCAGCATTATCACCATAGACTATAACCAAGAATCAAGATGGCCGAATGAGTGAAGACAGGCTGACAGGCTGGAGCACAGAATCCTAAATTTGCCAGTTCTTCTTAAGAGTTCTGAACTCCTAACTTGGGAGTTCTGAAACTCAGCTTTATAGCAGTACAGCTAGCAAAACCTTGTGTGGAGACTTGCTCAAAGACCGGAAGAACAAGTGCCCCCTCTGCTAAATGCTCGGAGGGAACGTCTAGAAACTCGATGGCCAGCAACTGAGCACACACATTTGCCAAACAGGGAACCTGAAAACCAGTGAAGCCAGACCTCTGCTTCAGCGCACCTCACACCACTGAGATACCCGCAGCGCCCAGAAGGCACCTGCACCAGTACAAACCAATATTTTTGGATCCAAGGCACCCATACCTCTTTGGTTCTTACTTCTTCCACTAAGCTTAGAATAGTTGATAGTGTTTTTCCACCTACAGCTCAACAGTCTCTACACAACTGCACGTGGCCCCTTAGCTAATTTCCATCTGAGGAGAGATTTTGAACGTTCCCCCCTTAGAACTTTGTCTTAAGTCATGCTTGCCCGATTGTGATCTATGTCAATCAGCTCTAACACCGAAGGCGATCAACTTACCACGAGGAAACGTTTGTTTAGAGTCAGAGAGGTTTCAGTCCGTTACTACTTGGGTGCATAGCTTTTGAACCTGATGCAGGGCAAAATATAATAGTAGGGAGCACCACGGAGCGAGTGCTCACGTCGTCAGATCCAGGAAGCAGGAAACACACAGGAAGGATGGGAGCTCCAGAAGCACCTTCGACAACGTTCCATGATCCAGCATCCTTCCTGCTGCGCCCACTTCCTGAAGACTCCACCACCTACCTGTCCACAGAGCTGCAGGACCAAGCCTCTAACATGCAGCTTTGGGGGAGGACACTTCCAAATATTATCCAAATATATGAAGATTTTCTGAGTTTAGGGCCATTTCCTTAGCATACAGATGAAGGATGTACCTGGAATACCACGTGATCATATCCATGCCTGTCCAAATGCGACTCGGTCTCCATGCCCAATTTGTTAGTTTTTGAAAACTGTAATAAATTTTTTTCCCTTGACGAAATAAAACTAGCACCCAAGGCTGCTGTAACAGAAAACCCACAGTGAGTGGAGCGGGTGGAAGGATGACACAGCAGGCAGTGTAACTAACCAGTTAGAGAGATCTCTGTCGACAAGAGTGACTACCATGCTGATGGTGACACCTGCAGCTTCCGGGAGTTAATCCTGCAGAGGCTTGCCTGTGCAAACTTTGAAAAAGATTATTACTATTATCAAGGTCACATCATACTTGGGAAGATATCTGTGCCACCAAGAGAGAGATGGCATCTTTAAATTACGGGCAACGTAGATAAAGAGCTGGGGCTCCGCCAAGGTAAAAGTTGTAAAACTGGATTGATTTTCGCTGCAGCTCGCTAAGGGTTCCCCAGAGCCAGGATGCAATGTTGAAATATAATAATTGATAGCCTGAAAAAATATTTCTGAGAAGTGTTCAGAGGTAGTGTAGAGCCCTGCCTGAGATTAAGCGAGCATCTGCTTCAGTGAACCCCAGGACCAAAGTGACCCAAGCCCTGGGCATCTTCTGATGTGAGCCCCTGGCTGCTCCCACCTCCTCTTCATGACAGAGGCAGAGAAAATGCTCTTGGCCTTCGAATAGAGGCATTTGTTAAAAGCTGTGTGGAGAAGTAATTATCCAACAACCAGACCTGTATGTGTGTGGGAAATTGCACTGGTTAATATCACCTTGGCCATCCCAAGGGGCAGAGGGGTTCATGCTAATCTGACCCCTTCTCAGTCTTGACATGGTAGGCTGACCACCCCAAGCTGTGAGTGTGTGTGTTGAAATTGCTCGGGATTCAATTGAACACATTAAAATTTAAAAAGGATTTAACCGAAAAATTTCAATAGCTTCTGCGAAGAGGGATAATTTATTAGCTCAGAGTAAATTAAAATCTCAAGCAGGGGTAAAGACTTTGGAGATTGCTTTAATACATTTTATATGCTTTCAAAAGAAATGTTCTTTTAAATGGTCCAAAAATCAGCTAATTTTGTCCTATTTAGCAAATTACCTCCTAAGGCCACGATGTTGAAAAACTTAACAATTATTTTTTTTTTTTTTAAGCGAAAAATAGAGGAGGGGTTGAAAAAAATCAAACACCTTCCACAGGAAACAACCAAACCCCAAATTGCTGTGCCCTTTATGTGACACAGTTAGGATATTATTTTTCCTTACTTAATTCAAAAGTCAGCGAAACCTTGGCGCTCCCTTCTGCCGTGCCACACGGGGACCTTTTCTCTGCATGGTGATTGCCGGTGAGGAGGGTGGAAGGTTAATGGGGAGGTGCTGAGGCGAAATCCCAGTGCAGCCTGGTAATTTATACTTTTCCTTGTGGCAGTGATCACCTGTGGAGCACGGAGGCCAGCCAGCTGAGTCAGACCTGTTGCCCCTCCCCTCAGCTCAGGGGCTCCTCATCCCTACAGGATATTGCTTACTTTGAATCAGCTGTGTGATGAAACTCATCTTCCCAGTTCCAGATGACAGGCAAGACAGAAAAGGAGGCCCCTCCCTTCCTCCCTCTCTCCCCTCCCTCCCTTTCTCCCCTACTCTCTTGGTTCATTCTTCTGTTTACTATAACAACTTCACTTTTCTGTGGAGCACACCTAGAATGGAACTAGGGTTGGAGTGCACAGGTGACCTTTTGGTGGTACATTCAATATGGGTTAGTTTGAAGATGGGCTGGTTGGGTGATTTCTAAGCCCATTTAGAAACAGCCATGTCTTGTGAAAACAATGGTACACCCATGGGCTTAAAGACAAGGGGATTTACAATGGAATAAAGAATAAAAGAAGCATGAACTGACCAGCCTGAAAAATTTGCTCTTTCTTTTCATTTTATTGAATCAGTTACTCACTTGCTCACTCAATCAATCCAAACATACACCCACCCATCAATCAATTACAGTGGTGGTGCTGGTAGAAGTACTCGTGTACTTGGAAGTCTGGGTGTGTATGTGATTGGAGGCCCAAGTTTGACTTGGAATGTCTTCTATCAGCTCCTCTCTATTTTGTAAGTCTCTATCCTCATTTAGTCTGAAGTTTGTTTATTCACCCAAACAGGCCAATGAGCTTCATGGTTTCTCAGGTCCAGTCTCACCCCTCTCTAGTCCTGAGGTTGCTGGTGTCTGTCTTTATGACAGGCCTTGTACATGGTTTCTGGGGATGTGAACCCAGGTCTTTTTGCTTGTGTAGTAAGCATTTTACCTCCTGTGCTATCTATGCAGTTCAAAACGTATTTTCAAATCAAGAATAAATTATGTGATGGCAAAGTCTCTGTTCAGGGAACATGAAACTCAGCCTCATGGAGTTAGGCATGACAGTACCCCCAGGACACGTGGCACTTGTAAACTCCTACTACCTCATTCCAAAAGGTTCCCGTTTCTTACCAGGACATGTCAGAAAGATAAAGAAGTGTCTCAGGTCACAGATTATTAACCAACATAGGTCTTGTGTCTCAGGCATAGTCAATACAAATAATTTTTATTGCTGGTTAACTTGAAGAGTGTTTGAAGCTTTAAGCTTTTCCAGGGGAGATGTAACCATGAAGATCTCAAACGGAACAAATTCCTGTTAATATTTTGGCACTCAGAGTGGAAAGAGTTCTTGTTCATGAAGACTACTCAGTTCTCAACTTTCAAAGTCAGAGGTCAGTTAAAACACTGGCAGTAACCTCAGTGTGTGTGTGTGTGCGTGTGTGTGTGTGTGTGTGTGTGTGTGTGTGTGTGTGCACATGCGCGCACATGCTTGTGCTTGTGTAGGCTAGAGGTCAACCTTGGGGGTCATTCCTCAGGTACTACTCACCTTTTTGTTGAGACAACGTCTTTCCCCAGCTGTGAACACTTCAAATGAGCTAGACTGCTAACCTAACCAACCCTGCTGATGCTGAAATTACGAGGAAGAGTCACCATCCTCTACTCTTTGGTCTAGAAAGTGAAATTTTAGTCCCCATGTTGCCTTGGCAAGTACTTTATAGACCAAGCCATTACTTCAGTACTGACTGGATGTCTATTATCTTTTTAAAATTTTCATATTTCTATAGATTTATTTTTTTATTTTTCTAGCTTATAAGCTGAATAGTTAGATCAATAACCTTATAATTACTGCTCTAATTGGCCATTTTAGACTTTTGGTGATTTCTTTTGCTTATTTTCTCCTTACTTTGATTGTACTTGTTTGGTGACATTTCTACATTTCTTCCCCTTCCTTTCTGAACTGAAATGAGAGTCAAGCATTTTCATTTTGGTTTTTATAAAGGTTATACTCCAGATGGGTTTACTATGGGAAACTCAGAAAGAGTAAACTTTCTAGTCCCTCCACGCATACCTCCCTCCAACCTTCACACACAGCTCAGACGTTTAGTGCTATGTGAAAATTTTAAGGTGACTTCAATTTTCCTTAAAGATGAAATAATACGCATTCTACAAGCTTTGCATCCCAGAAAATCTTGCCTCATAATCCTGCTAGAAATTAATAAGCATATTTGATATGGCAGAGTTTATTAACATTTCAACCCTTGACTAGAGAAGAATAGAATCTCTCAGCTTTCGCTGTCTCCAGTCTTATTTCTGTTAACTGGCATCTTGAATTTTTACCTTAGCTCCTTCAACATAGCTGTATATTTTTAGTAATAAAGTTTAGATTCATTTTCAATTAGTGCTGCCCATGTGTGTGGGTGTGGAGACCTCCATGGGGCGTGGACCTACACCTGTGACCCTATCAGCCACAAAGGAGGGTGACTTTCTCTCCCTCAGCAGCTATCAACTCTTTGTACTGCTTCCAACTTTCCATAGATTGGACCTCTGGGGTACTCCTCCATCCATCCTGGAATTTTGATTGTGCTCCCTGAAGACATGGGTTATTAAATTCACATATTAAAATCATCGATTCTTCTTGTCATTGAAGTTTTCATATTTGAGTTAAATTTCACTGAACTGTATTCTTTAGTGTTTGCTTCTTGCATAAGGGACTATGTCTATAGTAATCTCTAAATGTTGACCTGAAAAATCCTTGTTTTACTCCCCATGCCCAGACAGTAGTTCGGTTGGATACAGATCGCCCTTTATTCAGCTTTCTCCGGGCCCTTTTAGACTAGACAAGAAGTCCCTAGTTGGTACCTTTGTGTCCCTTGTGGACAGTCTTTCTTTTATTTCTATTTCAAGACACTTTGTTTTTAAGTTTCTTAATTTTAATCTGATGGGTGTCTGTATAAAATTATTTTTATTTGTTTGGAAATTATGGTGGGACTTCTTTATTCTTTATTCAGAAGCCTCTTGCTTTATTCAGTTTTAGCAATGAATTTATGTTCAAATATTCTCCTGATTCTTGATTCTGTTAATTTGATGGAACCTTTTGTGGTGGTTTGAATATGCTTGGCCCATGTGAAGTGGCACTACTAGGAACTGTGGCCTTCTTGGAGGAAGTGTGTCAGTGTGAGGGGTGGGCTTTGAGGTCTCCTAGTGCTCAAGCTCCGCCCAGTATAGAAGAGAGTCTTCATCTGGCTGCCTTTGGATCAAGATGCAGAAAACCCAGCTCTGTCAAGAGCACCCTGTCTGCTTGGACATTGCTATGCTTTGCTTCTTACCATGATGATAATGGACTGAACATCTGAAACTGTAAGCCAGCCCCAAATAAATGTTGTCCTTTTTAAGAGTTGCCTTGGTCATGGTGTCTCTTCACAGTAATTAAGCCCTAACTAATATAATTTTACTTGATGAATAGGTACATTGTTTTTTTTTATTTTTAATACCTCTTTGTATATGTGTGCTATATTCTGAGTGACTTACTCAAGATAGATTTATAATTCACTGCTTCTTTTGTCAGCTGTGTATAATCTGCTTCTTTTTGTTGTTGGTTGTTTATTCTTAGACTCCCTTTATTTTATTTTATTATATTTTATTTTATTTTATCTTATTTTATTTTATTTATTCTCTTTACAACCCTATATCAGCCCTTCCTCTCCTCCCAGGACCTACTCATGCAAGTCGTCCCCCCATTCCACCTTCCCCTTCTCTTTTGAGAAGGAGATGCCCCCTTCTGGGTGTCATCTCCCACACCACTAACATCCCCCACACACAAGTCCCTGTGGGACTAGGCACATCCTCTCCCGCTGAGTCCAGACAAGGTAGTTCATTTAGGTACATAGGATCCACAAGCAGGCAGGCAGGCAGGCAGGCAGGCAACAGCTCAAGAACAGCTCTTACTCCAGTTGTTGGAGGACCCACATGAAGACAAAGCTGTTCATCTGCTACGTATATGCAGGGGGCCTAGGTCCAGCCTGTGCTCACTCTTTGATTGGTGATTCAGTCTTCGGGTGTTACCAAGGGTCCTTGTTAATTAACTCTGTCAGTCTTCCCGTGGAGTCCCTGTCCTCTTTGGGTCCCTCAATCCATCCTCCAAATCTTCCATCAGACTCTCTGAGCTCCATCTAATGTTTGGGTGTGAGTCTCTGCATCTCTTTCCATTGGGTACTGGGTGGAGCCTCTCAGAGGACAGTTATGCTAGGTTCCTGTCTGCAAGCATAACATAATATCATTAATAGTGTCAAGGGTATTTTGAAATAGGGTCTTTCTATGTAGCCTTGGCCATCTTGGAACTCACCATGCAGACCAGGCTGACATAGAACTCAAAAAAACCCATCAGCCTCTGCCTCCCAAATGCTGAGATTAAAAGTATACTTCTCCATCAATTGCACAAATCCAGTGTTTGGAATATATTGGAGTGTATAGTTTTGCCAAGTTGCTGAAGTTTCACATAGATGTCTAGAGCATGGTAAGAAATTCTGTTTGCTACAAAGACTTCCTTCTTCCTTCACAAAGTCAGAGATAATGGCTGTGGCTGATGAAGTGTTGCTATGTGATCCAAAACAGGTGAGTCACACAGGTGACTGTGTTTATCAGAGACATGGAACTTACATGTTTGCATATGGATGTCAAACATTAAAATATGTCAAGTGATTTCCTGAGCACTTCATTGCACCCTCTAAGTTGATGCTAACCAAGCCCTAGGATAGAAGTGTCCTTGGTACATAATTCAGCCTCTCTGTTCATGAAGAGTCCCAGTTACAGGGAAGGAAACTTGCTCAGACTGACTTGAGTAGGATGGTTACAGAAGGACTTAAATGGTTTACCTCCCGAGTTCTTTCTGTAAGTAAGGACTTGAGTAAGATGATGATGAAAAATTATGTTTTGTATGTATTAAGCAAATAACATGCCTCAGGTAATTTTCCAGAGAGTTTTTTAAAATTAGATAATTTCACTATCCACAAAACCTCAGTAGCCAGTTTGTACTTCTGTGCTGAACCTGAGAGTCAAAACAAAGAAAGGAAATGGAGGCACAGGTTACAACCTGCACAGACAGTGCACATGGCTTTGGGTTTTAAACCTTAGCATCAGATAACTCACCCCCACCTGAGAAATTATCCTTAGAATAGAGAAAGATCAATACTGGTGATCTGTGTGCACTTGTGGTCCAATACAGACACAGCTGAGTTTGAGCTGAATGATGGTAGTGAGGTGGGAGAGGTACACAGGCATAAATTACGGAGAACAGTTTTGAATGTAACATACGTGCTTTGTTTTATCTATGAGGCCAGGAAGTATTTTCCCTTTCCCACTATAATTTCAATTACATTTAACTGAGTATTTTCCAGTTTAATATTTCCTTTCCTACTTGTATCAGAGACAGGGTCCTGCCTCAATCTCCTAAGGGCAGAGATTATAGTGTCACTATGCTCTACACTGACTGAATAATTCACAAGCACATGTGGTGGGTGTTTTCTATATAGTGAAGAGCAAACGTAGTTTAGTTGCAGTGCAGGGCACCTTATCCCTGCCTGTCTGGCACTGTCTCATTTGTAGTTGCTTTTCTTCCTGAGGATGTAAATGAAGGGACACTTGCACAGGTCATAGGAATGAGTTTTTTGAATGCTACCCTGTTCCTCATTTGCCGCCAGGGGCTCCCAGAAGGGTGGATTTCCAGACATGACTGATCTGTAGAGAACCAGCCAAATTCTTTATACATCCTGCCTCCCCTCCTGGAGACACATTTTGTGGACATGTGGCTCATATTGGGAATAGTCTGGGGACATGAATAAGACAAACACTAAGTGGCCCACATGGGCACTGAACCTCTAACCTTCGTCTCATTACCATGGAGTTCCTACCATCTGAGCTTCCCCACCACCAACTAATGACACATCCCAAGGAGGCCTGACACCATCAATCATGCTTTCCAGAGCAGAACTCACCACCCTGGAAGGAAGCCGAACTATCAACAGCACAGTGGATCATGAGGGAACAGAGCTATGTTGATGGACAGCTGACTTGATGGCTTTCCCTACTGGCCATTGTTTCCTTTGCACTAGGGTTTTAAAGGACTGGAAGATGCTTAGGAGTTCGCCGTAGATCACACACATTATGAATTTTCTATTGTATGTGTTAGAAGTGCACACTCATGCACGTGGAGGGCAGGGGCAGCTTATGCGGGTTGTTGTTTCTGTCTACTACGTGTGTCCTAGGTCAGGCTTCATGATGGGTGCTTACACACTGAGATACCTTTCCAGCCCTTAATCCACAGTTTTAAGGTGGTGTCTGTGGCCGGGCAGTGGTGGTGCACGCCTTTAATCCCAGCACTTGGGAGGCAGAGACAGATGGTTTTCTGAGTTCGAGGCCAGCCTGGTCCTCAGAGTGAGTTCCAGGACAGCCAGGGCTACACAGAGAAACCCTGTCTCGAAAAGCCAAAAAAAAAAAAAAAAAAAAAAAAGAAAGAAATGGTGTCTGTGTCTTGTTCTATACCCTTACCAGTGTAGCAGCAGCTTGTAATCTCAATAATTCAAGTAGCAAAGCCCTGAGCTTTCTTACATGAGTTGGCCTCTTCTTGTTCTACCTTCTTTGTAAATATTTATTTTTATTATTTCAAAATTTTTTTATATGTATATGATGTATTGTATCTATCTACGTGTACTGTACAGTTCGGTGTTACCTTGACACAAGCTAGAGTCATCAGAGTGGAGGGAGCCTCAATTGAGAAAATTCCACCAGGAAATTCAAATATAAGGCATTTTCTCAATTAGTGATCAATGGAGGAGGGCCCAGCCCATTGTGGTGGTACCATCCCAGGGATGGTGGTCTTTGGTTCTACAAGAAAGGAAGATAAGCAAACCGATAAGCAGCACCGCTCCATGGCCTATGCGCCGCTTCTGCCTGCAGGTTCCTGCCATGTTTGAGTTCCTGTCCTGGTTTCTTTGATGATGAACTGTGATATGGAAGAGATAGCTGAATAATCCTGCTTCTCCCCAGCTTGCTTTTGGTCATGATGTTTCACCACAGCAATAGTGACCCTAACTAAGACACCACCATACCTCCCTCTGAGTCCCCCAGCACTTCCACCCTGTCTCCCTCACAAATCCACGCTATCTTTTAATTTCATTTCTGATATTAATAACTCTGAGTTGCTGCCCTTATGTGCATGGTTGAGACTATGCACTGGAACATGAGAAAGCCTCTAGCACCACATCTGCAGAGGAGAGTGGCTCTTTCTCCCTTAGCAGACATCAACTGCCAATAGCTCCTCTGATAGGTGTAGGGCCTCAGAGGTCCTGCCTCCATCCATGACAGGATTTTGACTGGCCTGATCTCTTTACATGTCTTGTGCATGTTGCCACAGCTGTTTGGAGTTGATGTGAGCAACAGCTATGTCACATCTAGAATCCAGCATCTTATAGCTCTTCTTCCAATAGGGTGACTCTTATACTCTTTTCACACCATGTTCAGTGAGGGTGGAGAGCCTGGCAGGGGGGGACTGGCTCTCATTTTTCAAAGTGTTGCTAATTTTACCCCAAAAGGATTGGTTTTTGAGAGGGAGGAAAAGGGGATATAATTAAAAACTTCCTCCTTGTTCTGATATATATGCTGGAAGCTTCCCAGAGAGATTGCCTGTTGGAGTTTGCAAATAATGTATGGTCAGATGATCTCAAATACCTCGGGCTCTCTCCCTCTATTGTTTTCCAGGTTGTTTCTTATGCTTTCATACTTGACATTATAGAATTATGGGGCCAGGTATTCTCATGTTGTGCCACAGTAGGACAACAGCAACAGCAGCCGCAGCAGCCGCAGCAGCAGCAGCAGCAGCAGCAGCAACAGTAACAACATCATCATCAACAAGAGCAGCTCATCCTCTTCCTCCTTGCTTCTCAGTGGGTGTAGTGGATTTGCAAATGCAAATCATCTCATGGAACTAAATTTGTTCTTCTTTTAAGTCAGACTGCAATTACATGCTTTGCCCCAAGATCTGAGAAGGGGGTCGGGGGAGCATGATGCTTCCTGTGAATAAAGAACTTGTTAGGCCATGGGATTAAATGGAAGCCTCTAGGCACATCCTTGAGGGGTTATCTAGAGTAGAGTCATCCCTGGAGAAGACTCATTAGAGTTACTGTGTGGCAGGATTTTCCTTGTCCAATCTATTCAGATAGTACTGTAGCTGGAGGCCTGGGATTGGACAGGGAAAAGGGAGGCAGAGCTAGGTGTTGTAGGGAGACAGAGCAGTGGGTATGAGAGGGGAAGGAGCAGGATGGAGGTGGACTGACAGGATGATTTAGAACTAGTGTGGCTTTAAATAGCCACAGGTAGATATGTTATTATATAGGGATAAAATTATTGGGATAACTTATCTACTCTAGTGGGCAGCTTGTATTACTATCATTTGGCGTAGAAATTATTGTGTGGGCATCTTGCAAATTGAGAATTTATTGATATATAAATCCGTCTGCTTAATTATAAGATTCTAGAGTTTTGATTTACTGGGTTATTGGAAGGTGGGACCGCTGACCACAGGGAGATTATGGCTAAGAATAAATTAGCGGCTTCTAAGGCAAGTAAGTGAACCAGGGCTGGGAAGACAGCCATCAGACGCTACATGAGGCTAGTCTAGAGGCAGAGGCGGTGGATCCTTCCAAGACCGAGAGTTGCCTGCTGTAGCTCGGGAAGCCTGACGGTCATCAAGAGTTTTGTTTCTACTGGGATGCTGGGTGTTATACCGCCGGGTGGACAGTTGTTCTGTGGGGCTGGTGTGGCAGCGATCCACCAAGGGAACTCGGGAGCTCTGGCCCAGAGAGACGGCCAAGTTGAGATCACGCGGCTAGAGCCATGTGGCCTGGAGTGCGGGAAGCCTGCAGGCCTTTTATAATATTTCCCGCAACATTACTGAGATAGGAACACCTACCTAAAATTGGGTTCCCTAGGTTTGAGTCCTGGACTGCCTTAATTTATAACTTTCTTTGCCCTGTTACTATGAAACTCCATGAAGCAGCATCCAAGCGGGAATGTGGAACCTGGGATAACTTAGATCCATGTTTCCTCAGCCATGACCACATACATCTGGCTCCAGAAAAAAACTTTTTATCTCCTTTGAAGTGAGAGCCTTGCAATTGTGTGTATGTGTGTGTGTGTGTGTGTGTGTGTGTGTGTGTGTGTGTGTGTGTGTCTCCACAGAAGGAGACTTCAGTGCTTCCAGGAGTCAAAGATGATTTGAAAAAAGACCATTTGTTATAGGTGAGCTGAACTGAGTTATAAAGATGCTCCTTTGTGGAGCTGTTTGGACCGCATGCTTCCTTCTGAATGTCGATTATTAATCAGTGGGCCGAACCGTCTCTCCTAAAGAGACTCTTTGGCTTGAACAAAGAACAAAATATGTGTTCAACTCCCCCCTCAACTCTCTACATGTAATTATTTACAGTGTTTTAATATTCTTCCTTCTGCATCTGCTTAGGTACTTCTTGTGGAACTATGTAGGTTTGGGGGAGAGTCTTAATTTACCATTTCTTTGCTCAGAACTGCAGAGAGAAGTGTTGGGTGCCACATCACAGATTGCACAGGCTGAGAGAAACTCTCCCAATCAGACCACTAATACTTAAGCGGGCTCCCAGAATCCCCACAACCATTACAGAATGCTATGGAGCTTCTAGAACAAAAAAATAACAAAGAGCACCAAATACACAATAGGCTTGACTGTGGTGGTGTGTACCTCTATCTCTAGACTTCCTGCAGTGTAAAGGGAATGAGCTTTACAGGACACAGAATTAATGCAGAGAAACACAGGATGCCATCTTAAATTCCTTAAATCTGAGCCTGTACTCCAGATATAGATATGAAGCATAATACTCAGACACACTGGAGACACCTGTCACTGAGGAAAGCTCGAGGCTGGCATGCCCAGATTTCTGACACTAGTGAACACACAGTCATTAATTAAATTGGGGTAGTTCTGAATGTTCAAGAGTCTCTTGGATGGACCAACTACAATGACTGACACAAGACCCACCATGAGGTAAAATATGCTGTAGGTGGGAATGAGAGTCAGAGCCAGCAGGAGCTTTACATCCTGATCCAGCCTTGAAGGTAGATCTGATTTGGTTCTGCTAACTCCTCTCCTGAGATGTTTCCCTATCAGAAGAGACAGCGAGGGATGCCTCTCCCACCGGTGAAATATTCCGCTCCTTCTGGCAAGTTAGAGCAGCTCATCATGTCGTACAGCAAATCAATTTCAGAGCATTTGTTCATTGGCATGGAGCAAACTCATAGGTCACAGCTTCAAATTCAGGTTTATAATAAGTGAAGAGCATTATCTCACCTGGGAGAGACTTCAGATGACCTTGCATGGCCTCATATAAAATGAGGCTTCAGTCTCAGCTCACTTCTTCATAGAGAAATGTCTGCATCACTCAAAGGAAGCTGACAGTTAACAGAAGGAAACAGTAGACACTCATACCAGGCCTTACCTTGTCCCGTGATGATGCAGACGATAGGAACATGTCTGGTCTGGTTACAGGAATGGAAAGCTGCAGGCATTCAAATAATCACCAGGGCCCCTTCACCAGCATGAAATTCAAACTGTAGAGAAAGAGAAAGGCATGAGTGAGTGAGAGGCTCAAATTAGTAACCAAACATAGCTGTTTCCTAATGCTCATTCAGACAGAGGTTTGATGGCTGGAAATTATTGAAATGAGGCAGATGTCAAGGGATGCTGCAAACACAGCTCCTTCCAGCAGCAGTGCTATTTGCCTATAGCTGCAGTGTCCCCGTTAAATACCTCTAACATGGAGAGCCTTGAAGTACCTGCTGGGGAGACTTTCCTCTTTGTTACTGAGATGAAGAACAAATGGAGATTGTTTAAAACTGTGGGCCTGGATTGAGTCCAAATCTCAGCATTCATTTTTCAGTTATATTCAAGGAAGTCTAGTCTGTTCACCCCAGGCAAGAGCATTGAGAGAGAGGGAGAGGGAGAAGGAGAAAGAGAGGAAGAGGGAGAGGGAGAGGCAGAAGGAAAAGAGGAGGGAGAGGGAGAGTGCTCTGCTCCCCAGTGTTAGCTTATTTATCTCCACCTCCACTGTCTAGGATTGCAAGCAGCTTCCAACTATAACTGTGCCTGTCTTTTTCATTTTCAGTCCAATAGATGTATGCATTCATGAGTTAAGGAATATACAAGCTCTTATGTGAGGCTCTGGTGTCTTGTCTTGGAAATGAGGGCCCCAACCCAGGCATTCCAGATTCCAAAACAAACTGAAAGTATGGTGGGAGATATGCACATGCCTTTCTTCAAATCTAGAAGCACGGAACTGATTGGCAATGTTCTATTGACTCCAAGGACTACAGTGTAAGCCAGTAAAGGACTCACAACATCTCCTTCTTGGGCAGAGGATGAAGTGGTGACATCTGGAGGTAACAGAAGTTGTCAGAGATAGACAGTATAATAAAACCTAACCCTTAAACCACCAGAGCAAGCCTGAGACAGATATTGAAATAGAGGCTTCTTGAGTAGAAAAACATCTCTGCATTTGTCTAGTATATCTACCCACATGGAGCTAAGAGTTTTCATAGGGTATGTTTGACTTCTAGAATGGTCTCAGGAAAATGTGCCTACCTTCCTTTTGTAGCCAAAATCGGAGGAGATTGCATGCATCCTTAGAGAAGAAGCTAAAGGAGGTACTTGTCCACTTTCTCAAGATTTAGAATAATGAGGAAGACCAGGACTGGTGGAGAGATGTGAAGTCCTCTTCCTGAAGACTGCAGGGCATTGGCATTGTACACACTGCCCATATTACTTAGTGTTTTACTTTAACTATCGCAACAAAGTTCCATATGGGAAAGTATATAAGAGAAAACCACTTATCCAAGATGGTACCTGACTCACTGTCCCCTTACATAGTGTGCAGAGAGGATTAGTTAGATGTTGTGTGCTTTCTTCCCTCCTTCATCAGTAAAGGAAAAGGAAACAATTTCATATATAACCTTATATATGTCTTAACACATCAGTTTTTCAATGTAAAACTTTGAAGTACAATGTAAGGAATACAAAAGATTAAAAAAAAAACATGCTTTTGAATTCACAATGCTTGATCTTATTGTTGGATCCACCATTGATGCACTATTGATGCATCTCTCTCTCTCTCTCTCTCTGGAATTACCTACTGCTTGCTTATCTTAAATGTTTGTTGTTTATCTGTCTGTCTGTATTTTTCTATCCACTTCCTGCTGTCTCAGATGTAAAGAATATGCTTGGAATTCAACACACAAGGAGGTTTGTTATCCGTTGCGGTGGACTGGCCACATTACAGACCTGTTGAGGAACTAACTTCTCCAGACAAGTGCAAGAAGCTATGATAGAAAGTTCCAGTGGCAGCTATAGGGTCATTGTGAGTAATTTGCTAGAATCATGTCCCTGGAAAATGGCTACACCCTTTTCATTTTCTTAGAAAAATATGTACAGAATCTTTTAAACTCTATAATGTGGCGAAAGATAAGAATGCGAAGCTTTTTCTAGCCACTAAGTTAAATTACCTAAATCTTGGAACTGTGAATGATTTCTGTACAATGAGTAGAATATCCACATAGTGTTTCAAGAAGCTTGTACTGCACAAATATGCCTGAATTAGGAACATGTCAGGGGAGCTTCATACCATACACATATAAATGCATGCACTTTCTTAGCTCTCTGGTCTGGTTCTCTGAGCTTCATATCTGTAAGCACCAAGACCAGGTGCTCAGACAGCACTTAGTGACAAAACAGATTAGAATTTGGGGTTCAGTCATCAAAGTTGTGATAAACAACACCGGGCATTAATGCAGAAAACAGATTGAGCTTTTTAATGGGACATCAAATAAGAGTTTATTAGCATCTATTAGGTTCAACCCGAACCTCAGGAAGTAGCATTAATGAGCATCATATATCAGTCTGTCTGTTCTTAGATAACAGTACCCCTTAAAACCAGCACGCCATACAGTACTTTCTACTTTTTACCTTTATCTTTAGAATTAGCTGACATTCTATCCTGTCACACTGGCCTTACTATTAGTAATAGTGAACCAATTTATAAACCCATTAGTGACACTTTTTCCAGAAGATAAAAACAGTCAAAATTATCTGGCAGCAATTAATCTTAATGGCTGTATGCAGTAAACAGCAATGGGCTAATTCCAGTTCTGTCAGCCCCATCAAACAATCCCGCATTAGGCAGCTTTTCAGTGATCCATTAAGCATATTCAGAACAACAACAAATTCAATGCTGAAGGCATGTGCACTAAACATTACAACAGTGATCTTCTGAAGCCATCATTATCTCTTAAATACTACTTCCCCCATGTATTACCATTATGCTGTACATTAGAAATACTTTGATTAAACTCCCTTAATTCATAACAGACAGCTGCAGACCATTTATGCAGTTAATCTCAACACAACAGCTATTGAGGAAATATAACAAATGAAGGCTGTAAACTGGAAGTCATTACTATGAAAGATGCGGGTTCTCTAGGCCTCCTAGAGCAGAGTGCATCAGGATGGTCTTTGGGCCTATGATAATGGGGATGAGGCTGTTAATGACCTTCTACTTTCCAGTACCATCTGCCCCAGGAGAGCTGTACTGGAGGCTGGGCATGGGATTGCTTTAGGCTGGGCCATGTTCCCTGCATATTGACCGACCCAAAGATTTTATAGAGGGGAGCCAAAGCCATGGTTGACTTGAATTTCTCAATTTTGCTATACAAAGTCAAGGGTTTGGTTGAGTATAATCAATCACATTGATTTCCCGGAGTCCCTATTTCAGCGCCCAGAGGAGCTCCGTAGTGTGTCTTTAGCATTAGCTTGGTGTTTCTTTTCCAACAGGCAGCACCTTTGTGAGTTTGATCCTTTGCTCTCGGGTTGCACACTTCACAGTAAGAAAGTAAGAAAGAGAGAGAGAGAGAGAGAGAGAGAGAGAGAGAGAGAGAGAGCGCTCTTCACTAATTTTTTTCTAGAAATCTTCTTGTCAATATTCTATTTTTATACCAATTCAGAATTTATTTTATTTTACTTTTTTTGCATAATAGCAACATCTCTCTTCAAATCCACAAGGCCACTTCCAGTTTTACATTTTTGTAGAATCAAATCTGCTTGGGAAGAACAAGATGAACAAGAAATCCACGTCAATGTCCTTGCTGCCACACCTTCCCAGGCCTTCCCTTCAGGTAGAGACCGTAAACATGCCATGAATAGGCTCTGTGTGGCAGGAGCCTTTCCTCCTTCAGCAATCATTTCAAAGCCTTCACCACAGACACCATGTCTACCTCCTGATGAACTGGCCAAGCAATTAAAACATAAATTTAGAGCCCCCTTGCCAACTCTGACAGTCCTTGCTGCTTTTGGGGTTAGCGTAAGTGAATTAAACCCTGATTCATATGTACGTCCACATCTCTGTGGGGAGATAAGGCCCAGCTTTCAGTGTGAAAGACCAAACCCTGTGGTGGCTTAAACTGAACACCTGAAGAATGGGCCATGTGGCCATGAGCACAGAATTATCCATGTATGCTGCTCCATAGCCTTCAGAGATCTGTGGTACAGTGTAGACCCTCCCTCCCACCTCCTCCAGCCCCAGAACACAGTGCCTTTTAGATGTGATAATCGTGGGTAACTTTTGTTCATTTTTTTCCTCCTCTCTCTCTCTCTCTCTCTCTCTCTCTCTCTCTCTCTCTGTCTGTCTTTCTTTTGCTTTAAGCTGGTTGAAAAGCACAGATGCAGTGCTGGTGTGTGGTGTCCTTTGTTTCGGAAGCATCGCACAGGATATGGCTGGTCCTTTCCATAGCCACACATCCCAGTTGACTTTGAACCCCAGTGCAGCTTTGTGACAAGCAGATTTTGCCCATTTCAATAGCTCTTTCTGTGTTTAACACACAGGCAATTGAGATAAAAAGCCCCATGTTCTACAAGTAGAAATAGTTAGGGTGAGCATCATGTCCCCCTTCCCCCTTGGACACTCACAGCATGTGTGCTTGAAGCAAAGGCTCTGAGAAGGTGGTGAGAAAAGAAGCCTGGTCAGCTGTGATCAGCTCAGTGTGCCCAAGCCTATGGTCCAGTCTCAGTTTTCTTTCTTTACTAGAATAATTGTTGCTTCATAGAAGGGCATTGGATTATTATTATTATTATTATTATTATTATTATTATTATTATTTTGCCTCAAGATTAATGCCTGGCAGAAAAGAGCCATTTGTAAATTGATTAATTTTCCATCCTGAATTTTGTAAGTATTGGTTTTGCATAAAGATACTTACTGTTGACCAGTAGCTGATGGTGAATGTAGTCAGGTTTGGAATACACAGGCTTGTTTGACTTTGATTCCTGATTTTCAAAGAAAACCTGAGGCTGACAGGACTTCACAGAGAAAGAAAGATTCACAAGTGGTAAAGAAGGCTTGGCTCATGTAATAATTACATTTTTGTACCTGATGCTAAACATTTAGAGAATTGAAACGCCTGCTAATGGCCTTGCTTGTGGAGGGGTCTCTTTATTTCTACCACAATGCCAGCCTCTTGAGTTCTACCTATATGCATTTACTTAGGTCCGTACCTGTCCTCAGTCAGGGAGCTGCAGACACAAAGACTGTTAGAGGCCAAAGGCTGCACGTAATCTGAAGCATGCTTTAAAATGCTGCTTTGGGATCTTAGTATATCTTTCCCCAAGGGCATATCTATGATGAATATAGAGGCACTTTGCATTCTAGACCCTTCCCTTACAATCTTCTTTACTCTACTGCAGCAACACTGAAATTATATTGGCTCTACAGAAATTAGGCAAATGTCAGTATGGCTGACAGGTTGGTGATCCACACCTACTGGAAAAAAAAAATTGGGATGTGAGAAAACTGACTTAAAAATTCTTTGAAAGGTTGATGGAGAAAATACACAGGGCTTAATTGAGACTGTAGACCAAGATTTTCGTGCGGGCATGCATGTACATACCTGTATGTCGCTCGTGGGGACCTCTCCTTAGAATACTGCCAATAACCCTTCCAAATTCCTGTCCCTCTCCCTACCTTAATCTGTGTTATAGACAGGGACTTCTCCCAGGAGATAAAGGAAAGAGCTCCGTGCAAGGTATGGTCTCCCTTGCTGGATTCCATTGCACCAGTTTTTAAACATAAAGATTTGTAAAGGGAAAATGTAAATCAGGTGAGCAGAAATGGAAAAGGAGCTAGCTTCCCATCAATTCTGGGTAAGAACTGACAGGAATAAGAAAAGGTTCAAGACAATTTTTGAGTGTATCTGTGGGGCTGATAGAGAGAAGGAAGAAGGGAGGAAGAGAAAGGAAGAGAGACGGGGCAGACAGATGGAAGAGAGAGGGGTCAGGAAGAGGAGGTGGCACCTTTGCTAGTATTAGCATAGCTGGAGTACTGAATTGCAGGAAACCTTAGGAGTCACATCTAGGCCGCAGTCTTTTGAAGCCAAACGTTTTAAGAAAGGTGTCTAAAACAGAGAAAAAGTCTTGCGACCGCCTTGGTATTCTACACATCTTGAGTTGTGCCTAATATGCACACAGACGCATCGGCCCCCGGTTCTGTGCTATTTCCTGTTCCATGGCTCCTGAAGCCTAAGTTTCAATTCGTTGTGATGCGTTATCTGACTGTCCAAAGAGCTGAAGCTTGGCACACCGAACCTTCTAGATCTTCTAAGGCGACCTCCTGTTCTATGCATCACCACAGCCAGTACCCCTGGTGCTACATTTCCCTTACTTCCTTCTGCCCCTATCCTTCTTCCCTACAAGACTTCCAGAGCTCAGCACAGTCCTCTCTGTTCTGTTTCTCAGGAGCTTGTGGTGCTCACTACCATCCAATTCAGCGTTACCCACCTACCCACCACAGTGTGCGCAGTCTCTACTGGACCCCGAGTCGAGTCCCACACTTGACCAAGTTCACACTTACAGGCAGGGTCCATCCTCGCCTGAACTTGCTTCTTCATCCTCCCTTCCCAATTGGCTCCAGTTCGGTTGACGTCATTTTGAGGTCTTATACCATGTGATCCCCCCTTACTGTCTTGTCATAGCCTACTGCTGGTCCACACCAAGTGCTTGTATCATATTTCTGCAAATCTTGGTCTGTCACTAGACAAGGCATGGATACTCAGGAACTCTGAAACACCGTCAATGATGGCTCACAGCAAGCATCATAGAAGGTTCTTAAAATATCAACGGAATGAGTGAATTAAATGTACAGACATACTGAGCAGAGCACATACTCCCTGTTCTGGTGTAGTGGAGAACTGCTGAACTCATAAACATACACAGACACTCACTATGGAAGCCTGGCATGCTGTCAAAAGCCTGTAATCCCAGCATTATTTGGTCGACTGAGGTAGGAGGTGTGAAAGTCTAAGGTTAGCCTGCACTAGCCTCTAATACACACCACACACACACACACACACACACACACACACACACACACACACACACACCACAGGAGTGGGAGGAGTGAGGAGAAAGATTTTGGACTGTAATATAGAGTGAAATTAGAGATGATTTTCGTCATACTCATGTTCACAAACATGCATAGATTTTAGAATGAATGTTTACAGTAAGTCATTTGTCTTTTAACAACATGGACTATCTTCCTGCCACTGGTCAGTTTCATGGTGTCGATGCATGTGTCAGATGCTGGTCCCCACTCTTCTTTGAGTTTCTTGTCCTTGGTTAGTTTTCTCTCCTGAGCCTTAGTCGGGACCTGATATGGTTTGGTTTGTGTTTGAATGTATGGTGGATACTTCCTATCGGACATTTTAGGGTGGATATCCATTTCTTCTAAGCTGATCTCCTGCTGTCCAAGTCTGTTTTCTCATTGTCTGTACATCCTAAAGTTGGGGCAGCTGGGTGTGGGTTATTACAGAGTACTGAAGGACTCAGTTTTTTGAGGTTCCCAGGAAAGGATTTATTCTAAAAGAGGAGGGGCAGCCATTCACCCATGGCAGGGCACACTACCAATTTCTCCTGAGGAGGTAGAGTGGCTGGTTCACCAAAGGAAAATAAAGGAACTCAGCCAAGCTCCCCACACCTCCCTCCCAAGGCCAGTACGTCCTGAGCCTTCCTCTGGATCATTAAGACTGCAGCTCTGCCCACGGCAGGCTGAGCACAGAGTCTCCCCCATAAACGTTGACCAGCTTACTCCTCAGCTCCTGTCAATGGTTCTTTCATTCCTGGGAAAGTTAGAAAATTCTCTTAAACAGCAATGTAATATTGAATGTTTTTTCTAAGTCTCTGCCTGAAAACATAGTGAGGAAAATTGGTGCACCAGTCTAAGGCTATTAAAAATGATGTTTAAAAAAGAGTAGTGACTCTGGGAACACACACGCTTTCTACATTCACGCCACACCAGGTACCCACAGCTTCTTCCTCCAACTGGGATTTATCGATGGGCTGAGTCAAATAAGTTCAACAAATATTTGGTAAGTGCGCAAGACATTTAAGGTATGATGCTAGGAGTTTGGGAGACAAACAAGAACGGAATGTGGACCTTGTTTTCAAGGAATTCGGAATATGGTGCCCGTTGACCTGTTGTGCTGTGGACTCTTGGTTGTGAGTTTTAAGATAGACATTTTTATTTCGACTTAGTACATGCTTTTCTTCTAACCAAATGTCAATCTTGTACCTTTATAGCAAGCTACACTATGTCCATTGTTTCAGTACAAGCTTAAATTTTGGTCCACACTTCTCTCAACAAATATTTGCTTAATGACTAATTGCTATGTACTCGGAATTGATCCAAGACTCATTGAGATTCCAGAGAACAGAAGTTCAGTCAGTACACATATACATTTTGGTATGCATACATACATACTTGTGTAGGATCTATATACATAACTATATGTAGTTGGCCCTTGGTATCTGTGGGTTTTACACCATGAATTAACTAACTGCAGACAATAAATATTAAAAAAAAACCTTGTATCTCTGATGATCATATATAGACTTTCCCTCATCAATATCCCCTAAACAAAAAAGTATAGTATTTATATAGTCTTTAGATATTATAACTTGTATTGAGATGATTTAAAAGATATGGGGATGTGAATCACTCCTCAGTTATGAGTGTGTGTGTTTTTGTGTATGTATGTGTGCATATATTATACATATGTGGACATGCATATGTGTGTGTGTATGTGTGTGTGTATATACATGTATATATACTTATATATTTGTAAAAGATACAGCAACACAGCCTTTCCTTGTTAGCAATTTATAAGAGCTGTGAAGAGACAGCAGGCATGAGAGAGGGCTGAGAGGCTGAGGGTGTGCTATGCAGGCAGCTTGTCTGAGTGGAGCCTTGTCAGTGTCTGGGAGAGAAACACCAAATGCAGGATGCCCAGCAGGTGCAGGGTGAAGTGGGAGTAGTTGAATAGCAGCCAAATGGCCCACATGTCTGTAGCAACATGGCTGAAGGGGTGAGTGATTGGTAGGAGCCAACGCCTAAAGATGAGAGGTGGCCTTTCAGCCAGTGCTAGTGATGTTTCCCATGTACGAACTGTGGAGACTTTGGAGCACAAAAGCAACCTAATTTGACTGTCATTTTCAACGGCCACTTTGAGGTTGGAGAGGGGGCTCAGTGTTTAAGTGTGTATACAGAGCTCTGGTGGAGGACCCAAGTTAAATACCAAGAACACATATCAAGAAGATCATAACTACTTATAACTCCAGTTTTAAGGGGCATTCAGTGATGCTGACTTCCTATACCTGCACTCACCTGAATGTGTGCGTGCACGTGTGTGTGTGTGTGTGTGTGTGTGTGTGTGTGTGTGTGTGTGTGAAAAATAAAAACAAAAAATAAAATAAAAATCACTATGTTGGCCACTTTGAAGGAGGTGCCTTATTTAAAAATTACACTTTGAGAAAATGAATGAATATCTTAAATAGCTGCTCTGTTATTTCAGTCTTAGACCAGAGCTGCCTTAAATGAACATGCACTCTTTGCAGTTTCAAGTGCACTTCTAATAATTTGTCGTCGTGATCAAAGGACAATTTCTACCTAGAGTATTCAACTTGGTAGAAGTACAAATCATGGACAACTAGAATCCTCACCCCTCACCCCCATAGCAGTGAGATTCCACGCTAAAAGTGTCAAACTAGGTGATCGCCATTAGGCATTGTGGACCAGTTTAACACCAAGCAGATGATAGCCTTGAGGCCCTCTCTTCTGATTTGCATTGCTGTGCTTGTTACTGCTCTGAATGTGTTTACTGCACTAAGCTGGATGGCCCTGCATTCTAGGTTTGAGGTGAGATAAGGCATGTAATGGTCAGTATGTTGAGCATTCACCTCCTTTAGGACCCTCAAACCCCTTCCAGTTACAAATGGCAGGGCGGCAACTGACAACTATCTAGAATCATCCTCTCCTGAAACTGCCCTTGATTGGAGAGAGCTGCTTACCTCAAGTCACGCCTTTCCTGAGGACATCCCATATCAGCTACTGGGAGATGGAGGAAGCTGTGACTTGCTTTTACCAGCTCAGTGCAACTGCAAAGGCCTATCCCAGCTTTAGAGCTCTTGGGGGTTATCTGGAACTGAGTTGAGAGGTGCAGCAGCCCAGCTGGTCTCTGTGTCTCAGCTTGCTCTTCTATCCTCCACGATGCACTGGGTGTGCACACAGGTCCTTCTTTTCAACCTTCTGCTCCATAACCACCTCTGTGCCTCCTGGGAATACAGTTTGAGACCACCATTGTGTAAGAAAACAAAGTGTCTTTGATGCCCCATGAGCACAGGGCTCTCATCTGTGTGCTGAAGAGGTTCATTTTCACATAAGACCCAAGGGAACTACAGACTCACAGGGTCTCAATGGATGTTGCCAAAGCAATCTTCACTGAAGGGTTATCTGGGACCAAGGAGAAAGGTCCTGCTGTATGCTCCTGAGAATGTGAGGGGAAAGTGGGCCATCTAGCAGTTCTGATAGGAAACACAGAGCAGCAATCTAGGAGAAACTCATTTAAAGATGGAGAAAAACACAACACAACATAACACAACACAACATAACACAACAAAACAAAACACACATTCTCAATGAGCTTCATGTACATGTGGATTCTTTCATGCAAACAGCTTTGGAGGACTCAAATCAACATTAGAGTAGAAGCAGCAGTAGGTCAAACCCACTACAGTAAAGTGTTGTGGTCAAATACCCAGCACATAAAACGTTGCTGCTACATTAAGAACTGCAAGGTTGCTCGTTGAGAATGTCAAAGGCAGAAGCAGCCCCATGCTGGGCTTTATTAATTATCTATAGCAACACTTCATATCTTCTCTTGAAGTGCTTTGAAAAGAGAATTTTTCCTTTTTTTCCAAGTATCTTATATATGAGTCATCTTGCTAACATCCAAAAGTTAGGGAATGAATTTTGCCCCTGCATAGAGCATTGTTAAACATAGGTACATGTAGGCCACTAGACTGAGGTTGCAGTTTAGGGTATTCTAGTAGGAAGATAGGAGAAAAACAGCTGATAGTAATTGGAATTTTGTATATATATCATGAGTAAACAGAAACATCTTATCTTCAAGGAATAAATGTCGTAGGCATTCTCTCCAGGTGTCTAACGATGTGGGTCAAGTTCACACGTGCCTTGAGGCCTCTGCTTTTGTAGAAGATAGGCAGCTAGCTCAGTGATGCAAGCTTGGAGGACCCAACTCGATCCAGATCCAGGTCTTCCCCTTGCCAGCTTTGTGGTATCAAGCAAGTCACTTGTCTTTTAGATACTCAAACTAGTCTGTCAAATCAGGATGAAAACAATAGAATTCAATATCCAGATTTGTTCTGAGAAGTTCACACAAATCACCTGCTGGGAATAGCATCCTGCCTGTGATCAACTGTGCAATTGTTATTGTTACTTAAGTGTGTTTCTCCTAGAAACCAAAGCACAAGCAACCTATTTTTGAGGTGCTTCGTATCCTCAAAAAAACAGATTCAAGTACCACAGATTTTGTTCCACCCACTTGACAATGCTTCTTGGATGGCCAGGAGCCAAGCGAAGTAGGAAGCATTTTAAGATATTTGCTACTTCCCATTAGTAGTACACTTGGATGTTTCTGCAATTTCCAGTTTATTTTTATGTTACTCGTTTTACTCTCCGTGCCTGTAAAATGAACAAGGAATACTGAATTATTTGGGTCTGTGCAAACTGCTCACTGCAATTAAATTATGTGACATCCACAGGCCTGCCACTTTAGGGTTGGAAGGATTATTATCTAACGGAGGAGTCACCACAGTGACCATTGCATTGTAGTGCTCCTGGGGGGAGGGGGTGGGAAGTGGTATTGTGACACCTTGGCTTCAGTGTTGACTGGTCAGTTTCTCCCTTTGAGTTTCACTCAAGCAGTAAATAAGCCTTGGATTGCAGACAGACAATGCACAGGTAAGTTCTCTTTGTTCTGCTGTGGCTGAGAAGAAGGTATCAAACCTGGGACCCATGTGGTTGGAACCAGGACCCAGACACAGGCGTGTTGCTACGCCTTGTGCTGAAGGTGGACCTGGGAGTCAGATCAGCAAAGCCAGGCTCCTTGATCCTCTCAGGCACTCATGTTGGGGGGCTAAAGGTGGAAAGGCACTAGGAAAACTAGACTGGAAACATTCATGAGGTATCTCTCGAAGTGCACCATCCTGTATGGTCTTCCCTCTGGTTCAGGCTTCTACTGCTGTACAACAGTCTTCACTCCACAGAGATAACAAAGAAATATAAAAACAAGAAATTTGTTTATTTGAGTTCTTGTAGTTAATCACATTTTGAGTAAAGTTTTTGAAGGCTTCTGGTTCCAGATATCCTATATCTTTATTATCTGACATGGTTAAAATGCTAATCAATCATTACAATTCAGCACAAAGTAGTCTTTCAGTGTTTGAATGGTTTATTACATTTGGTGCATTTTACTTAAACCTTATTATTCAAATTTATTAACATTAACATTGAGAAATGAGTGACCTTGTGGAGATCTGAGGTGTGTGCCTACAAAAAGAAAGTATTGCAAACTGTGGGAAAAACAATCTTTAGAACCACAGCTAAGGAGAACAAAAAAACGTACAGGTGAGGAGTATTTGCCTTTAATCTTTTTTCAGCTTACACAATGAAGAGCTGTCCTGTAAGACAGGCAGCAGCCAGGTGAGTCCCAACACAGGCATGGCTGTATTCAGTCGCCTCTCTTCATTGTTCCTACAATAAAGTCTGTGGCTGTGATCCTCACAGTATGAGACCCAATATACTGCCATGCTATCCTGTTTCTATTCAAGAGTCCCACCAAATATTAAATTATACTTTCTTCAATTTTTAAAAAAAATAAATAAATAAACAACCCTGCTCCTCCCACACTCTCTTGGTTTTTCAAAATCAGGATGAATCAACACAACCAATAAGGAATATGATGGAAACTTGTATCCCGGAATATAAATATCTCACAAAACTAATCCATTTCTGATTTTGTTTTGTTTTGCTTTTTAAAGCTATGAAGTTGCAGCCCTGTTTACATTCCAGTGAAGTATTTTAGCAATTTATAGCTAATTTGTCAATGGTCATGCAGCTGTAGGCTATGCAGTTTTAAAAAAAAAATACCTCGCTCTTCATGTTTACATAGGCTCTGAAAGTCTGGTGTCGTGCAGGACGTGAGCCCCCAGAGTCATTAGGAAGGTCCACCAGAGTGCCAGCCTCTGATGGTGGAGGGATGTTTGCATTATAAGCCAACACATCATTAAGGACACAATTGTTATTTAATGTGGCACAATCATCTTTCTACCCTTCGTGAAATGCACTTAAGTAATTACCTTCTTAGCTCAGTGCCTTTGTGAGCTGCCTGCTTAGAAAGGGCTATATCTAAGAAAATATTTTTTAAAAAACCTGCCTTACACACACAATTGCCCCCTTTAAGCTGCATTGTATTTATTAACATATTTAAGATGAAGATCATTTTTCCCTACTGCCATGAAACAGTGAAGGAACTCCAAGATAAACCAATGCTTTGGAGTACTGGCTGCCATTCAAGAGACTAAGAACATGTTAGCCAGAAGCTCTTCTGCTTCAGCCATCCAAAAATAAATAAATAATAAATCAAAAATCAAAAAGCCTATACCTGCACAGTGCTGGGCTCTGTAGCTTCAGCTAGATATCTGTTTAAGCCAATCATTTTTTTTTTTTTTTATCAACGTCAAAAATACTATTTGAAACTTGCCCTGGAGTTCTCTTTTGAACGCAAGAACAAATTTGTGACAAGAATATACTTTTACAAAGCCAGATAGCTCACTAAACTGCTACGGTGTCGCCTAACTGGCGTAGTTTTGAGGACTAGCTTTGATTTGTCCAGATATTAAGATGGAAGAGTTAAAGAATGCACAAAATTTATTTTCAGAGCTCATTTAAATGTCTTTCAAGAGGTTTTTTTTTTTTTTTTTTTTTAAATGACGTGTCCGGGATGAGTCTGCATGCAGAGATTTTGAATCATTTAAGGAGAGCAGAGCCCAGGCATAGAATTGAAATCACTTGGAAATGCACATCTGCATTTCAAACTTTAGGCTCTCTCTCAAAACACACCGTGCAATTGTGTTTACTATAAATACAGAGAGGTAAGTCTGAAACACCTTTATCTTATTTGGCCGCTCTGTGTCTGAGCCTCTTTGTTTGAACAGAAATGTCAGCTGTATTTTACTTTATTATATAAAAAAGTTTCGGAATTTAATTAAGGGTCAAGTACCAGCAGTAGATAAATGCAACAGCTAAAGAGTATTTCTGATCACTCTGAAGTCTGTAATCATGAAAATTATTATCATTGAGTAAAACTGGTCTCAATGATGGTGACTGGGAGATGGATTCTCTGTTACTCAGCTGTCATTTACATAATAATGGGTTCCAGTTCTCATCAGCACCTTTTGTTTGTACAGTGCTTACTGCTACAGTAAATTGTCAAAATGTCATCCCTCTCCAATCAGCCAGAAAATATCAACAGTAAACAAGGCACAGGAAGAAATTCTCTGATTTGAAGTGTAGTGTCGGAAGAGAAGAGCTGACGTCTCTGTGATCGCTTGAAACATGTTATCCTGGTGTCCCCATAATACAGCAGCCAGCAAATGAAAACCACTTCTCCCCCCGGCCACCTCCACCCAACCCCTTTAATGAAGAAATATCAATCTGCCACTGAGGTCACGGGAACCCCAGGACCATTTCTGGGCATGCATAGATTTACTTACTGACCATACTGTCCCCTCTTACTGGGATTAGCCTTTCCCATTTCTAGCAGGGTATGGCAGATTCAAGGGGGCCCGAGTCTTTCCAGTTTTATTGTCTATGTCTAGTTTTGACTCTTGGCCAGTATGATTGCAGAGAAGGAAGGAGTTGTATGTGAATTTGGCCCAGGACCTGGCTGCCATCAAGTGGGGCAGACACAGAAAGGCTCCCAGCCATGGCCCAAGGGGAACCTCTCTTGTCTCAGCTGCCTCAGGTAGCAGTGGACCTGATATCATCCATCCTCTGTACTTTCTAGCTGGATGTTATTGAACTCAGAGGCCAGGGACAAAAATCAGAGCCACAAATTTGGGGCATTGGGTCCTGGTGTCTGGTTTCAGAATTAATAGTATTTTTTTTCATCAACATATTTTTTTCTGTTCCCGAGTGAATCCTCTGCAGAATCAGGAGAGGATGAGGGTGAATTAGTACAGCAAATGCCTTCTAACCATTATAGTTACCAAGTATGTTAAAATTAAAGACTTCACATTGTGTTTGAAATAAAAATGAATATAGTGGCACCCTGCCAAGAGTCCCAGAAACCACTCTTGTGTGGAATTGAAACATTTGGCTCATATAATACTTAATTTATTTTTATGAAATGACACGTTATATAAATGTATGTTTAAAATAGAGAGGCACAACATTTTTTTTCAGTAAATTTCTTTGTATTCTGGCTTATAGAGTTACACATAGTTATGGCATAGCTAAACAGAAATAACAACAACAACAACAACAACAACAACAACCACCCCAGTACGTTTTCCCAAAATGTTTCTTTTTAAGCAATGTACCCTCTCAAATATTTCTAAACACAGCCCTGTAGTGAGGTTGCTTGAGGCAAGGCTCAGGGGTACAAAACAAAACAAAGCAAAACAAAGCCATGAGTTTCAGAATCTACTGAAATGCAGTGTCGGCATCAGGAACATTCTGCATTGCTTTCTGTATCTTGCCATGCACTTTGGTTTGCTTGACTACTTTTAATTCTCCTCCTCTCCCTCACTTCTTTTTGCAAATCCAACAGTGTCCAAACCTTTTCGATTAAGAAGCTTGGCTGAACTTAAGCGGTGCAGTGCTGTGGTGCTATGTCTGTGATGGGGGTGCGCTATATCTAAGATGGGGTGGGGGCTGCGTCTGTGATGGGGAGGGGGGGGGCGAGAAGCCAGGCAGTGCAAAGAAATAGGGCTGATCAGCAGTAATTACCCTGACACCTCATGCAGTACACGGAATTAACTCCTAGGACTTGGGGCCGAATGAAAAAGTTGATGTCTCTCGCTGTGAATGCATCAGTGGCTGAACCCATTACCAGTTCAAACGGAGATGGGAATTTACCCTACACTTTTCTCTTTGGGTTGGGGAATGTAGATAGAGCAGTGTGCAGAAAATGAGAAAGTGATTCAGGATGCAGTAGCAACAGCCACGTGTGTTTTTATTAAGACTTTTCCTTTTTGATTCCACAGCCATCCCGTATTATGTCAATAAAAGTGGAGGGCCCTGGCAACCGATGTCTGGAAAAACAGGAGTTCATTGTCTTAAAGAAGAGGTTAATGTGTCACTAAAGTAGTGGAGGTATTCCATGACTGACTTATAGCTAGAGAAGTGCCGGAAAACACACACACACACACACACACACACACACACACACACACACACACACACACACAGCATAGGGGAACACTGCTCAAAAGGCAACTAGTTAGCAGCTGCCACCATGACCTTTAACTGCGTCCATGGTAACTGGGCTAAAGACGGAGTTCCATTTTATTATTCTCCCACCCACCATGTTAAGCTTGTGAATCCCATTGCAATTTAATGGCTGAAATCAGAAGGCAGATCTGTGTTCATTGGACCAGTGCCGATACCCTCTTAGCTAATGAGCGCAATAAACATTTTCATGCCAGGAAGCCAGTGCGTGTAGAAATATCATGACATACAGAAATGTACACCCAAACACAAAGAAATGGCCAGTAAAGCTGCTCTTTCATATGGATTTGCATATTCCAACATTCAAAGCCAACCATCTTTTAAGAAAAGGAATAAAAAAAGAAGAAGAAAAAGAAAAAAGACGGTTCGACTATTAAAATCTGGGACACACCACAAGGCTTATAGTGGATGATCAGTCTGAAGAGTTAAGAATCTGGAGCCAAGGACTGTGGGTTCTCATCCTATTGTTTTTCCTAATGAGTCGTATTATTTATTACTCTAGGCTTTCTTTGCTATGGCTCTCATGTGCTGACATCTTTTTCCCTGTGGTGGTTCTGTGAAAAACAGTGTGGAAGCAGGACCCATTTTTTTTTTTTTTTTTGGTACCAATGAAGATGCTTTATTGAGAGTCTGCCTTTCAGTGATGTGTAGTTTACAGTTTCTCAAGAATTAAGGGCAACTGTTCACTATCATTGTCATGCTGCTGGACGTTCGGGCATGTGTAGAACGTGTATTTTTTTAAACCCCAGATGATGGTTCTAGCTAACTAGTACTAACCACTGTGACAATTTAAATGAGCACACTCAGATTCAAGTTTAGAATGAGCTGGGGACAGAATCTGAGCGCGTCCATTCACTAAGAGCCAATCTCGAGAGCTTTAAGCATCATCTACATGTCATAGGAGTTTTCAGTTGTAATTCGTTGGTCCTCCCATTTCCAATCATTCTTTTCATGAGACTTCTTACCACATTGAGCACACCAGTGTCCATGGGTAGCTTGTATCAGAAGGCTGCCAAGAGTCCTTGAAATCCATCAGATTTGTTCTAAGACTCAATCTTATAAAAATACTCTTGCAAACTTACACAAAATTACTATGCTTTCCTCTGCTTTATCTCAGTTGTTCTAAAACACCAAATAACATTATTTTGGTTAAATTGTTTCCTGAGTAGATATGGGGATTGACACATTTCCTTAGTTATGAACAATGTATGTTTCCCTCCTGGAAAAATTCCAATTGGCTTGCCAGCAGAATCTGCCTGTCCTCAAGACTACAAAGGTCAGAGAGGAAGTACTTTGGGTGCTTCTTATCTTTTAAAACAATGCCATTATCAGAGAGTTTGGGAAGGGTTCAAAGAGAGGGGAAAAAAGATGAGACAAAAGAATTGAGAATTCTTAAAACTGAATAATCTCACCTGTTTATTTGACTTCTGAAAGAGCACGATGCACCTCCATCAGTTAATAAAAGATGTTCCATCAATTTAGACAATTATACCAAAGATTAAGACTGTCATGAAGCTGTTGAGATCTCCTAGGTGACATTAAAAAAATAATACGCTTTAGATCACATCATATATTAAATGACAACTGCCAATTTTTAAAAGACTACTCAAAAATCTTTCCTGAATGACAATTTTGAAGTTTGAAACACTTTGTTCTTAACAGTCAAATTCATTGATGTGAAACTGCTGCTTCTTGACTCAGGAAATGTGGCTAATAAGAGCTATTCTGTTTATTGGCGTGAAAGTGGATTGTAGAATACCGTGTTTACAGCCTCCCCACATCTTTGCTTAATTAAAGCACACATAGGAAATGTTTTGCTAGCACATTGCTTGGTTTGAAATAGCTAAATATGACTTACATTTAAATATTTACCATCCCCTTGACTTGGTTTTTCTTTATTAGATTCAGATTAGATTATATCCAGAACAACTGCATTTTCTATCTTTAGTCTAGGAAAAATTTATCACAGCCACCATGGGGAAGATCCTTAGTGCTTATGATGGCCTGGCCAGCCCCAGCACTGTGGAGGTCCAGAGGTGGTAGGTAAGCACACCTATCATTCACAACTCCTGTTTCCTTAGTGTGCACAATCGTGCCTGCTCATCTTGTAGACTGCTTTACAAGCATCTACAACCTCAGAGTAGCTGACAAATATCACCACAGAGCCAGAGAAATGTGACGTCATTTGGTCACCTTTGTACAAACTTGCTATAAATTTTGGACCTGGGCAGATTGATGCTGGCTGGACTCTCAGTGGAACCTCACCTCAATGAAAATCTTTTTGTTCATTACTTGGCCCACCTGGAATGTCCCCAATACCCCTTGATGACTCAGGAAGACTGTCAGCCTAAAACCCAGGTATCAATGATGAGAACTGGGGATCCAGGAAATGAATTAGATGCCACCAACTAGAATCTGCAGACTCTGTCATTTCTAGGGAATCTGGCTTTGGTCACTCACCCCAGATTTGCATTATGACTCTGCTATGACTTGGTGCATCTTCTTGCAGCTCATACATTATCTCTCCAGCTGTATATGAATTGCATTGGAAGTGGAGGACATTGGAAGGCCATTGGGATTAGCTGAGTTCATGAGTCTGGGATCTAGATGATAACTCTCATGGCTTTGTAAGTACAGGAAACTGGAAGACCTGAGATACGTACATGTTTTGGTTTTCCATATGATCTGCTCTGCCATGGTAAGACAAGCAATGGAAGCCCTCACCAGAGGCCAAGCAGATACTATCACTATGGTCTTGAGTTTCCCAGTTTTCAGAGCTGTGAGTTAATAAACTCTTCTACTTTATACATCAGCCTGTTAGATACAGTTTTGCTGTGGCAATAGAAAACCAACAATAACAGCTTCCCAAACCTGCCTTCTCCTCATCACTCCATGACACCCTCTAGATCCTGTCCTATCTTCTTGATTTGATCCTCTATACTGTTGGACACAGGACAAAATGCTTCTGGACTGTTTGCCACAGGTGTGAAAGGTTCAAGACCTGGCACCCTCCACAGCATTCTTCCCTTATGTAGAAGAAGTGAAATCTTCATCACCTTCAGCAACATAATGTTCTTTTGTCATCAGGAACCCAGGGGTTTATGCAGCTTTTCCCTAAGATTATTTTCTGATGTTCTATTAAAAAACTGAGATCTTCATTAGTTTGATTATTTAGAGGTGTAAAGCAGAGCACGCAGGGAAATTAACAACCTCCTTGGAGAGTGTCTTCAAACCTACAGTTCCTTTAATGCTCGTCACAAACCAACAACAATAGGTCTGTGAGTGAAGCCTTCTTTCTTGTGTATGCTCAGCATGAACAAGACAATCATGCATGCCTCTGAGTGGTACCTTGTACTGTTCCTTAGTATTTGTCTCCATGGTCCCCACTAGATTGACAAATCAGAATTATATCCATTGTCTTACTTAACACATGTCAGAGACAAAATCATCTTGCAAGAAGTCACTAACAGAAAGGGCATCAAAGATCAGACAGTCTTTTTTTAGGTCAGAGAATGTCTATTTATACAGACCCATCTCCCTTTTTTTGCCTTCTCAGAGGGCAAAGTGGGTAATAGTGGAATTAATACATCAAAACACTTTTTTGGGGGGTTTTATTTTTTTGGTTTTGAGATTAGTTTAAAATAGCATATAATTTCTGAATACACATTGACAGACTTATGGTTTGGACCACATATGTGGCAGAGGACGACCTCGATGGCCATCAGGGAGAGACAAAAGGCCCTTGGGCCTGAGGATGTTAGAGGCCTCAGTAAAGGGGAATATCAAGGCGGGAAAATGGGGATGGGTGGACGGGGGTGGGGTGGGGTGGGGGGGTAGGAGGTGGAATTCCCTCCTAGAGGCGGGTTGGGGAGGGGATGGGGGGTATACAAGGAGGAGACTCAGAAAAGGGGAAACATTGGAAATGTATATAAAGTATCAAAAATAAAAAAGGAGGAAAAAAAAATAAAATAAAATAGCATATAATTTCTTTCTGTTTTTCTAAAGTTGAACATTATTATTATTTTATTATTTGCATGATGCATTTTGAGGGCACACGTGCCTTTGCATGCACGTAGAAGGCAGAAGATAACTTTGTAGAGTCAGGTCTTTCTTTCCTCACACCTTTGGTCATCACTGCTGTCCACCAGATATCTTCCTGGTCCACATTTGACTTCCCCCTCTCCATTTTTGAGTATTTTTAAAAGTTAATTTGTGTGCATGTGAGTGTGCCTGCTTGCCGGTATGTGCAGAAAAATGCATGTGAGAGTACTCTCAGAGGAGAGAGGGTGTTGGATCCCAGTGTGGATGCTAGGAACAGGACACAGGTCCTCTGCAAGAGCACAAGTGCTCTTAGTTACTTAGCCATCTATACCAATCTCATTTAAAACCACAGGGGTTCAGTTTATATGGGACCTTATGGTATCTCTGTGTACAAAAGTCTGGGTCATGTGAGGATTAAGAAAAAATCACAGATATGGTCAGACATCTTTCCCAGAACTAAGTTAGAGAGAGACAGCTCTGGATTCCTGAGGGTCTTCCCTGTGACTCACTGAGCTCTGACTGAAGACTAAGTCCCACTTACAGAATGTTTGTAGGTGAAAGACTGGTAAACCGGGAAAGGCAATTTTCTACACAAACCAGGTCTCAGACTCTGGTGGAAAAATGAAAGCAACATGTTTGAGATGTGGCAAATGATAAGCTAACAGGGGAGAGCTGGGAAAGCACAAAGACTAATGAGAAGAAACAAAAGACAGTCGAGAGTCACAGGATCGCTTTACCAGGATAAGTCAATAACGTCCTGGAACTGAGCAAACACACAAACCATAGGACCCTGATCTTGGGGTAATAAATAAGGCAATTTGCATGCACCGCTGGCTCAAAATGGAATTGTATGGGAAGCAAACCAAATAATAATTCAAAATGAAAAAAACCATCCCACCGTCGAATGAAAACACAACTTTCCTCATCAGGCATCAGAGAGCACCCACAGTTCCAGGCAGCATAAGGATGCCGCTGCAGCAGACTTCAATTTAAGATGCAAACGGCCCCATTCATGAAGAGTAGATATGTGTGTGTGCAGCAATGATGGCACTCCTGAGTGCTGTGTTAAGTACCAGGCACATTCCTGGTGTCACCTCTACTGGTTCCATGAAGGAAGGTCAAAAGGATAATCTAAGTCAAAGAAAGAAGAGTTCTAGACTTTCCTGGCCTGCCCATGACAGTTGTCAGGAATCAGAATACCACATAATTTAGAACAGGATTAATATAATGAAGCTTGAAGTTGTGTTTTGTTCTCCTCTCTGACATATCCGGAGCTATTATGACTAAGGGATTCTCTAAGTGTATAATGCTAATGAATGCTTTTGTTTGTTTTCGACTTAGCTGGGAAGTAACTGGATCAGTCAGGTAAGTCTGATTGTTCAATTCTGCACACACACAAAAAAAGTAGAAACATACAGAAACACATCTGATTAGGTGCACTCTAGAACCAGACAAAGGCAGACAATTTGTGTTGACACCTTAATTAGGACATGCTTCAGCTGGCCAGTCTTTCAAAAAGACAGTAATTGTTTGTGTTCAGGGATGCTCTAGCGTTCTTACTCTGTTTTCCTCATGATTCCAAAGATAGTTTAAGATATTTGGTGAGGTGAAAGGGAAAAGGTAGTTTTGATTTATTTAGTGCAACTGAAATATAAATAATTAGAGCCAGAGTTTAAATTCTCCCCCCTCCCCCTCTCTCTCTCTGTGTGCCCCTTCATGAACAAGTGTGTGGCTAATCTGGGCAGCACCAGGTGTTATTTCTCAGAAATAGTTTTTTGACACAAGATCTCTTACAAGATCTGGAGCTCAGGTCCAGGTTCGCTGGCCAATGAAGCTCCAAATCCTCCTCCATCCCTCTAGTGCTAGGGTGACAAGCACACGCAGTCTCTCCTGAGTTCTGATGTGGCTGATAGAGGTCAACTCAGGTCCTCATGCTTGCAAAACAATCACTTTCAGGAGCCATTTCTCTAGCTACTTGTTGGTTTCTATCATTTCTATAATTTCTCCAAATACATTATACTAGAATTCTGATTTACATATGAGTTCTTGGAATTCAACTCAGTTCTGTGAATTTGAATTTCAAGGAAACATAGTTTGAGGTTAAGTCCCTATCTAACTTTGTACATAATGGGTTGACAGGGAATGCCTGGTATCTCCATGGTTTTTCCCATGGCCTCAGTCTCTCCATGAGCCTGCACAGCTGTCCTTGAAGGAGAATCTGACACAAGAAACAAACTCACTGTGCTTAGAAGCCATGATCCATTCCAGCTTGGTAGGAAGTTGTTGAGAATTAGACCATTCTTTACTTTGTGGCAGGGTGTAAAGAAAGTCCTTGAAGTGTTTTCAATTTCCTTGGTTTTCTCTTGAGCTGAAAAGCTACCTTCTAAGCACGATGTGACTCCACCTTGTATGTATATCCACCATACAAATAACTTAGAATTTAGGTGAGATTTTTTTCCCTTGATTTGGGGGTCATGTTACTGCACTACCTCTGTGGGGAAGTGTGCAGTCTTTTAATAAATCCATTTTTCTCATTTTGCATTTTTGTCATTGTTTTTTACTCTTAAGAACACAAATGTCATATACGTGTATGTATGTGTGTGTGTGTGAATGTGTGTGTATGTGTGTGTATGTGTGTGTGTGTATGTATGTGTGTGTATGTGTATGTGTGTATGTGTGTGTATGTATGTGTGAGTGTGTGTGTATGTGTGTATGTGTGAGAATGTGTGTGTATGTGTGAGTGTCTGTGTGTCTGTGTATGTGTATTTGAGAGTTGTGTGTGTATGTGTGAGAGTGTATGTATGTATGTGTGTATATGTATGTCTCTGTGTATGTGTGTGTCAGTGTGTATTTGTGTGTATTTGTGAGTGTGTGTATGTATATGTGTGTTAGTGTGATAGTGTGTGTATATGTTTATGTGTGTATGTGTTAGTGTGTGTACAAGTGTGTGTGCATTTAAAGAAGTTTAAATACTATTTAAAGGTTTTGGGGGATACTGTCCAGGACACTCCCTAATATGGATTTGGTGTTAGAAAGTCATAGCCTAATGAACTTGACTTGTCAGGATTCTGTCTTGGAGGCTGAACAAGCAACCAGAAATCGGGATATAAATTATGAAAAGATGCAGCTGCAAGAGGAGAGAGCCCTAAAACATATCAAAACTTCTCATGTCCTTTGACTCCCTTTAACCAGCAGACAGTAGGAGACCATTGGAAGCACAGAAACAAAACAAAATTCCCTTCTATGACTACTGCCACAATCACTACCACCATCACCACCACCACCACCATCACCATCATCTCCAGCATCACTACAAACACAATCACAACCACCATCACCACCACCACCACCATCACCATCCTCTCTAGCATCACTAAAAACACAGTCACCACCAGCACCACCAAAACCACCACATCCAACAGCAGCAATAACAAAACTCTCCCAGTGGAAGCTGAAATAATTCAGCAGAGTTTATAGGTGTTGACTTATTGCCCAGACACAGATTTTAGTTTGATTAGTTAAATTAACTTTTTGATACTACAAAATGAGCCTTAAAAGTTAGTGGATTTGAAATATTCTAATGATAAGCAAGTGAAAGAACAGAGAGAAACAGTTCAGAAAAACAGATTCAGAGGTCTGTAGAACAATATCAAGCTTCCTGACCACTTCAAAATTGTAGATAGACTTCAGGCCCTCTATGTATGCTGCTTTTATATCTAAAATCGGATTAAAACAAACACACTGAATGTGCTATGAAATAAGAAAACACAACCCACATCAAGAAAGACGACACCATTATTCGAACCAAATCTTGAGAACATTATGACAAATGAATTTTTTAATGTTATTGTACTTGCTGGTTTTGTGTGTCAACTTGACAGGAGCTAAAGTCATCAGAGAGGAAGGAGGCTCAGTTGAGGAAATGCCTCCATGAGATCCAGCTGTAAGGCATTTTATCAATTAGTGATCAAGGGGGGAGGGCACAGTTGATTGTGAGTTGTGCTCTCCCAGGGCTGGTGGTCCTGGGTTCTATAAGAAAGCAAGCCGAGCAAGCCCTGTGGAGCAAGCCAGTAAGTAGCATCAGTCCATGGCCTCTGTATCAGCTCCTGACTCCAGGATCCAGCCCTGCTAGAGTTCCTGCCCTGACTTCCTTCGATGATGGACTATGAATCTGGAAGTAGAAGTCAAATAAACCCTTTCATTCAACTTGCTTTTTGGTTATGGTGTTTCCTCACAGCAATAGAAACCCTAATTTAGGCATTAATAAGTAAGTATGTTCAAAGATACATGAAAAATGTATACACAATGAATAAATGTATAGACTCATAGCAGAAATCAAAAATTATACTGAGAAACTAAATGCAAATTCCAGAATTATGTCACATGAAAACTAATAGGTTGGTTTTAGTAGCCCATATGGCTGGTGAAAAAGTTCGTAGATTTGAAATCTTCCAATGAAAAGCAAGCTGAAGAATAGAGAAATAGAATTCAGTAAACTTTCTCAGCGATATCGCCACACACCCTGAGCTGGGCACTCCTCCTCCATCAATTAGTAACCAAGACAAGGTACTGAAAGTTATACCCATGGCCAATCTGAGGACACAGTTCCTCCATTGAACTTCTTAGGTGACTTTCCTTTGTTTCAAGTTGACAAAACCCAATCAGCACAATGACATTGACCAAACTGGCATTAGCATGTTACAATGTAACACCTGAGAATGCAGTGTATTAAAATGCAGATGCATCAAAGCAAACTGGCATTAACATGTTACAGTGTAACATCTGAGCATGTGCAGTGTATTAAAAGGCAGGTAGAGCCACCATCAAAGTTGCTATCCTAGTGAGGGTTCTATTATGATAAAACAATGGCACAAAGGAACTTGGGGGAGAAAGTGATTTACTTGGTTAACACTTGCTAGGAACCTAAGCAGGAATTCAAGGCAAGAACCTGGAGTAGAAACTTACTCAGAGACCATGAAGGAATGCTGCTTGTTAGCTTCCTCCTCTTGGCTTGTTCTCTTTGTTCTCTTGTACAACCCAAGACCGCCTTCAGAGGTGGTACTTCCAATAGTAGGCTGAGCCCTCCCACATTAATAATTCATCAAGAAAATGGCCACAGATATGCCACCAAGCTAAGCTGAAGGAGGCCGCTCTACAGCTGAGGCTCTCTACTTTGTAACAAGTTGACTACAGCTAATCAGCACAACTGCTTATGTGCTAGATCATAAAAATGCTTCAAATACCCAGATTTGTCCTTCAATATAACATATTCTCTGAAAATAACAGGAGAATAAAATTAAATTATGTTATGTAATTTTCCCACCCCCTGGGAATCAGGTTTGTAATTTTTGGAGTACAGGTCAGAACTTTCAGGGAGAATTAACTAAAGTATCCTCAGTGACTTTGTAAAGATATTTGTAATGGTGAAAACCTGAAGTCCAACAGAGCACCTTTTAAAGAAGACAATTTTATTAAACTCTGCACCAAAACTGAAATGTAATTTGCTTGTGGAATTGCGCAGTTCAACATAGATTTATTGGGCAGAAAGAGTAGGTTCTCCAGCTGTAAGATAGCAGGCTGAGCTAGTGCCAGCTGGACCTGTCTGCATTAAAGGCACACGTGATGTTGCTGTAGCTGGTGGAAATATAAAGTGGAAAACCTTCGGTAAGATAATTTGTCAGTATGTTTCATAAGCCTTGCTTCACAAATCACTTTTAAAATTGTTACCTCAAATATTCTGGTTGCATGTCCACCACTCTAGGACAGGATTGTTGATAACCATTAAGAGAATGATTGTAATCTTATCATAGAGTGTTAGTCACATGGGAGCAACTTCACTTAGCAATGGAAATGTTTCTTTAGCTTACGTAGCTTACTTTATTGCCGTAAAGTTATCATAACTTGAGATCATTCCATGGTGAGAATGTATTTAACACAAGACACCCATTAACAAGCATGGCTCTGCTGTGAATCTCACTGGCTTCCCCAGTCCCCTCTGTGTGGTTAAGAGGAAACGGGGCTGTGAAGTCACCACCATAGCACTTCATTGAAGAAATTCCATATTGGTTGAGAGATAATTTGAAAGTTGACTGATAGTTTTAATGAATATGTATTCCTTTCTTAATGTTTTATATTTTAAAATAATCCTAAATTGGGACTTTCTAGCATGCACCAGGAATTCAGGGAAGAATGACTCTACTTAGCTGTTTTCTTTATGACTTTGTTTTGTGATTTCACTTATTAACTTTTCACTGAGACTATATAGCACCCCACTTCCTCATTAAGACTATGGGTCAGTTATGGCCAATTATGTTATTAATATGAGAATTAGTGTACACTAGAGAGACTAATGTCTTCTGCATTCCATGTAAAATCCTGTTTATTCATGCCAACAATAACTGTTTCTGGTCCGTAGCTGAGGGGTTGAGTTGAGCTCAAGATTGATTTGCACAAGCTCACACAAGTGACAGTTTGGTCAAACTGAGACTTGAGTTGAGGCATCGTGTGGCAGGGGAAGAACTTCTAAGTGTGTTGTTGATATGATCATGGTCATGCCAAGGACCCCAGTGCTCCAGACCCATGGTAATGGCAAAATCTTCCCCTATTTTGAGTACAGATGTCAGGAACAATTGACTTTTAGCTAAAACCAGTGTGTAGAAACGACCAACCACAGCTTTCTCCTCCCAATGACTGCAATATAGAGATTTCTTATGGAGACCAGCTAACTCCATTCCTCCTCATTCGACTGTATATGTGTATGTTTTAAAAATGTATTGAGTTTCCAGGCTGCTGGTACATCTCCATCAGAACACTTTTATGTCCGATCCCAGCTTTTCAGTATGTATGACTCTACATTTTTTTATCTCCTCATCATTGAAGTCAAGTTTCCTGGACCCAGCTGTGTGGATTTTATCGGCAGTCAGGCTGCTACCCTTCTCCTATGCCAAAACAATCCAGGCACGTGCCCATCAGTGTCATCAAAGGAGGCGGCTGTTCTATAACAAGGTAAGGTTTCCAGGGAACTAGCAAGGAGAAGCAGATGCAAAACATGAAGGCATTCTGGGCTTGTATGTGCATGGGCTGTTATTCTGTTATTCTGGAGAATGGGATCCAATGGACATCAAGACTTCAGGGCATAGACTGTCATTTTTCTCCAAGAAAAGACTGGAGTAGAGCCCTCAGGATGGTGAAAGAAGAGTGAAAAACCTGGTCTGCTGCATCTAGAGATGGTGACCTATGTGGACCTGTGAGCACAAGAAGATAAAGTCGAACCAAAGATCAGTTGAAGTCAGGGAGTGAGAATAGGCATTTCCAGTGATCCAAGTGCCACTGGAAAGCCAGAGGCTCCTGTTACTACTGCATCACGGACTGTGGACCCCATTGGGATGCCAGGTAAGTACCAAAAATGCTCTGCTCACAGGCGAGCACTGCCAAGGGAAGTGTGAGCATGCAGACCAACAAGGGTGAATATTAAGCTACATTAAAGAATTCAAGGGCTGAGAAATAGTTTAAGTTATGATGACACAAATATAAATCTACTATAGATGAAATAAAAAAGAGTAGAATAATCTTGAAAAGGGAGTTTTGGTTGTATTTATGAATCCATTGGGTGAATGAAGGAATAATTCTAATAAGAAAAGCAAATCTTCAAATAAGGATATTTAAATATATTCATGTAAAATATTGTAACTAAAATATTATTCACATAAAGTTGGATGAAGCACACTATAGTGAACACACTCATGAAGAAATTATAGGGCTGAAAGTGCTCAGAACTTAATCTATATGTATTTCTTTCTGTGTATTGATGTATTTGTTCACCAAGCTATTTATGCATATATATATGCATATACATTATATAAAAATATGGTATATATATATATACTCAAGCACATACAGAGATTAGTAAATAAATATTTTCTTTACATTTGTAACATATGTTTATGTGAAGAAAATATTTCCTATAGCTATAAGCTTGTAAACTTATCCAGAATAGGTCAAGAAGTTGCGTCATAAATAGCCAGAAAAAGAAAACAAAAGCAGTAGTAGAAAACTAATGTCAGATAAAATGATGGATGAACAATTTCTGGAATTGATTGAAGATGTAAGACAACCTTATTTAATTATAAGACACTGTGAAGAGACCCAATTTAACCCAGGAGAGACTAGAATGGCAGGTTCAAAGTAGGGAAAGAAAAAACCCCTTCCTTAGATGAAGCAGTGCTAAAGAAATTTATCACCACTGGAGATGCCTTTCAAGAATTACCAAAAGGAGTCCTTAAAGACAAGACAAAGACAGCAGATTGATAACATAATGATCACCAACACATCAAAGCCAGTGGTAGAGATCCACGCTCAGGATACTCTACAAACATAATGTTGGTTTGTAGTTTTGTCACTAACAGTTACATTCTTTAAAAAAAAAAAAAAAAAAAAAAAAAAAAAAAACATAAAATAAATGTCACAAGACGCACTCACCAAAATGGTATAAATTCCAGCATCTGCACCATAAAATGCAGAGGAGGAAATAAAGCTGTGACATTGTTTTGAGAATCAAATTGAACCTTTATCCATGGGAAAGTGGTTGCTGTAAGTACAGGGTTCTTATGTAAGACTCATAACAAAAATGCAAAAATCTATGGGAAACTCACAAATCAAAAGCCAAAAATGATTCTAATCATTTCTCTAATCAAACCATCAAATTGCAGATGGGGTTTCTACAACACAATAGGAGTGAAAAGTTAAACTAATTTTTCTCTCCTACAAAATACTTCCTGTGGTCATGCATAGATATTGGATTACTAATTAGAAGGTCATCCTTGGAAAGGACTAGTTCTCTGCAGCTACCCATTGACTGTAGACCAGGGGTGGATGCTTTGAGATTTTTCCCTGTCTGTATTAGCATGTCGATTGACAGAATTACTGTTCTGGTCTTGTTAATGCAGCTATTTCTAAGAGCTACAGTCTCACATAAGACTTCCTGGTATTCTGGTTTTTACAATCTTTCTACCCCTCTTCTGTAATGTTCCCTGAATCCTAGGTACAGGAGCAATGGTGAACCTGTATCCTAGGCCTGGGCTTCTGTGATAAATTCTTCATTGTGCCCAGGTGTGGTTTTCTGTTTTGGTTTCCTATTACTGTGAAGCCAAACTTCTTTGATAAAGTATGAGAATTCATTTCTTTATGAGTATCTGGATAAGTTTAGAATGTAAAAAGGAATTATGCTGGTCTAGTAAACTATACAAAACATTAGGAAAGAAGTTCATTATAATTTACCATTAAATTTTACACATGTTTGAAGAGGGGTGAATACTTTGGAACTCCTTTTACAGAGCCAATATCACCTCAGTATTAAGGCTCAGTAAGGACTACGGATGGTACAGGGCAATGTCCTGGATGAACACAGGTGTAAATATCCCCAAGAAAACACTAGTAAAACAACTCAACACTACTTAAAAGCATTGCTCCTCATCACCAATTGTGATTTATTTCCTGAATACAGAAAAGAATCAATATTTTCAGAACAACAAATACATTACAAAGCATTAACACAACCGGTATAAAATATAAGGTCATGGGTCTGGAGAGATGGCTCAGTGGTTAAGAGCACTGATTGCTATTCCAGAGTCCCTGAGTTCAATTCCCAGCAACCACATGGTGGCTCACAACCATCTGTAATGAGCTCTGATGCCCTCTTGTGGCACATGGTTGTCCATGCTGGTAGAGCACTCACACATAAAATAAAAACACAAACAAACAAACAAACAAAATCCCATAAGATCATTTTATAAGAAGCAGGAAAAAATATGTGTCAAAATTCAACATCCCTTCATAATTAAAATAAACTCTCAGATCATAAAATTAAATATAGACAGAAAATACTTGAACACAATAAAAGCTGTGTCAGTAAGCCCACAGCTAGCATTGTATTTGATAATGAAAATCACCTCATCCCCTCTATTCAGCACAGTATTGGAAGTCCTAGCTAGAGGAATATTGCAAGAGAAATAGAGGAAAGAAACCCAAATAGGAATAGAAGTAAAGGACAGCTGTTATTCGTATATAGAACCTAAAAGAAGTGTTTGCAGGAAGGGTGATTTTGGAAGAGAGAATGTCTGAGTGAGTAGTTAATGTGAGCCAGGCTAATGCTTTTGTGAGAATAAACAAACCATTGATCTCATCAAAAATAGTATTCTTGGGTAATTAAAAATAATATGAAGATGCTATGAAAACAAATGGGAGTTGTGTTTAGAAGTAAAGGAAGGAAAAGTTGCACAATAGGACCATAAGAAAAGCTTACTTCCAGCATGCCAGTACCTATGCTGAACCTCTGGGGAAGCCTGCTCACTGCACGCAGGGTCAGCGTCCAGACAATGAGTTTATAAGGCACAACTCTTTGAGTTTATAAGAGTCAGATACATCCAGAAATGTTGAAAATAAAAGAATAGAAATAGATCTAGTGAATTCCAAAGGTTGGTGTAGAAATATTTAATGCTGGATAAATTGTTTTTATGCTTATAATGTCATTATTGTGGCAATGTCATTGTGACTAAAAGGGGAAATTGTATAATTTTAATTCACACTATCTAGGTGAACATTCGTATTTATTTATTTACTGAGTGTTGGGGAATGGAACCTGGGGATGTACAAATGCCAGGAAAGTGATCCATCTCTGATCTACATGTATGTGATATTTAGAACACAGAACAAGAGCAAACTTGAAGGAGAGAGAGTGGTGTGTATAACCCACACAACCTCCCCATATTCACCCTGGACACTAACATTTTTATAAATATTTTCTTCTCCCAATCCTGCTATTTCAAGGTTATATTTCTGAGTCAAGAGGAGTAAATTTCTTTCTAACTACACTTTTTATTGATTGTTATAATTTGTCTATTCTGGCTTCTAGATAAAATGGAGAAACCAAGACAAAGCATATCCCAAGCAACTAAAAATGAGCCAAATGTATAAGGTGGTGGGAAAGAGGATAATTGATGTTAGATTGTAATTGGCCACTGAACATGTTGTCCTTTGCTTGATGAAGGTCTACCATCCCACACTCAAAACCTCAGATATTTTAAACGGGCAGGAGATATCTATGCCCTCCAAGCACATGAACACCTCAATGGGGAACAATCAATTATTTTTAGAGTCCTGTGACAGAAACTAAAATCCAGTGTAGGTCTGAAAGTATACCCATTTTAAGATCTGGAATGTGAGTTTGACTTAAAAATACCTTCATATGTAAGTAGCTGTTACTTCCAAACAAGATCACCACAGAAAATATGCCATACAGAAGTATAAACTGGATACATGTTCATCGTATCTCAAAGATAAGGATGTAATTTTCTTTTAGCCAGAGGAGTATATATGGCCTTTTTCAAGTTAGGAGGAGCAGGTGTTAGTGTTTGCCCTTTTATGTGCTTCTGTACTAGAATGTATGAGACAGAGAGATTTATAAGAATGTAGATTTATTTCTACTGCTGGGATGCTGGGATATTAAAGATTAAGGAGCCCATATCTGGGGCAGGACACATAGGAAAGGGTGCATCAGCTGCGACATCCCACGGGAGAAGGCAAGAGCGTCAAGGGAGTTCACAAGGAACACGCAATCTAAAGCACTGGATCAAGCCTACCTGTTGTATGCATGTGTGCATGTGCCTTGGTGCATGAGCGTGTGTGTGTGCATGTGAGTGTGTGTGTGTGTGTGTGTGTGTGTGTGCGTGCGTGTATGTCCTGTGGATGCATGTGTGTATGGGGGTGTGCATGTGTAAGATCATGTGTGTGTATATGCTAATGCATGTGTGCATGTATGTGTGCCTGTGAGTGTGTGTGTGTACATGCATGTATGCATTCATGTGTGAATGTGTGTGCATGTATTTGTGTGCATGTTTGTGCATGCATGTGTGTTTGTGTGGGTGGGTGGGTGAGTGTGTGTATGTATTCCTGGGTATGTGTATGCATGTATGAGAGTATGTCTATGTGTATGCTCATGCATATGGGTGTGTATGTGTGCGTGTGTATGCGATATGCATGTGTGCATCCATGTGTGTGTGTGTGTATGTGTGTGTGCATATTCATGCATGTGCATGTGTGCACATAAATGTGAAGGCTAATTTTCGGAGTATTACTCTATTGTGCTCCACCTTGTTTTCTGAGACAATGTTTTTCAGTGAACCTGGAGTTTAACAGTTCAGCAAGGCGGGCTGTCCAGGAAGCCCTTCATGTGCTTCTTTCTTCTGCTCAATGCAAGGGTTACAAAGATGCATCACCAAGCTTGCTTTTTTTTTTTTTTTTTTTTTTTTAATGTGGATCCTAACTCCGATTCTAATGCTTGCCCTGGTGTTATCCAACAATTGAGCTGTCTCCCTGGCCTAAGCCCCTTTTGCTATCAGGGCATCAATTCATCATGGACTAGGTGCCATAGCCTTCCATCCCAACACTGTTACTCTGGAGTTGGGCTTTCTGCACTCACTGTTTTGGCTGGAGGCGCACATGACACTTAGCGATGTTGCATGTATTTTACCCTGTCTGGTACGGAAATTTACAAAGTGGATTGAAGTGGAATTTTTCTAGTTCTGTGAATCTTATTTAAATAGAAGGATGGTAGCTGGCTAGTGGAATTCTGGTCTCCACTATCCTTGTCTTTCACACTGATGTTTTAAATATTTGCTGTGGATTTGTATTCAGCTCTATTTTGTGCCAATTTTTCCTTCCTCAAATCCCCTCTAGATCCTCCCAGAAGGACCACAGCTACTGCTGGTGAGGATGGCAGTCCTCGGAGCCAAGGCAGACACCATTCATCCATCCACAGGCACCGCAGGGGCCAGTGGCCAGACCACCACTTCCCAGTCCCAGGTAAAAATATTTTCTTTACCATGACAACCCTAGACCAAGAGTAGAAAACCCAAACACAGCTAGCTTTCCACACGGCCATTTCATTTGAAATATATTAATATGAAGCACAAAGGTGTTTTTGATTGTGTCACTTTCAATTATTGCACATTTCATGTAGAAAAACACAGGATGTAACATGACGTGTCACACCTTTAAAATCTTAAAAGATACGTCTTTGTGGTTCTTTATAGTTAATGACACGTTTGGTTAACAACAATTAAATGCCATTCATTAGAGCGTCTGATTTGTAAATACTTTTTTGAGGATGAGGAAGAAATTTACATTTGCTCAGAATGAATGAAGTAGTGAAAATATTTAGTATAAAATAAAAGAGTGTGTGTGTGATTCAAATGCTTTGAGTTTAGGATTACTGGGAAATTAATATATTTTTAAAAACTCTGAACTCAAGAAAATGCTCTGTGGGATACTGTAGGTTACTGTAGGTAGTAAATGTACATTTGCATTTTGACCTTGTGGTCCATCCCCTGATTTTACTGACTGTTTGAATGTTTGTGTTTTTTCAAGGTAGCCTTCTGGGACTAACCATTTTTTTAAAATTCAGAAACTGTGGCATCTATAAATAGTGTAGTAGCACCACATAAGGTGAGAGAAGCCAGCACTCCACTCCATGGAGTACTCGGTGAAGAATTTTGAATAAAAAGAGATTTAAATGGTAGTTTGGTTTCAATAGTTAAATTAAAAGGAAGATAAAACCACAGAAAAGAAACAGATGTTGCTCTGATATCTGGATTCCTAAGGAAATCAACTACAGATTTCATAAAGTATTAAAACCGGGCTACATAATCAGCATGATTTGGCCAGTATCTAAAAGTCACTAGGAAGTACAAGAGGTATCAAACACACACTGTATCCAGTATGCGCTGCCATTGGTCTTTCCTGAAATCCCTACGCAGATCGTTCTGTATAACTTAATTAGCGAAGTTAAAATTAAGATAAGACTCCAGTGTGTTTAGGCGAAACAATTTCTGTGAGAGGACACTTCATTAAAACATTTAATAATGCAGCAACTTCTGCTTATCAAACAGCTCACTGAAAGAATTTTTTTTTTTTTTTTGCCAATTAATAAAATGATTCCATTTATCTGTTTTGGAAAATCTCAGATACCCCTGCTACGGTTGCAGACTGAGGCCAGGTCTGGCTGCATGAGGTTTTGCAGTGCTGTGACAGGGTTAGTGATCACAACACTTATTGAGCACCTACTGTGTACCACACACTATTCTTTTTTTTTTTTAATTGGATATTTTCTTAATTTACATTTCAAATGTTATCCCCTTTCCTGGTTTCCCCCCTCCCAGAAACCCCCTATCCCATCCCCTCCCCCTGCTTGTATGAGGGTGTTCCCCCACCCACCTGCCCACTCCTGCCTCCCTGCTCTCGATTCCCCTACACTGGGGCATCTATCAAGCCCTCATAGAACCAAGGACCTCTCCTGCCCTTGATGCCTGACAAGGCCATCCTCTGCTACATATGCAGCTGGAGCCATGTGTACTCCTTGGTTGGTGGCTTAGTCCCTGGGAACTATGGGAGGTCTGGTTGGTTGGTATTGTTGTTCTTCCTATGGGGTTGCAAACCCCTTCAGCTCCTTCAGTCCTTTCTCCAACTCCTCCATCCAGGACCCTGCATTCAGACAAATGGTTGGCTGCGAGCATCCAACTCTGTATTTGTAAGGCTCTGGCAGAGCCTCTCAGGAGACAGCTATATCAGGCTCCTGTCAGCAAGCACTTCTTGGCATCCACAATAGTGTCAGGGTTTGGGGACTGTGTATGGGATGAATCCTCAGGACCACACACTATTCTAGGCTTTTTGGAAACTCTGGTGAAAGGGATAAAGTACTTATTGAGCACCTACTGTGTACCACACACTATTCAGACTTCTGACTACACTGACAGCTAAGCTTTCACAGATGTAATCTGCTATCTCCTTACCTAAACTCGGTTTCTATTAATTAAATGCTTCATATTTCCTCTTCTTCTATGCCACTGCCCTGATGTTATCTGAGTTCCTATAAATTTGCCTGACTAATAAAGCATTCCACTATATGATCCAACTTATTCAACTTTTTAAACTTGTCCCTTCTGCTCCACAAAAGGCTCATCTTAAAGACTGTTCATGTTGTTAACTCACGTTATCTCTTTTATAAACTTGTAAGGTACAGAAAATCCACTCAGATCTGCCTCTCATGGACCCAATAGGCTCCATCCAGATAAGTACATCTGCCCAAAGTTCCCACTTACTACCTATTCCAAAGGGTGGGATTCCTCTGGGTTTAAAATGTACATCTTAATAAAAAATTTTCTTTCTCCCAAATGTACTTAACCTTATTTCTCTACCTATAATAATGTGTTTCAATATCTTGTCAAGTCCAGGTGCTTACTACACCCAGGACAGCTCCAAAGAAGCAACCTTCAGATGCTCCAATCTCCTGTCAGACAGACACTTCTACTGGACCTGTTCCTTCTGACCTACCCTCAGACAGCTCCACAGACCCTGGACAGCAAGGAAACAGCCAACTCTCCTACACTGGACAAACATCTCCCACACCCATTTTTCTAGGTTCCCCAGAGACACGTCACCCCCAATGCCAGCATGAAGCAGTCAGATATTACAACGACCCTATTCCTGCCTCTTTCTAATTTTTCTTTTTTAATTAAACCAAAACAGGGGGATGTTAGCATTTTGTATAAACTCCACCCCACAGTTACCTGGCAACAGCCAGGTATGCTCCTTCCCACAGTTGCCTGGCAATAGCCAGGTGGGCCTGGCCCACTATAAAAGGGGCTGCTTTCCCTTCCTCTCTCTCTCATCTCTTGCATCTCTTATCTCTTACCTCTCCCCATTCCCTTCCCCCCCCTCTTCACACAGTCATGGCCGGCCTCCACCTCTTTACTTCTCTACTCTCTCCCTCTCTCTGCCTTTCTCTGCCTCTACTATCCTCTTAACTTCCCTCCCCATGCCCTAAATAAACTCTATTTCTATACTATACCTTTGCATGCGTCTGGTCCCTCAGGGGGAAGGGTGTGCCTCGGCAGGGGCACCCCTTCCCCCACACCTCCCTACCTACCCCACACCTCCCATACACCCATAATATCTCTTTATCTTTTTATAAACACAACACCAAGCTCTCAGGAAAGACCAGTGAAAGGGATAAAGTATGAATCACCATGACTGTCTGTTTTGAGTCAGATAATAAACAAAGATGTAATGTGTTTACATCAACCACCAACACAGTCAAGTCCAGAACTCTCTTTATCTAGAAAGAAAACTCTTCAGTCTTTGTCAACTTAGTCTTACTGTCCCCCTGGTTCCAGATAGTCATTTATCTATTCTTGGTAGCTTCTGTGTACACTAGATATTACATTAAAACACAACTGCGCAATACACAACTTCTGTAACAGCCTTTTCATGTAACATGTTTTAAATGTTTATACATACATGACAACGCTTCCTTCTTGCTGGAAGATAATCTGTGATGTGGACTTTACTTACCCATGCATCAGTTGATGGGCATTTTGGTGAGTCCCTTTTTTCTTATTGTGGTTGCTGTGAACATTAATGCATGAATTTTTGAGGAAATGTATGTTTTAATTTTTTAGGTTTTGATTGCATGTGGTTTATGTGTGATGGACTTCCTTATGGCCTTCCAGACCTGAGTGTTTCTTCGTTTCCATTATGCCTTCTTGTGTCCTCATCTCCCTTCCTTTCCCAAACCACTCTCTGTTGCACTTTCTTCTTTAAACGACTCAATGAGCTCCATTAATGTTCCTTACAGAGTATGAGTGAGAAAGTGTTACAGGAACATGGGGACCTTATCAGTGGCTACCCCACTGGAACTCCCCGACAACACCATAACTCCTCAGGAGGAACTGAGGTGCACACACCCCTCTCCCATCCATTATAGGATTCTGACAGGCAACATCTTGTACAGGTGATCTCAGCTGGTATACATTCAAGAGTACAGTGGCCATATTGTGATGAGAAATCAATATTCAACGACACTCCTCAATCTTCCTCCTAAACATATGTCCCTTCGTCTCTTATCCTGTGATGCTCACTGAGCCTGGGAGGGAGAGGTTTTGCTGTCCCATTTCTGCCTGAGCAGTCAACAGGCAATTATTCTCAGCATTTGACCCGTTATGACTGTTGGCAGTTATTGCCGCTGACCACTACAAAAGGAGCTTCTCTGAGCAAAGCTGATGGCAACAATACTCTAGGCCACAGTTATTTAGACAGCAGTTTAAGAGACCCATCATATAAAGTTAACGAAACAACAGCAACAGCAACTCCATTAGGACTTCTGACATTCCCTGCCATGGGATTTTAACCAGCTTTGTAGCACAAGACATACATTTCCTCCTGTGGAATTTGTATTAAATTCAAACTGAGAGTGGTTGATTTCTTCCATAACAGATATACCACTATCACATTAGTGAGCATATCTTCCCCTGCTGGTTGCTAATATTGCACACAGGGTTCACAGCTGAGTGGAACTGTTAATGACAATTCTTCCCCAGCCTGCAAAGCATGTTCCAGAACTATGCGGGCTCATGCCCAGGAAGGAAAGTTCTGTGCCAGTTCTGGCTTGATTTCTCTGTCTTTTGAGGAGATTATGGGATGTCTTCAGTAATTGCATCTTTCCAGCTCTTTCTGGTAGTCAATCATAATGGCAGTAATTGCCTATATTGTTTTGGGAACCCCAGAGTTCTCCTTGTCTAACAACTTTACAGGAATCCCATCCTCAACACTGGGATTTCATTTAATAATCCACAGCTACTTGGAGCATCTTTATCTACCCACGAAAGCTACCTCTGTTCTAAGTATATTTTAATTTTTAAAAATAAGCATACTGATTATCAGCTTTTTAAAAGGTGACTTTAGCAGGACTTGTTGTGCATAGTGACTCTGCTTTCTCTTTTGAGGAACTGCAGAGCTATCTTGCAGAGTTGCTGTGTCCTTGCACACTCCTTCAGCAGTGTGGGCGGCATTCAGCTTCTCCATGTTCCCGTCAGCTCCTGCCACCTGTTTTGCCATTCATTGTGGCTATGGTGTTTGTGACTCTGGTTCCCTGTGGTGACAGCTGATACTGAGGATCCCCTCTTCCCCCCCGGCCACTTTCCACCTGAATGACGTTTGGAGAAAGTTCTGTTCAGCTCTTTTGCCTATTTTTAGTTGGGCTATTTCTATTTTTATTATTCACTTCTAAGAGTTCTTTATTCTTTATGTATTCTAGATATACCTTGTATAAAAGATATGATTTATGTATCCTCCCTGTTTCTTATGTCTTCTATTTTTATGATGGTATTCTTTGAAACAGTTTTTAAAGAAGAACTTTTTTTTCGGTTGCTGTGTTTGGAGTGTCACATTGCAGAACCTACTATCAAACCAAAGGTCACAAAGATTTACTCCTATGTTTTCTCTTTCTGAAGTTTTATAATTTGAACTACCCCAACTTTATCTTTGACCCAGTTTGAGTTAATTACTGTATATAGTGTGAAGTAGGGGTCATGTGTTACTTTGGGCTGAGAATTTATTCCCCCAAGGAGAAGATATATTTTCTTTTTAGTAAAATTGTTTTTATGAAAAACAGTGTTCACTTGTCAAAAATTACTTATCTTGTGCTAGGCGTACTTTCTCTGAGTAAAATAACCCAATCCTCAGCTTTTAAGGAGGCTATTTGTCTGGTAAAAGATGCAAACAAATTAGCATAACAGTGACTTATGAACTGGAGAGGAGTGCCTTATTAAGTTGTCAGAATGGGCTTCTTAGTTTAAATGACTGGAGAAGAGTATAGAGGACTCTAGCTATGGTGGGGGGATAGTAGGTTGCAGGCATATCAATGCAAGGGCTCTGAGGTGGATGAGCCAAGAGAATGCTAGTATAGCTGGAAGAAGGAGCAGTTGGCTTTGAGAACAGAAAGGCACTGGGGAGGTGTCACTTAGAATAGTGTGGGTTTCAGTAGACATATTGGTGTGAGATTGGAAAACTGGAGAGTCTCAAGCAGAGCAGAGGCACCTGATGGTTCAGCTTGAGGTTTAGGAGGCCACAGTGGCAAAGAGTGAAGAATAGCCAGTTAAGATATAGTCATTTGAGCCAACCAAGTGGATTGGCTTCAAGGTTATACTACTAAGGATGGTCATAGACCAGGTGTGTTTGAAAGTTATAATCAATAAGTATGAGATATGAGAAAAGGAGGGAAATCCAGGGTCAGGGTTTGGTTTTGCAGCCATAGGTGTGTGTCATCATTGACTAAGAAGAGGAGAACATGGGTGTGCTTGTCCTGAGAGAGTGATAGTTTACCCAGGAAGTATGTAGATCTCTACTAAACATGGGCATGGCAACCTTACCTGATTTGGTGGTAGCTCTGTGCAATTTTACTGTGAAGGGAAGACTGAAAGGTGGCATTCCAGCAATGTGAGAAAGGAAGAGAGTCTGCAGATCTTCTGGAGAAGAGCATGCTGCACAGTTTGCCCTAGGCTCGGTCTGCTTGGTTCCATTCAAGGAGAGCGGGAAGTGGACCCATGGTCAAGCAGCCTGAGTGGTGAAAGGAGATTAGCAGGTCCAGGTAAGATGACCAAGGGCCAGCAAACCATCCATCCTGAGGACAGAGTGCTTTATATTTGTGTGTGAGAAGGAGTCATCCCAGAGCAGAGGGTATGGACTACACATACTGTTTGCCTGCTGGGTAGTGAACAGGTCATGCAGTGGACATAATCTGAAGATGAAGCTTATAGGGTGTGATGTGTGGTGACTATATTCTTCATGGTTCATGGCTTATAGCTAGTTTTGTTCCTATTGTGTTTGACACAATGGGTTTGGAATAATAAAGATAAAAATGGTTTTAATGTATCGAGGTGCTTGAGATGCCAGAAACTGAACAGAGCTCCCTCTCTCCCTCCTTCTCTCTCTCTCTCTCTCTCTCTCTCTCTTTCTCTCTCCCTCTCTCCCTCCCTCTCCCTCTCTCTCCCTCGCTCTCCTCCTCGCTTCCTCCTCCTCCCTATCCTTTCTCTCACTCCCTACTCTCCCCTCAAGGCAGTCATTGGAGAATTCTGTCTTCAAGGGCAGGTCATAAAAACTAATTTCCCTTCCTGCACGCTTGTGCAGAGATTATCTGACCTATATTATACAATAGTAAATCACAAAAAACCTTGGTCAGGAGGAGTTCCCGATCTCTCCTTAGGAGAAATGAACAGTGCATAGGGAGGCCATGGAAACTGAATGAGGGATACACACCCCAGCTTCCTGGGAAGAAAAGGCTGTGCTCACGATCCTTTGATACCTCACCCTACGAATCCCTTCATACAACTCTTTAAAATATAACTTATAAAAATCTTGTGTCTGGTATGGTAAATGGAACCAAGATCCCAGGGCTGATATCTAATATGGTAAATGTGGCCAAGAACCATGATTGGGAAGGTCATAGGTCATAGTATTAATCTCCTGCTGTTATTTTGTTAAGTGAGCACTCTATCAAACTGCCTTCTAAATATGTCTCTCTCTACTCCCAGATTTGTGTAGCTTCCAGTCATTGTGACTGAGGAGCCTTTGTGTAGTTAATAGAGAGACTCATGACTTGGTCACAGTGCAGTGACTGAGTGACTGTTGAGTTGTCAATCGTAAATGGACACTGCTATCACACGTACACTCTCCCACTCTTCTGAGGTTGAGTGAACACCATGAAAGATGGGGTGGGGACATTACAAGATCTGGAGGTCAGGGAGTTTGAAGTCAGTAGTTGATGGCTGATGCAGGAAGAAAAAATTTTTTCTTAAGTGTGTGGCCTTTGGTAGGTTGCTCATGTGCCAATGGCTGGCCCTACACCCACACAAGTACAGCTAGATCTGACTGGACTCAGAGAAGCATATGGGAGTGTTTGGAGAGTGGAAAAAGAAGGGGTAAATCGCATAATTGCATTATAATCCCCAAAATAAAAAGAAATAATTTTTAAAAGGAGGACAAAAACTTGAGAAGGAAACTTGGAGGAGGGGCTTATCAGAAGGAGTTGGAAGGCGAGAGTGGCCAGGGTGATCGAGGTCTAATTTTATTCTATTCTTCTGTAGACAGTCATCCAGTTTTCCTAGAACCATTGAAGATGCTTTTATCCACTGTAAATTTTGGTGTCTTTATCAAATTTCAGATGGCTGTAGCTGTATATTACATTGATTACATGTTTTTATATTACTCAGTGATCTCCACGTGTGTTTTGTGTACTGTGCTGTTTTTATCATTATAGCTTTGAATATATTTATAATTGCTTTTAGCTTTTGAGTTACAATATAATTATATATGTTCTGTCCTTTTCTTTCTTTCACTCAACTTATCCTATGTATCTCCCTTACATTTCTCTACAGGATTAGGTACATCATTCCCACTAAGGCCAAACAAGACAGTCCTCTGCTACATATGTGCTAGGGGCTGCTGCTGTTGTTGTTGCTGCTGTTGTTGCTGCTGTTATTCATGCTGCTGTTTACACCTATCTGAACAAGCCATCCCTGACTGCTCCTGGTTCCAACATTTGTCCATTCTTTCACTCCAAGGCATGTATATCGTTAAAGCTACAATGAGTAGCTCATAGACAACAGATGCATGGAATCTCTAGATCCATTCATCAAGCCTGAATCTTTTGATTGGAGATTTGAGGCCATTTTATTTAAAAATTATTATTGAAAGCTCTGTGTTGATTGTACTCATTGAAGTTTTATTTTTGTTTTTATTTCAGTAGTACTTTGTGGTTCAGTAACTATAACTTTATTTTCTATCTACAGTTTCTTGTCCATGTTAATTCTTCTCTTCAGCCTACAGTTTTGCTTCCAATGATTTTTTTTTAAGGTTTGGTCTTGTGGACAGACACTTTTTAGGCTATTTATGTTGTGGGGAGTTTTTCTTTCTCTTTCAACTATAACAAATCATTTTACTTGGTACCTTAGTCCGGGTTGGCAGTTCTGGTCTTTGAGAACTTGAAATGCATTGCTTGAGATTCTTTCAAAAATTCTACTCAAAAATCAGCTGTTATTCTAATAAATTTTCCTTTGTATGTGATTTGTGTTTTTATCTTGGGGCCTCCAATAGTCTCTTTGTTCTGGGTTTTACTGATGATGTGCTGTGAGAAATTTCTTTTCTGGTATTTTGTGCTTTTTCTTCCTTCCTTTCTTTTTTTATATGTGTCTTAGAGTTTCTATTCCTGCACAAAACATCATGACTAAGAAGCGAGTTGGGGAGGAAAGGGTTTATTCAGCTTACACTTCCAAATTGCTGTTAAGGAAGTCAGGACTGGAATTCACACAGGGAAGGAACTTGGATGCAGGGGCTGATGCAGAGGCCATGGAGGGATGCTGCTTACTGGCTTGCTTCCCCTGGCTGTCTCAGCTTGCTTTCTTATAGAACCCAGGACTACCCGCCCAGGGATGGCACCACCCACCATGGGCCCTCCCACCTTGATCACTCCTTGAGAAAATGCCTTACAGCTGGATCTCATGGAGGCATTTCCTCAAGGGAGGCTCCTTTCTCTGTGGTAATTCCAGCTTGTGTCAAGTTGACACAAAACCAACCAGTACAATAGTTATGAGTGTGCCTTTCCTTAGTTTTCTTCTATTATCTGGTCTATGTCATGGCCCTGCGATTCTTATCCCTTTTCTTTGTATATAATTCAGAATCTGGTCTTTTCATAGCATCTCACATTTCTTGCATGCTCCTACCCTCTTTCTCCTTTTTCTGTGTTTTACATTCATATAATTTGCTTTTTTGTCTCTGCTCTATATTCTGCTTCATCCATTGTCCCTGTAAAGCTCTCCCTTGACTTTTCTAGTTGGGTTGTTGAGATTTTTAATTCCACCTTCATTTCAGCTTGATTTCTCTTCAGCATTGCTATCTCTTTATTGGATTCAGATTTTAAGTCCTGGGTTGTTTTAATCATGTCAACCAGTCTTATTTATGTTCGTGATTTTCTAGGCATCACTCGGGCATTTATTCTTTTTAAGTTAATATTCTTAATTCTCTGCATCTTCTTTAAATCCCTTGAGTACTTTGATGAAGTTTAGAATTGCGAGAATTGGCCTGTTCTGGGGTTCATCAAGGTAGTTCTTATTCTAGAACATTCCTATAGGAATGGTGGGCCTTGGATGCTGGTATACTGCCTTGATCTTTCATATTGTTTGTGTCCTTGTGATGCGGTCTGAGCACATAGACTTCCTTTGTAAGTTCTGTGTCTGATATGAAAATGGCAGGCTGGGAAAGAGCACAGGATGTACTTGAAGGTAATGGTTAGCTATGGCTTAGATGTCATAAAGGCATGTGAATATAGGGGGCTGCATACAGGGTGCATACAGGTTGTGCATAGTGTTCTCAGTCTGGGTTTGGGTATAAACACGTGGGGCAGAGGTGCCTTTGATAGGAAGACCAGGCAGACTCTCTTGGCTAGCACAAAATGTTATCAGGCTGTGTGAAAAAGTTGCATGTGGTACACCAGGGGTCTGCAGGTTGGGAACAGGCATCGCTAGAGCCTGTACTTGAGATCTGTACAAGCTAAAGTGACCAAATGAGACTCCAACATTGACTTTTAATTGTTAGGATGCACCCTACCTCCCCACCTCTATCAGTTGCAGATTTCCATTGATTCTCATGGCCATCTGGTCATCCCTTGGAGATAGGGGTCATCTCCAGGAAAAGACAAACAATAAGGGAGATGCCCAAGAATCATTGGGGGTGTCCTTATCTGTGATTCACAGCATTGAGGATATGAAACATAAAGTTGGCCACCTCCTGTATTCAGGTAGAAAACCCAGTGGAGCAATAGGGACACCAACCCATCTATAAAAATTTCCACCCCAAATTTATCCTCTCTACAAGAAATGGAGGGATGGGGGGATGGAGTAGAGACTGAGGAAGTGGCCAACCAATAACTGGCTCTACTTGAGACCCATCCCATGGGCAAACACCAACCCCTGCCACTATTAATGATACTCTGTTATGTTTGCAGACAGGAGTCTAGCATCGCTGACCTCTGAGAGGATCCACCCAGCAGCTGACTCAGACACCTACACCCAAGCAGTGGATGGCGCTTAGGGAAGAATATGAGGAAGAATTGTGGACCCCAAAGGAGATAGGAAATCCACAGGAAGACCAACAGAGTCAACTAACTGGGATCTTGGAGCTCTCAGAGACTGAACCACCAACTAAAGAACATATACTGGATGGTCCTAGGCCTCCCTGCCCCTATGTAGCAGAAATGCAGCTTGGTCTTCATGTAGGTCCCAAACAACTGAAGCAGGGGCTATTCCAAAAGCTGTTGCTTATACATGGAATATGTTCTTTTAGCTGAATTCCCTTGTGTGGCCTTAGTGGGAGAGGATGCATTGAGCCCTGCAGATACTTTATGTGCCAGAGTGAGGGTGTACCCAGGGGGTTCAACCTGCTCAGAGGAGAAGGGTAAGGGGATAGGGAGAAGAATTGTGAAAGGGGGTGCCTGGGAGGGGGTAGTGAGAGGGATGTGAAGTGAATAAGTAAAATAATAATAATAATAAAACAGAATTGTTTGATTACTAATACAAAGAATATGCACACTTTTGGGGAATCCCAGAAGTAAGCTGTATTATGAATATGTAACAAAAGGTTTCATTTTTTTTTCTCCTGTATCTTTGGATATGTGACTTATGGATAAGGACTTATTGATATTTTGGTTGAAGGACTTGAAGCAAGGCAAATAGAGGGGTTTTGGTCTCAACATCTGGAAGGATTGGGTAACTTTCACCTGAGATGGGTGATGTAAGAAATCAATTATCATTGTTCATTTTTAGTGTGAGGTTTGTTTAGATCTCATCAGTGAACCACAGAAAAGCAAGAGGCCCTCAGCCTGCCTTCCCTAGGATGCTGTCTTTCACTGGAATCTGTTTGTCTGGGAGCTTTCTCTTTTATCTTAGAGTTGAAACCATCAAGTCTGCTGTATGATTGAGCCCATGTGTCACAAAAGAGGGAAGGAATCTTGAGGATTCCAGGGGATAGAAAATTTAGAGCATGTGCTATGCTACATGAGAAGGGAATAGTCTAACTCTCTAGAGAATCAGCCAAAGGGAAAAATAGGGCAGAAGTTTTTCACAATTAAAAATTATGTTATCATAAAAACAGCTGGCATTGCATTGTTTTACCAGATGTTTTGCCTTTTCTCAAGTCTAGTGTGCAACTTTTCAAGATAGAAAAATAAACTACTTTGCTTTCAGTACTCTTGAGTCTGCATTACTCTTATGAAGTGAGGATCATTGTCTCTCATAGAATACAATAAAGTTGAGCTGGTCAAGGGTAGTGTTAACTGGATGTATTTTAGTTAGTGTTTTAGCTTTCTACCCCTGTACCAATATACCTGAGTGATGTTGATCACCTTGGTGACACCTTATTGATACCTTAGTGAGATAGATTATTTTGGTTCACAGTTTCAGAGCTTCCTATCTACTGAAGATTGGCAGGCAGCTTTAGGCTTTGATGAAGTAGGGTGTCATGGTGGGGACACAGAAAATATACTTACTTCATGTCAAGAAGCAAGAAAGAAGGATGGGGTGAGGATACTGAAATTACTTTGGGGACACTCCATCAGTATCCTGAGACTAATTCACAAAGCACCACTTTATGGTATCACTGTCTTCTAACAGTACTATTCTGTGGACCAAGTCTCCAACACATGGTATTTGGGTGAAGGGAACAGAAACATTCAAATCATGGCAATTATTATTTGTAAAATTTAAAACAATTACGTTTCAAGGAATTTTTTAAATAATGTATGTTTAGCACTAACTGTCCCCTAAATTTAATATTTAGTGATATTTTTTCATGTGTATGTATGTGCATGTGTGTCTGCTATGCATGAGTGCATGCATATGTGCATGTATGTGTGTGTGTGGTATGCATGTGTACATTTATGCTTGCATGTGTGTTGTGCATGTTGTGCCTGTGGAGGCCTAGGGTTGATGTTGGAAAGTCCAGAACACTCGACCACCTATTTCATTGATTTGATGGAAACAACATCCCATTTAGGATGGAGTGTTCCAAGGTTTCTTACTTGCTGCACATTGTCTAGTTGTGGGCCTTTGTATTTGGTTCTATTTACTGCAAAAGTGAGATTCTCTGGTGGTGCTGAGCAAGACTGATCTATGAGCATAGCGGATGTTCTTAGGAGTCATTTTATTGCTATGTTCCTTTAGCAGAACAGGAGTATTTGGTCTTGTCCTAGCACTGCTGCTTATCTAGTCTCAGGTTCCTTACCATCTGAGCAATGTCAGCCATGGGTTTATCTTATGGGACTTGCCTTAATTCCAGCCAGACAGTGGCTGCCTACTCCCACAGCTTTTGTATTATTATTGCACCAGGCTAGCATGCAGGGAGATCACTATTCTAGATCACAGGGTTTGTAGCTGAGTTGGTGTGAACCATTCTCTTCTGGTAGTGTGCAGAGTCCCTTCCAGCACAGTGAACACTTGTCATTAGTGGTGAAGGCTCTAGGTAGGCATCAGCTCCACCTCTTAATTTCAGAGGTACTCACTGTTCTCACAGAGGACCAGAGTTCAGTTCCAAGCACCACATCACATGGTTCACAGCAACCTAAAGCTGGTTCACTCCATCTCCAGGAATTCTGCTGTCCTCCTCTGGCTCTCCAGCCACAGACATTCACACATATGTGCACAGAGTCATACACACATACACAGAATTGCTGGATACCCCCATAGTACAGGACTCAGGTTTGCTCTTTTCATGGCTTCCAGCAATCTTTGCTCTCGATAGTATATGGAAGATATTAAATAGTTGTTGTATGAATGAATGAATGAATATATCCATGAGCAGATGAAATTATAACTTCCTATCCACTTTCAGAAACATTTAGGAATGCTGTGTCTGAACTTATTTTCAGGGCAGTTATAACATCCAGAACCAAGAGTCAACTTCTCTGTGTGTCATTGAAGCAGACAGAGCGGTTCTGAACCTTCCTTGTGCCGTTGCCCTTTAATACAGTTCCTCATGTTACAATGAGCCCAACCACACAATTATTTTCTTTGCTACTTCAGAACTGTAATTTTGATACTGTTATGAATTACGGTATAAATATTTTTGGAGATAGAGACTTGCCAAAGGGGTCGCAAATCATAGGTAGAGGACCACTGAATTAGAAACTATGACAGCTGGGTCATTTTGGCATTAACCCCATTACTTGTCAAAGAGCCAGAGAAGCTGGAGAGAGGGAACAAGGCTGTATACCAACAGCCCTGCTAAGGACTTGAGCAAACCAGAGCCTCATCTCTGAATCTTTTAAAGTGTACTGAGATAGGGTCTCATTGTACAGCCCAAGCTGGCTCCAATTTGCAGTGATTTCCCAAGATGCTCTAAGATCCAGTCTGAGATCCCATGTTTGTATCACCACACACCCTGGCTCATTTCTTCATTCTTGCTGCAAGACTTAAGCTTCTTTGCTGAGCTTCACTTGGAACTGATAGAAAAGCCAATGCTTAGTCTTCAGATGGTATGCCTAAATCAGACAGTGGCCGCTCTTTCCTGTTCATAGCATCAGTTTTTTTAGGTCAACTGTGGCCTGACAATATGAAGTAGAAAATTTAGATAAAAAGAATTTGTAAGCATTCAGTTATGTTGACAGGATGGTGCTGTCTCCCTGCCTCCCACATGGAAGTATACTTTTTCTTTGCTCAGCACACCCACATTGGATAACCCCTGCTCTGTGGTCACTCCGTAGCTGTCACAGATATTGGTGCAATGGTTGGGTGCCAGTCACCCTTACTTTACCCATAAAAGACACAATGAAGTGGTGCTGACAATTCAGACATGCTACAGAGACCTGTGATGTACCTGATGTAAATGGAAGAGAAGAAATTAAGGCAGGGTTATGTGTGTGTAGAAACAACCATAATGTGTGAGGCTGCATACTGCCCATTGCTTCAGACATCCACCCAGGCCCTCGGAGCACGTTCACATATGGATTAGAAAGGAGCTTACATACACAGCCTTAACGAGTTCCTTTAGGAGTATTAAAGTCCAGTTCTCTTCCGATATATCATGGGTAGTGAACTAAAGCTAAGAACCTGCTACCAAGGGCAGTCTTTGAGGCTGATAGCCTCATAGATGACCTCTCGTCTTTGATGTTGCACCCTGTCCCTGATACCACATCGGTAACGTCTTTGGGCAGAAGGAAATGGAGCTAGCTAAGTGCTTGCCAGGGCTATCCGGCCAATGAAGCAGCCCTGTGTTCTAGGGTGTCTCCACAACCTTGCCGAGATCAGGACGCTGTCCAGCGAATGCAGCTCAGGGTCACTTTAGCAATTGGAAACAGTGACCAAGCAGCAAATTGTGGGCAGGGGAAATCCAGACAGAAGGTAGCGTAAATTGATGGCTCCACAGAGGCCAGGGGAATTTTAAACAGAATTGGCCTGTGTTTTTGTTTGACCAAATCACTTTTATAAAGAACTGAAATGCCCAAACTCTAGATCACATTTTAAAATCTGGAATCAGAAATTATAAAGGAACATTGTGTTCTCTGGGGGAGATGGGAAGAAAACTATTGTATTCATATGAAAGCCTTCTTCAGCTTAGGATTCCTGAGTCTTTATAAACACTACTCTTCTTCTACAGCCCAGGGAACTAATACCAGGTCAAATGTTCTATGTATAATTTACATAACTTTAAAATGTGTTTAATTTCTCATCCCCTTAACAGAATGAGGCTCTGTCCTGATAAACCCACTGTCAAATGGAACACATGGAAGATAAGTTTAACACTACTGATCTATGGAGCTCCATGGATGCATAGCACAGCCCACAGGAGGGTTGCTTGTCTCTCCCTCAGGGTGGCAGGAATAACTAAGAGCCAAGGCTTGCTGACACTGCTCAGCATTGTGAAAAGGGATCATTTTGGCCCAGTAAAGCAGTCAAATTCAAAATGAGAATGTGGTATCTTGAGTTTGCTTTTTATTACCGTGATAAACACCACAGGGAAGGGAGTGTTATTTAACTTAAAAGGCCCAAATCACAGTCTATATCACTGAAGGAAGCCAGCAGGAAACTGGAGACAGGAGCCAAAACAGAGACCATGGAGGAATGTAACTTCCTGGCTTGCTCTTTATGGCTTGCTCAGTTTGCTTTCTTATACTGGGGCCACCTGCCTAGGAATGGCACCGCCCACAGTGCCATAATCCCTCCCACATCCATTGCCAATCAAGAAAATAAATGCCCGACAGATTTGCTTACAGGCTAATCTGATGAGTACAATCCCTCAGTGGATATTCCTCCTTTCCAGATGACTGTAATTTGTAACAAGTTGAGGAAAAAAAAGAAAAAAGGGAAAAAAACCTACATCTAAACCAACCAGAATACATGGCTTTCACTCTTCCATTCAAGTGCTTATAGCTTCCACAACATGTAACACTGAACAATAAATTAAACCATCCTAAGATGGCAAGCTTGGTAAGTGTTGTGTATGACCTCATTGGTTAGTGCCTGTTTGTCATGGTCAGCATCTTTACTCGGTTCAAAGATGAATGAGCCTGCCTTAGAGGTAGTTTGTTCTCCACTGACCCAGATGACAGGGCATAACTGACACCAGCCTCTCCCCTTGTGGCCTGTGTCCTCTCTGTCTCCTGCTCCCAGTTCATGGTTATTATAGTCTAGATCATCTGAGGCACTGCCAGGCTTTCCCACTGCTGGTGGGGTGAAGGCAATATCCTTGGACAGGATCCTTGCTTACTTCCTATTCCTGTAGTTCTGTTTCTACAAACACACCATTCAGTCCTTGGGCCTGGCTCTACTGGGCTGCTTTTAGTTATATATGCATCTCAGAAACTGCTTCTTCCTCCACCATGTGTCCTGCCTTGGTACCTCCTGTTCTGATGTTGTCCACTCCCAAAAAGCCTAGTCTGTTTCTGGCTAAATGGTGCTGACTCTTCCTTCTGCCAGGATGACACTCACCAGTATCAGCAACCCTACAAAAACTCATGGCTCCCCAGAAGTTCTTTTCTGGCCACAGACTATGCTAAGTCCCTTGCCCTTTGTCCTGTCTGTTGTCCTACAGTCATCAAGGCAACCCATGGGTCTTCTGGACCTAATTTACTGCAGAGGTATATAGCATATATATGAAGGAGAAGGAAGAGGAAGAGGAGGAGGAGGAAGAGGAGGAGGAAGAGAAGAAGAAAGGAGGAAGAAGAGGGGGAGGAAGAGAAGGGGCAGGGGAAGGGGGGAGAGAAAGAAGAGGAAGAATGAAACACCAGTAACTTTTGTTTCCATAAAGTTTGGAGGTAACTTTGATAGCTCCAAAGTACCTCTGTTTTGCTATAAAAATTAAAAAATGAAACCTGCTTCTGCATTAGAAAGATATGAACCATCCCCATTACTGCCATCAGATCTTTAGGAAATCATTTCTATTCTTGGAAATTCACTTCATCTATTTATAAAATGAGAACTCTTGTGACGAGTGAGATGGCAAGGTCCTTGTCACCAAATCTGATGACTTGAGAAACACACATAGTGAGAGAAAGGGAGTGACTCCCACCAGATGTCTCTGACCTCCACAGGTACCATAGTACACACACATACACACACACACACACACACACACACACACACACGCACACCACGCACTCATGCACATGCATGCACAGATAAATGTAACTTTGACATATCAGCAGTGACATTTTATCACAATGTATCTGTGGTTACTCAAGGTTCACCATCCTGCCAAGCATATTACAGTGCAGTCTAATGTTTTGTAAAGCCAATGACATGTTTTATAGAGAGCAGTATGGTGTGGTGAGCAGGGCACCTCAGTGGTCGCATGCTGAGGCATCTCTCCCCCTGAGGTCCCAGCAATAGTATAGAATAGAGTCTATTTGGGGCATGAGAAGGGAAGTTGAGAAGGAAATAGAGGCAGGTGGGGCGGGGACAAAGGAGGAGAGAGAGAGAGAGGGAGAGAGAGAGAGACAGAGAGATTGAGAGAGAGAAAGAGAGAGAGAGAGAGAGAGAGAGAGAGAGAGAGAGAGGAGAGATGATGGAGAACATGTTGAGGGGGGAGAGGAAAAGAGAGAGAGGGAGAAAGGGGTCAGAGAGAGAGAGAGAAAAGGGAGAAAAGGGGCAAATAGAGAAAAGGGATAGAGAGAAAAAAGGAGTGGAGAGAGTGAAGAGAAGCTAAACAGTTCCTTTTAGAGCAAGCCAGGCCTACCTGGCTGTTGCGAGGTAAGTGTTAGGCAGAGCCTAGAAGCAATGCTAACATGCTAACGCAGTCCACAGAACTACTCTTAGATATAATATCATGTGTCACTCCAGGGACAGATGGGATAATTGTGCATCTGAAAGGCATCTAGCAAAGCCATCTCTTCCTCTGTACACAGCCTGCTCACTCACACCTTTGCCTGCATATCAGCCTACTCCAGCTATTTCTGTATAGGCACTGGTAGGATGTAGTAGTGTAGACACTGTGTACCCAGGCCACTGCCATGGAAGCTTCCAGGTATCTCGGGGAAAGGAGGAACTGTGGTCTGTTGCTTTGTTTTGCTACATTAACTTCCAACTCTAACTCCGAAGGAGCCAAAGGAGGAGAGGTGAGGGCAGACGTACACATTTTTTCTTGTTCAAAAACCCACATAGTGGGACTGAGAAGCCTGCCACAGGTCTGCTTCCTTAGGAACTCACATAGTGCGTCCACTTGTCCAAGGAACTGTGGCTCTATCTTCTTGTCTTTCTCCCGGGGCTGCAGTCACAGACTATCAAGCAGTGTTAATAAACTGAGTATCATCTCCAGCTTGGTAAGCAGACTATTTCATTTTGTTTAGAAACAAATACCTTGAAATCTGAAGGTGCTATACATTTTCATATTCAACAGTCAGACACACAATGAAACTATGAAGATTGGGAGTCCACTGTGTATGGCAGGTACTCTGGTAAGCATTGTGGTTGTACTATGTAGTTTCAGTTTTATGTCTTCCCCTAGAGAGAAGGAATTTTGTTTCACTTTTCCAGTGTTGGAAAAATAAAGGAGAAACATTTTTACCTTCCTTCTGAGTTGGACAGCAGAGTTTGGGAGTCGGCACTGAGCATGACAGTAGTAGCCTGTGTGGGACTCAGACTTGGAGGGACCAGGTGTGGACAGGAGGTAAACCAGATTCTTAAATCATCAGCTTAGAAGTCACATTGCAGCTGGATGTTTTCGTTTGCATTTCTGTCTCTTCTGAGTTTTTTGGAGCTGCCAAGGCCAGAGAGAAAGGTGGGGTTTTTAGTGGTCACCCTAAACCACCAGACCAAAATACTAGTCAGAAAATCAAATACTGTAAAACTGACTTTGCACTAGGAACACATTCAATGAAGCCCAAAGGGAGACAGAACACTTGCTGAGAAATGTGAGAACCAGTCTGCAATAGTCTTAAGGATTTGGGTCTTAAGAAGATTGTTTCTCAGACACTCTTAGCTTGATTCTGAGATGTCCTCAAAAGCCCTGTGGGTTAGAAAATGGGATTTCCCCAGCCCACTGCGGCTAGAAAGAGGTTTCAGGCCCATGAAGGCACGCCATTAAAGGGGACCTCTTGTTTCTTGGGTTTGGATCTAAGACCTGCTGCCCTCCTGTGAGGTGTTACTTTGCCCAAGATACCATAGTTAACTCACCATGGATTAGAACTTCTGAAATAATATTTTTTCTTTTAAGTTGATCATCTCAAATATTTTATTGTAGCAAGAGAAAGTTGGCAAATATGTCCCTCTTTTGAAGACATTATTAGTCTGAGGAACATAGGGATTTGCCAAATCTTTGCTTATGGGTTTGGCAGTGCCCAGGGACCTTTGCCATGGCCCTTGGTGAGGGTGGCCATGCCCAGGATGAACAACAAGCTTAGCCTGGCCCAAGCAGAGAAAAATGGGAGTTCCTTCAGGACAGTAAGTCTTGTTATTAGACAAGCTGTCCTTTTTCCTTCCTTAATGTGGGAGCTGGTCAGGTGGGTGGCGGCAGCCCTGCACTGCTCTTAGATATTCTGCCAGGACAGGAGGGTAGCTGGGGAGTCCAGCCAGGTATCCTTCTTGTCACTGGGGTGTGACGAAAAGGAAAGATAGGTAGAATGTTACTTCCAGCTCACATCTCTTGCTTATTCCTAAAACTACCTTCCCTTGGATGACAATAGCATTGCTCACCCCTTCAAACCGCATTTGCAAACTGCATGTGTGGAATAAAAGTCTTCTGGCCACCTAAAGGCTAAGGTGTGTGCAAATATGAGTGAAACGTGACTGTTATGCAGATTTTCTCTCCCTTCTTATAGCTGACCTGTTGCCAACTGTACCCGTATAAAGACACAGCCGTCTGGTATGTGTGAGTGACACATGGAGAACCATCACTATGCATCCGAGAGGTATCCACATCATTCCAGCGCCCACGATGCACACAGCAGTTCACAAAATTCCACAATAATATTTATATAAGGAGACACCTTCCTATTGGTATGAACACAATGTTTTTTAGAATTTGCATTTTACAGGCTACTTTCCCATCTATCCTTAGGGGTCAGGGGTTCAGTGGTATTCCCAAACATGAAAAGGAGATCACTCCTCAGTTTTCTCCCTGAGTTTCAGGGTTCCCTAGAATAGATCATAGGAACCCAGTATTAAGCATGTCAATTAGGAAGTCCTTCCTGGCAATAAAACCCTGGGTGATATCAGAGGTTATAAAAGGAAGATCGTTATGATTTGAGATCACAAGGAAATTCCTTGGGAAATAAACTTTTCTGGGTGAGATGAAAGGCCCTAGTCTGAGAAGTCAAAGAGATAGCCCTGTCACCCTAGCATGAATGGGAAATTCAAATCCATTGGCATTGTCCTTGACAGAGCTCCCTGTGATTGACACACATTGCTATCTTGGAAGAAGTGTGAAGAAATGTCATTTCCAAACTTAAATAGCTGGAATCTCTATGGCCAAGGGGTGGTGGACCACTCACAGCAGGGAGCAGGCTTGGCATTTATCTCAGTTACGCCAACACACTGAACAGAGATATCTGAAAAGGAAGAGTAAAAGAGGAACACAGAAGAGATTCTACTGCTTAGAAAACTGAAACCAGGAGGTACACAAGCAGCCAGCAGAAAGAAAAGCCCTTTTTTACATCTCACCCAAATTTGTACCTCATTTTTAAAGACCTGAAGAAGCAAAGTTTTCCTGTGAATAGCTGGTGTGGCGAGATGGTGAAAGAGGAGCCATCTCCTCTTTCTCAGAGTCTAAGCAGTAACAACTACCTGGGCTTGCAGTGTTCCCCAGTGAGGAAAGGAGACAGAGGGCAGAGAGCTCACTAACGAGTCACATTGCAGCACAGGCTGGCCAGTTTCTCAGTATGTCTTACAAGACAGTAGAAGAGTAAAACCACTGCAGTAGTCAGAGGCGACCGAGAGCCGGCCTTTGGATAAGAGTTTATTCTTTGAATTTTGCATTCTGTGAGCAGAAGAGATTAACTAAAAATGGGTGGTTTTAAGGACTGGTTTTTAACATATGTATATCATATATAGTATATGAATTAATATTTTGGATGAATATAATGCTCCAAGTTTGTGTATGTTTGAAGAATAGGAAATATTGTACCCAACTGCCAATGTGAAACTCATGGAAGGGAGCTTTAGAAAATGTGTACTTAATGGTCTTGGAATTAGTACTGGTTTTTAAAAAGAAAAGCTGTACTAAAGAGTGTGCTTGGGGACTAAGGGTATATATAGCTCAGAGGCAGAGCATAGTGTCTGAGGCTCCAGCAAGACAGGAAAGAGAAGGAGGAGGAGGAGGAGGAGGAGGAGGAGGAGGAGGAGGAGGAGGAGGAGGAGGAGGAGGAGGAGGAGGGGGAGGGGGAAGGGGAGGAGAGGAGGAGGGGGAGGGGGAAGGGGAAAGAAGAGGAGGAAAGAAGAGGTATTTTGGGGTGTTACAATTTGCTTGAGACTTTGGGTTTGCTTCAAGTCATGTCACAGGTATTGAGGGAGTCAGACATTTCTAAGCAGCTGTGAATATTTCTTCATCTCTTTCCCTGGTGGCATGTCTTGCTAGAGAAAGTTACTGGGAAGCCAGGAATTGCTTGGATCCTAATTGTATCGCCCTTTCATCTTATGTACACTGACACTCTTCAAAACTGTTCAGTAAAATTTCCAGTTATTTATGGCTGCCCAGAGTATTTCTCCAAAGCGAGATCCTTGAAAACATTCATTTTATGATGCGTGCAGATTCTGTGGTAGGGAGTTCAGAAGGGATACAAGGAATGCCTGTCTGTTCCATGGAATTGGAGGCTGCGGCCGGGTGAGCTTGGAACTCTTTATATCTTTGGTTACAACTGTTGGTAGTTTTAAAGGTAATTTCACATTTTATTTTTACATAAAAAAAGAGTAAGGCATGTGTGTGTGTGTGTGTGTGTGTGTGTGTGTGTGTGTGTGTGTGTATACAAACATTATTTTCAAACCCCCAAATGCAACTGCTGAAAGATCATAAAAGTAGGAGCTATGGCTGACAGGAGAGGCTTTACCATTTTCTGAGGCCATGGAATAGAACTGTGTAACACTGAAATGAGCCACGTACAGAGTCCTATCTGGAATGATTGATAGAAAAGTAGAAAGTCTCAGGTCTCTCTGTATTTGCACCTTGACTTCATTTAAATATCACCTCTTTCTGAATACTCAAAATTCCCCTGAGAACAACTTGTTTCTTTGAGAATTTAACAGAGGAATGCAGTGTATTTTGATCACAAACCCCAGGCATCCTTCCTCTAGCTCTTCTTAGAACCCTTCCCAACTCCATGCCCTAGTCTCTTTATCTCACTAACTCTTTTTAGAGTTGCCTGCCTGTACTTGGGTGTATGTCTGTCCACTGGAGCATTGGCACCTACCAGCAGGCACACCCCCAAAATAAAATCAATCTTATTCCTTCAGCAGCCATTAATGGCCAATAACTTTTATGACAGGGTTGGGTCCTCATGAACCCCTCCCTTATCCATGGTGAAACATTGACTGCCTTGAAGTTGTGTGTGTCTCGTGCAGATAACCACAGCTGCTATGAGTTCAGGAGCACAAAGGCCATGCCATGTCAAGAAGATCTTGATTTTCAACCGGCCTTGCCATCTCTTTCTTCAAGAGCAAATGTATGATAAAGTAACAAATTTTAATCGTAAGTTTTAGAGAAAAAATTGTATCTCATCCTATTATAATTATTTTCATTTTTCCCTTTTTATTTTTTTAAAACTACATCTGTGATTGTTAGATATACTTAACACATGCTTTTCTGGGTATTGCCATTTTTCTTTGACAGATGGCAAAGAGAATACATTATGTAGAGCACAGGCTTTAACACTGTAAAGTTCATTTAAATCATGACTTATGAGACATAAACACCTTTTGTACTTAATCTGCACAAAGCTGGAAGTTACTGGCAGTGTCAAAAACAGCAGCAACAAAAGTCTATTTTCTGAGATGGCCAAGGAGGCTGAGTAAGGAAATCCACGGACTGAGCTCAGGAAGGTCTCAAGTGAGTAGTGCCTCTTACAATTGTTATCTTTTTCATATTTTATCTGTTTCTTCATCTGTCATTAAAATGTTTATATTTTTTCTGATAGTCCCTTGCAAGACCAGGAAACAACAGTTAAATAAATCCAAAGAGGCAAATGCCAGCAGACTACAGATTTCTTCTGAAAGCATTCACAGGCTTTGAAATCCAGCATCTCTGTCCTGGGGTTGCTTTGTGGGACTCACTACTGGTGATATTTGTCATTTCACATGTTTTGCTCACTGACATTTTGAGTTTCCATCCTGTACAATTGCCCATTAGCATCTATACCAATAGTTACACTAAAGGCTTTGATATTCTTTCCTAACTCAACACATAAACCATCAGCATGAAATGGCTGCCAAGAGAGGAAGATTCCGTTTTCCTTAGGGGTGCAGCCTCTGATATGTGGACCACACTCCAGTGAAAAGCCATACTTTCAAGAGTATACAGACAGCACACAATGTACTTGCTGAGGCAGGGAAGACACCAAGTTGGATAGCAAAGGGGGATCATGAAAGAAGTCAGGGAGGAGGTAAGTGTGATCAAAATGCATTGTGGAAGTTTTCAAAGAACTGATAAAAATGAGATAAGGGAAAAGGAGAGGGGGGTGTTAATCTGTTCCAGATTGGGAAAAAAATAACCAAAACCAACTTCAGACATTGGATGATTCTGAAATGCTATCACCATACTCGTTTTTGAGAACTAAAAGCTCATCCTCATAAATGGCTACATAATTCATAGTCCCAAATATATAAAGTTCAGGATGACAAGAAACCATGGTACTAGTAAAGAGATTAGTGGCTGCTTGGGGTTAGTGGAAGGAAGGCATATGGTCTCTCAGGCCAACTGAGTGACCCTCTGTGAAACAGGGTGGGTGTGTGTTCTTACGTTTGCTGAAAACCACACAATGAGCAACACCAAGAGCAGCATTCAACACAAACTCAGGGCACTGGCTTCCACCTTGGTGGGGGTGCTTGTGGTTGTGTATATGTTTCCATAGGCATTCACATGCGTATATGCATATGTATGTGTGTACACAGGAGGTATATGGGGAATCATTGTGCCTTTTGATCAATTTTGCTGTGAAGTGAAAACAACTCTTAAAATGGAAAGAGTAAAGGAAAGGGACATCAGGTGGGTTTCTTTACCCTGTAATATGAAAAATGAAAGTTTACTGCTCAGCAGAAGAACTTCTTAAAGAAACTTGCTCAGGAATCAAGGGTTCCATTGGCAGAATGATTCCAGTAAGGACAAGCCTGCTGAGAGGCCTGTGAGAGCCTCACAGAAAGAGGCCATTAATCTCTCTCTCCAGGTGATGGTTGCCATTTAGGATGCAATAAAATGCTAGAGGAGAAGACAGCCAAGAAAAACGGAGCTGCCTTGGCTATGCTATGCTAAGAGGCATTCACGAACAAACCTTGCTTGGTAATCCCGTTTGGCCTGAGGAGGACATATCTTATCTGGATCCTGGGTTTGGAGCATCCTGCCTTTCACAGAAAGAACTAACTAATGAGGGGGACTTCTGATAAATGGTTGAAAATATGTGACTCATGAGGAAAGGTTCAGAGAACTGGACACATCCAATCCACAGGGAAGAAGACCTGAGGGGGACATAGTATCTATTTTACCCTGTAAAGTGGCATTACCAAGAGCATGAGGACCAATTATTGCTAGTCAATGGCGACAAAACAAGTAATAAGCTTGGAGTGCAGTAGGGCAGATCTAGGTTAAAGATTAGGACAAATTTAACCCCAACAGATGTTAGAGATGGTTAGAGACAAAGCACGGGATTGAATAGGCAACTTCTCTAGAGATTGCCAATGTTGAATTTAATGCCTTGAACCAGTGAGGTTTTAAACCAAGCCGGACGCCTGTAGCCTGATCTGTCACTTGGTCTCTCCACACCACACATGCATGGGAGTGTATCTAAATGTATCTATATGTCTGAGGGTTTCCTATTGTACATCTTTACATTGTAGCGCCAAGAGAAGGAGCGCTTCTTAAACACATGTCAAAATACATTTATTACATCTGTTATTAGAGGGTTCAGCATACTGCTTCACGATTCACGGAACGCACAGCTTCTATCAGACTCTGACGTGTTTTGCGGAAACATAACACTCAGTAGTGTCTAAACAAGCACATGACGAGAACATAAAAACATGTTTTCTAGGAAGGAAATCTCTCTCTCTCCTCTCTCTCTCTCTCTCTCTCTCTCTCTCTCTCTCTCTCTCTCTCTCTCCCACACACACACACACACACACCTGGAACCAATGAATGTGAACTACAAGCACTTACCCCCTACTGAAGCTCATTAGAATTTTATCTACCTAAAGATTGGACAAGCTTACCTCATTATTTCTCTGCTTTCTCATTGGCTACAAAGTTTCTAGACCTTGACACATCTTTTCTTTGAGCCATTAGCTGAAGCTGCAGTAATGAAAACTTCATAATGACTCATTTAGTTCTTTGCATTGGCAGCACCCCACATATTACCTCAGCAGCACACTGAATCTATCTGCAACCCACAGACCTGGACGGGGCCCTTCCTGACAGAACTCACCTCGAGATATCTGGTGGCACATCATGGTCTTCTAACTTCCTATGATCCCGATCAACATAAGACAACTTTCTAATGTGAGAGCAGCAAGATGATATGAAAAGTTCCTGTCATGTTGTTTGCTGTGGATTTGTGTTTACCTCGATACTTTGAACTGCCACCTGTTCATTAAAATAAGGTGAATGGGAGTTAAGTCATAAGAGAAAGTACTTTACTGCTATACAAGATGGACTATAGCAAGATATCATTTTGAAAAGTAGCTTATTTTAAAAATAATCCCTCAATTTTAACTAGAAAGGCAATCCTACATTCACAAGCATAGATAGCACTCTAGGGCCCTGCTTCCATGAGATGCTCACGCCGAGATGAGGTGCCACCATCTCTCTGGAGGGGACTTATACCTGCTTTCTAGTCCCAACACAGACTCCCTGATCTCAAAGGATCCAGAATAATAGATTGGAATTACCTAAACTTTGGTGAGTACCACAGGCCAGAAGAAGAATAATTTTATATTTAAAGGAACACATAAACTGAGAAATGTTTTTGCAAGGTTATTTGAGCCACACTGGGCACAATTGTTTAAAAGGGCAGAAGTTCATTCCAAAGTCTCAAAGCAGGACATGGTAGTTTCAACTCTGTTGAATGATTCCTTATAGGCCAAGCTTAGAAACTAAATGTCTCAGGCCACAGGGAGGGAATCACACATGTACTTCTTACCAGTAATTCCAGTAAAGAGTTTTAGTGTACATAGCTAATCTCCACATATATTACCATAGTATTTAATTTGTGCAATTAATTTTTTCTGGAATTTCATTAATTTTTTTCTATCAGAAACTGTATGCATATGGTAGAACGGTAGAGCGTGATGCTACTGCTTACCTATGCTTCAACACTAACAATTCTTACTGAGGCTTGGTCTTCTATGTAGTTGGGGGACCTTCTGGGGACTTGGATTAGAGACACCATTCTTACAAAGGGATGGATTCTGCTCCCCTGTGGATGGCTTAGTTGTCTTGAGAACAGGTTTTGGTAAACTGCTCAGCCTGTTGTGTCCCTTCTTTCTTCCCGGAGCATTTACTGCATTTTCATGTTCTGCCATGAGCTGAAATAGAGAAAGGCCCATAACAGAAGCCACAGATTAGAACACCATGCTTTTGGATTTACCAATTTGTGAAACAAAATAAATTTTAAAAAAAAAGAGAAAAAAGAAAGCAAGAAAAAGAGAAAGAAAGAAAGAAAGAAAGAAAGAAAGAAAGAAAGAAAGAAAGAAAGAAAGAAAGAAAGAAAGAAAGAAAATGAAAAGAAAAAGAAAGAAACTGCCTAATTTTGAATATTTTGCTACACAGAGAACGGACTGGGGCTCCTGGTATGAAGAACACTGGGCTAGGAGCTCAGAAAGCTAGGCTTTGTATTGTTTCTGAACTAGGAATTATGTAATTTCATGTGCAAACTACTTTGGTGTCTTAGTCGTGTTGGTAGCACACTGCTCCTGGAGTCCGCTGTCTCTGTGTCTGGATGTTTCTATTTTTGTATGGTTTGGGTGCTTTTTCCTAGCTTTGGTTATTTTTCCTGTGATAAAACATTTTCCTTGGTTTTTTCCCCATTTGTTTGTTGTTTATTCATGTTTCTTTGCTTCCTGTCCTGTGTGTTCGCAAAGTCATCTGCCTCCTTGTTGCATCTAACTGCAGTGAAACATCGGAATCACCATGGAGCAAGGTTATTAGCATCCAGATAGTACATGAACCTCCATACATAGGATGCTTCCAGAGACTCCTGAGGGCACAGATTTGGAAGAATAGCAGGCACATTTCAAGGCACTGGGTACAGAGGCCTGATCAAGCTGTTTCCCAGCACAGACCTTTCCCTGGCCCCTGGTTCCCTGTGTAGCATGCAGGGAAAGTAGAGTGCTAGTTAAAGAATTAGGTGTGGAAGCAAAGGGCACCTGTGTTCCTGGTGTGTAGAGCCCTGCCTTAGTCAGCCTCACTGTAGACAAAGACCACTGTACTTACTTATGGTTTACTTTGTTCTGAGAGAAGAACTTAGTAAGCATTTTTGACACATGGATAAAGTATGCCTGTGGAGCATCTGGAAAGACACAATGGACTGTGAAAGCTTCGGCAGGTTTTTTAGACTATTTTGCACACTGCAACCCTCCTTATTCCCCAGAAGATTTGCTTACAAACCATCACTATGGGTGATGTTCACGTTTGGATACTTTAGCAAGTAAAATACAAGAGCCATGAAACTTATAAGGACCCTGCCCTTAAAGTATGTGCTTTGGGCCACACATACAAGACAGATTTCTTCCCAGTTCAGATGGGGAAATTATTTAGGGTACAAAAATATCAGGCCTCTGAATTCTGCATGCTAACTTCAATCAGCACCCCTCTGTGGACATCAAAGGTGGCGGGGTATAGAAAAGACATCACACAGCTTCATGTATGTGTGAATTCTGGCGTTTTGGCACACAGAGAAGCACTTTCCCCATGGTGTATTTGTGGTCCATCCATTTGTAAACACACTGGATGAAGCCGCGGCAACTTCCCTTGCCTGCTTCATGTGCATGGGTTGTTTTCCTTGCTTGGGTTTTAGGTACAGGGATATGAAAGGTGGGTAGGCATGTGTGCATAGATGTTTATCGTTTGTAAATAAAGTGCAAATTGAACATGCCATTTCTCTGTCAGCCGTGATGAAAATGCTTGATGTCAGAATGTGTTTCTCTGCAAGGGACCTTCTTTGTATTCCCTCACACTACAGTTTTCCTTTCAGTGCTGCTGGGGGACAAAAGGGGGAAGGAGGGAAATACAGAGCGTGAAACTGGAGAAGTGCAGCATCCCGATGGTAACTTTCTTCTCCAGTGAAATCTAGTAACAAGCCACAGGAACAGTACTTTAAATAGATCCATAACAGAGCTACAAGAGAGAAAAAATTAGCTCTTTTTGTTCTTCTTTGGCAAAAATCGCAACTTCGGCTTGTATTTCAGGATGGATATTTTCACTGTCAGTTCCAGGGACTTAAAAGTAAAGTGGAAATCAATCTCAGATGGATTATCTGCGGGATATAAACATGTGGGCATAAAATGTATAGAGACTACATATGGCAGGCCCATCTGACATAAACAAGCGACTGAGAAATATACATACATGTCTTGATTGATTTGTTAGCTTTGTATATGAATGGAGCTGAAAGCCTGAGTTGAAGCATCACCTGTGATAAGCAAATGCATATAAATACACAATAAACCCAGAAAACACGAGAATAGCATCAATTAGGACAATTAGGACAACTTCTAGTCATCACGGGGTATTGTCTCAGATCCCTCTACAAACAGGAAAAGCATCCAATTGTTCTTAAATCCACTGGTAAATGATTCTCCATTTGCGAATGTCTGACACAATGAAGCTTCTGTTCCTCATTTGTATTCAGCTGAGGTGTGGGCTGCAGAGCCAGGAAGGAAGTTCTACATGGCCTTCTGTTGGAAGGGGACAGGTTGTGTGGTGCCTATCAGTATGCCTTCTTTTGTTTTATTACTGAAAATACCTATTTTGTAATTCCTTACCAAGCCCAAAGCTGAAAAGTCAAAGTATTAACACTTTAAACAACTGTCACGAAGTCTACCAGCTAAAGAAGGCACATCCACCACTTGTACCTTAGTAAATTAATTTTTGTGCCTTAGTGATCTATCTGAACAGAACAGAAATTTATATCGACACTTTTAATGCACCAGGGTAAAGGGTTACTGGAAATCCACTTTCCTACGCTGTGGGATTATGTTGTTTATGCACAAGGCACACTCTGAGCATGAAGAAGCTGGTTTTTCTGTCCTGCGTCTAGGCCTGTGGCTCTTGTGGCACCTGTCTTCATCTTCTCCTGGTTTTTCCTTCCTCACTATGGCTACAGAAGTAGGGTGTAGACTCCTTCTCTAAAAGCCATCTTGCTGCATGCAGGGAGACTTCTGGTTTCTTTCCTGTTCTCATTTTCTTGGCATGCTTACTACTGAACCTCAATCATCATGAATTATAAATGAGGAAGTTCCAGTATCTGCCACTCTTGCAAGACTGCTGACTTGGGTACGGAAGTGTATTGAAGGGGTCTTCTGAGACCCATGTGTTTTTTTTGCCTCAGGATGCCAAGTATATGCAAAATATGCAGACAATTAGAGACTGCATGGTGAAAACCATTCCAGAATGTACTAGTCTTTGCTTTGACACTAAATTCCATTCCAGAATGTACTAGTCTTTGCTTTGACACCAAATTCCAGGCGTGTTGTAGATACCAGGTGTACTAGTTGGTTTTGTGTGTCAATTTGACACAAGCTAGAGTTATCACAGAGAGAGGAGCCTCCCTTGAGGAAATGCCTCCATGAGATCCAGCAGTAAAGCATTTTCTCAATTAGTGATCAAGGTTGGGAGGGCTCCTTGTGAGTGGTACCATCCCTGGGCTGGTAGTCCTGGGTTCTATAAGAAAGCAAGTTGGGCGAGCCAGGGGAAGCAAGTCAATAAGTAACATCCCTCCATGGCCTCTGCATCAGCTCCTGCTTCCTGATCTGCTTGAGTTCCAGTCCTGACTTCCTTTGGTGATGAACAGCAATGTGGAAGTGTAAGCTGAATAAACCCTTTCCCCCCAACTTGCTTCTTGGTCATGGTGTTTGTGCAGGAATACAAACCCTGACTAAGACACCAGGTTTCATCACAGGAGATATGTCACCTCCCAGCAGCTGTAACTGTTTATTAGGAGATCATGAATAAATCCAGTGGACACATGACCTCTACAAGCTCATTCCGGAATGTACATATGGATGCCTTCTCTACTCTCAGTGATCATGGCTCCATGACACCTCCAGCCATACCAACAGCCACTGTGCTCCAGTCCACACATTGCTATCTTCTCTCTAGAACTTGCTTTTAAATATTGTCCTTTCTGGTTTCTCAGGATCCTTCTTTGATTAACTTATACATTCTGATTGAGCGTCAATGTCAGTGTAGCTCTGGGGGATGGGGCAGGGTAGATGCTCATATATCTTACCTCCTCATTTGAAACTGGAGAACTGATATTTCAACTAAGCTTTCATAAAAGGTGTAGTTAAGTAATTTCTTATGAAAATGTAGGCAGACTACAACTACAGTAGTTGGAGTATAGTTGTCTGGTAACACAACTAGACAGGGACATATTCCTCAGGCTGACTCAGAATCAGCTGCTTAGCTGTCATCTCATGATCTCTAACATCTGCCACTACATCCTTTCCTGTTCTCATTTGTCTCGTTGCTCAAGTCTTTGATCCATGCCACAGAAATACCGAAAGCCTCCTTAGGGGCTGACCAAGTCTCAGGTCTCAGTTTGCTCATCAAGGAAGGGCTGGACCAGGCTATGAAGGGTAAACTCCTTTCTGACTCCAGCCATCAGACTGTGTCCAGTTGGGGCTACCATGTGTTATATACACTTTGCTCTGAGTGAACAGAGTTCTATTGGAGTGGTTGATTTCTTTCTGTAGGGAAACACTGTGGTTGATGGCAGCAGGATCTTGAGACTCTTCTGACTGAAGTGAAAGACAACATTCATCCAGAGCTTACCAAGTCTCTCTAAACAGAGTAGTCTGAAGTGACACTTAGGCACCTGAGGCCCAGAAGGAGACCATTGCTCAGGGCTCAGTTCTGTCAGTGGAGGAAATGGGTTTCCTGTGGAATTAGAACACAAAACTAAGTTATTATTCTCTTCACCACAAGACCGTGGTGAGATTGGCTATGAAGGAAATCTCTTGCAGTGGCTGAGGTCATGGAAAAGCTGTTGAAGTAGGGAAGAGAGTTAAGCAGATTGGATTCGAAGCAAAGAGATGAAACCAGCCATATAAGCAGAGATGGGGCTCAGGACAGCATCACTGATCCAGAGAGAGATGTATTCTTATCCCAGAGTCTGGGCAACTGCAGAAGATGGCAAGACATAGAACCATGTTCAGGACCACTGAACTCTGGAAAGTTATAGACCTGATGAGCACACACAGTTCCTGTTGCAGCAATAGCCTGAGCTACCCAGGACCTGCCGCTCAGAGGGGCTTTGCATAAGGGAGCTTGCTTTAAAAGGAGACACGGATACTAGTTTTATACATCTCCAGTGACAATGGAAATAATTTATGCTGAGAATCAATAAGGAATCTCTTTTATTGAGCAAAGCTGAAGAGGAAAAATATGTAACCATTTCTTTGCAGGTGATTACAAATAAGCCCCCAAGTCTGTAGAGTTTAAAGGGCCAAAGTTCTCAGCAAACTATTTGCTTGCAATACTGTGAAGCTTCTCTGATGGCTAACAGAAGGAGAGATGACTGTTGAAAGTAAAAGCAGCTGACTGGAATGCTTTCCATCAGATCCATAGTCCCCATACCCAGTTGGATACATAGGCAACTTTAGATGAGTTCCTGGGGAATGGATGGGATGTAGAGGTTAGGAACTTGTGTGCCAGGGAGGGATTCCCAAGAAAAACTGAATGGGAGAGAGGGAGAGCAGACCAGGGAGAAAGCAGAAGGTAAGGAAGTCACAGAGCCACTGGGAGCTGTGGAGGATAAGTCAGACTTCATGTGCTCACTTAAAGAAAGAATGGAGCTGGGTATTAATGACAAAAGAGTCATGGATCATTCCTGCAGAGAGAGGTCCCTGTGTATGCGTGACAAGCAAGGAAGAGAGATGGACAATATCACAAAACCCTGCAAAGGGATTTGAGGAATCTTTTAGCAACAATCCACACAAAGCCTGGGGGATACCATTTGCAATTAGATTTACAAATTATTCCTTCCAGTCAAATTTTCTCCCTAGACATGTAGACTTGCATAAGGAGTTTGCATTTACAGACAAGAACTAGGGATTTTTATAGGTATGTGTAATTTACTCACCACAGTGTCCGTACATAATAAATAGATAATGCGTGTTAGCAAAAGGAGTATTGTATCTCATATACTTACATAGTCACCATCCAGTAGACATTTAAAGACAGGGCATGCAAATAGCATGGGTATATGGAATTTGTCCCAGTACTTGAGGGCAAGCATCCAATAAGGCTTTCTGAACTCAGATACTTTGACTCCCTTTGATCAGAAGGGGTCAGAAGGGAGGGATGGAGGTGCTCAGGAGGCACTTCAACTTTCTGCCTTCATCCTGTTTTGGTTGGAAAACACAAAAGCTAGAAACATTGTGATTCTTTGTTTACACAAATCACTGATGTTCTTTCTATGGGACCTGATTCCTCATCTGTAAATAAAAGGGTTTGACTAATGCTATCTAAATTTCCTTCCAAGGTTTACTATTATTGTATTATTTGGTGCATGCCATTGTAGAATGAGTTAATGATAGGAAAGTAAACTGTTAATTATCATCAGGGATTCAAACTCCTACTTTTCAGTTCAAAGCACTACTATAAATTAAGCTTTGGCTATAAGCATGAAAAGAAGACTGTGGATATTTTATTTAGGTGATGTTTAGAAGTAGTTATTAAAAATAACTCAAATAATTATAATCGTTTCTTTTAAAAAACGATGAAACCTTGGTCTGCGACACTGACCTACATTCAGGAAATTATCAGAACAAGGAGGAACTTTTGCAACAGTTGACATTTTGGAAGATCACTATGTTGGTCCCTCCAGGTCCCAGATACTTTATCTTTGTATAGGTCAGGACTATTCTAAAGTTAAGATGCATTCACATCCTCTGAAAGACCTCAAAAATTGTAGGAAATAGGACACTGAAATGATTCTAGAGAAACTGGACTGAAAATGTTGTAATGATCTTGTATTGTATCTGTGATGGTCGAAAACATCACTCTTGACTCTACTGTAGGGTCTATTCACCTTTAGGGTATGCCATTGTGTGTTAAAAATACTTTCCTGAGGAAGCTGAGTAAATAAACACTTCCACACACATTTAAATATCAGATTTAAAATATAATAATTAACAAACCAGGTTCACATTCAGGATATAAAATCCATTTTTAGGTTGATCTTATATTCAGCTTATATACACAAGGATACATGTTGTTAGTTTAAGTTCCTTAATTTAAGGAACAGATTTTTTTTTTTTGTAATTTGCCATTTTAAAAACTACCTTATAGTTTTCCTTCCATGATGTGTGTTAGATCAGACCTCGACAATTAGTGTCAGCTGGGTAAAGAGCAGCCTTGAACTCAGACACCAATTCTCTGTCCACAGAGTCTAATTAAGATGCACAAAGGACAGAAACAACAGCAATGAAAATAAGCAGACTACCAGGAAGTAAAGTGGAGGAAACTATTATTCTGGAAATCTAAATTGCATTAGATTACTCTTTAAAACCTCAAGTTAGGTATCCTGCTGTTGAGCTGCATAAAAAGATGTTAATAGGAAACTCTCATTCCCTGTTCCAGAAAGAGGACTATGTTACATTGGAAGGTAGGTAGAGAACTTAGACACTTATTGTCCCCATTCAGGGGCCCTAGAACAGGATGCGTTTGCAGCATCTGTTTTTGCAGCTTTAAAACAATAACATCTAAATTCCCTTGACTGAAGAACAGACAGCCAAACAGAGGTGCAGAAAAATTTCTTGGTGCCTGAAGGAGTCAGAAGCAAGACCTTACTCTAAAGCCATCTGTGTCTTAAAGGAACCTGATAGGCAAGCCAGTTTTATAGCTCAGTGGTGGGGTGTGTCCCTGGTATATGGGAAACCCTAGGGTCAATCTCTTGTACTGGAGAAGAGGAGAGGGTTGGAGATGGTCGGGAGATTACTACAGTTAAAATAGGACCATCACATTCGAAATTACAAGAAGAAACTAATAGGATGACTTGTTTGCATTGTCAAAAAAAAGTAAATATAAAATACAAATAAAAAGAAAATGTCATGGTTAAAAAAAAAGGTATCAAGTACATCACTTAGGAAACAAGAGGGAAATAGGTTAAAGTCCCCGGGTACCACCAAGCAGAGTACCTTTGAAAATGAAAAATGGTAGGTGACAAAATCAAGAGGGACTTTAAAATATAATTCACACATATACAAGAACATAATGCTTGCAATAGTTTATCCCAAAGTTATCTACTTCATATTACATAAATGGATACTTTTGGGGACTAGGAAATGTTGAATGAGAATCCACAGAAGAATGAGAACTGGATACAAATTATCAGGCTTTAACAGGTCAGATCGGAAGGAATTATTGCTTATGAAATGTCTAAATCACCCAATGGAGTGTAATAGATATTATTTATATCACAGTTACCAGGTGCCCAGTTGAAGTTCAGACTCCGCCTCCCTCCCCGCCCATGACAGTGTAATCGACCTGTGATTGGAACCCACGGATCCTAGGAGGGGAAGCAAAGCGGATCAGCCAGGGATCTTAGTGAGTGAACAAGGTGAGAACAGATTCTCTGGAAGTAGCTTCAATGACACAGTCCAGCTCCTTTAATGAGGAGGGGCAAAAGACTATTTAAATCTTTGGGGGGTGAGTAGGAGCTATGGGGTGAGTGTATATCTTCGGCAGGGGCCAGGTTGCGGGGTATGCCTCATTTGCATAAAAAGAAATTCCAAGTGCTGCCAGACATGACCTTAAAAAGGGAGAGGAAGTTTAACCTAGTTATAGGGCTGCTTGGTAGGGTGCAAGTTTATGTGAACCTGGACACGCTGGCCTGGGTCAGGATGGGATCTATCCTACTCCTGCTGACCTCAGGATGAGATTTCTGGGGTTTTGACACAATTCAACCCCACTCTTGCTCCAGGCCTGCTCTCCTCTGGTCCCATAGCTCTTCAGTCCCACACCTAGTGACAATGTAATATGGTTAGTCTAGGGACAAAGCAAATGTCAATATTCTTCCCACAGAAAGATTTCACTGTTCCCTTGTAACAGAACACCAACTAAAGCACAAAACCTTCCACTTAGAATCTGTCCTGTCTGCAAAAGGAGCTGCAAGGAACTTGTGGATGTGGCCAACCGATGACTGGCCCAACTTGAGGACCAACCCAAGAGAAGAGCCTACATCTCATACTGACTGGATGGCCAGGAACCAGAGGCTTGGATAGCCCAAAGACCTAGGATACAAACAAACAAGACTGGCAAAAATAGCTAATGAAATGATTCCTTGTGATATTCTGCTATACTCATAGATCAGGGCCAGCCAGATCATCAATATAGAGGCTTCATCTGGCAACTAAAGGGAGCAGATACAGAGACTCACAACTAAACATTAGGTTGAGCATGGACGACGCCATGGAAGAGGAGAAAGAAAGACTATAGGAACCAGAGGGGTCAAGAACACAACAAAAATACGGTGGTCCACAGAATCAACTAAGCAGGGCTCATAGGAGCTCACAGAGGCTGAAGTGACAAATAGGGAGTGTGTACAGGTCTGAGCTAGGTCCTCTGCATATGCCTTATGGTTGTGTAGCTTGGTGTTCTTGAGGGACTTCCAACAATGGGAGTGGGGGCATGTCTCTGATTCTTTTGCTTGCTCTTAGGAGCCTTTTCCTCCTACTGATTTATGATATGAAGGTTTGTGCCTAGTCTTACTTTAGCTTATGTTTGTTGGTATCCCTGGGAGGGAAAGGAAAGAGAGGTAGGTCTAGGATAGGTGGGAAGAGTACAGGAAGGAAGGCAGGGAAGGATAACTGAGGTCAAGATGTAATATATGAGTGAAGAATAAATTAAAAAAAGAAATAACATAATGGGGAGATAACGATAAACACAATGTAAAGTTCTTGTAGGGTCCAAAAAGTCCGATTTTAATAATAACTCAATTTTTTGTGGCCATGCCGTGATAAAAACTGTTATTACACCTTGGGATACCTGAGAGTTTCATGCTATGCTGTGTATTATTTTATGATCATTGAAGAGCTAGACAAAGATGATCCATGAAAAGTGTTAGATGGTCTATCCCAGGAGAAAAATGAATGATACTGTTGGGTGTGTCCTACAGAGAATAATCTTTTTAAGATGTACTGCAATATAATCTCTAAAAATAAAATTACTGACTTAAAAAGTCAATGGCTGAAATGTAAACAAATATAAAACTATGTCATTAAATAAATGAAGGGCATGGAAAACACATGCCAAATGCTAGGGGAAGTGGTCTCCATGAATCATTAATAAATAATATATTTAATTCTGGATATTTAAATATATATTGTCACCATTCCAATGAGACATAAGTTTAGACATAACACATACATCACAGGACACAATCACATCATTAACTTTGAAACATAAGATAAGTAAACCACGAGCTACAGAAAAATAAATTGTTATAAAACATATAACTGGTGAATAAATATAAGTATTTTTTAAAGAAATAGAATTACTAATAGGGTCTAGTTTCTTTAGCATCATAAAACAAAATAAGGATATGTCCCACCAGATTCAAAATTAAATTTGTAAAAATAAAATGTACCATTTTGATAATACTTTTGAAAATTTTAATTAAGTGGTAAGATTTTCTATATAATAAATCTACCTCCTTTTTATACTTTATTTCTGAACTATTTTTCCTTATTATTGATGTATCTTGCTGTCTGGGAGGGGGGGTCACATTTTAGTTGTTATAACTTTTAAGATAAGTGGAGAAGACATTTAGGCCTCTTTCATTATCTTGCTGATTCTGAATGAGTTTGGTTATTCTTATGCTTTTATTATTATAGAATAATTTTCTATAGTTATAAATTTTATTACCATGTACATGTGTTATTTGACCTCAAAAGTATGATTTACATTCTTTCACTCAAACTCATTGTATACACCACTGCCTCTTTTCACATTACTTCAAGTTGCTAAAATTTTAATGGCTTCTTTTTAAACGATATATCATTTTGTTTGTTGAAGTTGTATTTATTTTTTACTATGAAGTTCATATTTTCTTTTAATAATTTTAGTGTATAAATCTATTTCTGACCACATTTCATTCTTTAGGTAGTCATGAAATGTTACTGCTAAAAAATGATAAAATTTTAAATTTTCTTGGACCCCATTCAAATGATAAGCATGCATTAAAACTTAATTTTGATAAAACAACCTCTAATAAAACTTCAGAAAATTATGTAGTCAATAATACTGTTAATAAATCATGATGGAATCTTGAGAATATTGAAAGAAGCAAAGGAGAACTGGGAAAACAGTAACTTTAAGGATTGACATCTGCATATCAATATTTACCTTAATGATAATTACTTGGCTATAGATGTCAATCAAATGATAAAAATTGGTACTGTGAATTTTTTCAAAAAGTATGCAACATTATACTACCTGCAAGAAACCCACTTCACATACAAAAGTACATGTAAGTGTGTGCAGCAAATGAATTGTAAAAGATAGGATGAAAGTATTAGTTTGGAAAACAAGTGTGACTACAGTAATAAAAGGTAAAGTCGACTTCAGGGCAGAGAGAAGACTAATAACAATAAAAGGATCCAGAATTTGGAGGGACAGCTCAGTGGTTTAGAGCACTAGTTGAGGTATGAGGGTTGGGATTCAGATCCCAGCATCCAGATAGCAATCTCAATGTGATCCTGTACAAGTCTATAACCCCAGCACTGAGGCAGTGGAGGCAGGAAGGCTGCCAAGGCTTACTAACTGCCACTCTAATTGAAAATTTTCAAGTTCCAGGTTCAGAGGGAAACCCCACATCAAATTAACAGGGAGGTTAACATGGAGAGTGCTGCAAAGACACACATGAAGCATTACTCTGGTCTCCACACACAAGCCCAAATGTCCATAGCACACCTTCACAGACACAGGCACACATGCTCACACACATATACCTCACTCACATGCATGTACACACACACACACACACACACACACACACACACGCACGCACGCACACACAAATAATCAATACAGAAATAAGGCACAATCACACTAAACAATTAAGTACCAGTCACATGCAACCTCTTCTGCATGTCAGAACTGATGGAGCCACAAAAAGAAGATTAATACACCATCATAATTTCAGACTTTAAAATATCTCTGAACAATCACTGGATCGATGAGATAGAAAAATTTGCCTGGATATGGAATTAATGAATAACTCTATAGACTCAGAAGAGTCCAGAGAGTTTTTCTAGAGATTAACCAGATTCTGGGTCACAAACATGTCTACTGTTTTGAAAATGAAACTGTGCACATATGTTCTCTCTCCTATAAAATTCTACAGTCCTGAAAATTGTCCAGCACAGTATATATACATATATGAATATATACCTATTTACAGTTTATAAAGAAAGTATGAAGAGAAATTAAGAAACAGAACAAGAAAGCAGGAAAAATTAAAGATATCAAACTTTGTGAGATATCAGTAAAGTGTTGCCGAAAGAAATGTTCGTAGAATTAATAACTTGCATTAGAAAAGAAAACAAAAATCCCAGATTAGCAGATATAAGTTCATACACCCAGACTCAAGAAAAGAAAGAAAACAGATACAATCAACAAGTTGAGAAAATGGTGTAAGATCACAAGTCACAAGTAAATGTCGTTAGCACAAAAAGCTGAGTACAAGTGTTGATAAAACATCAGCTCTGGAATCCTGAGAACGATGGAAGGACAGATGCCATCAGTGCCAAGACTGAGATGGGTGGCACTGTAAGAGAATCTGCAGTCGCCAAGGAAGGAGAAAGAGTCTGAGGTACAGTGCACCTCAGTGGAGAATTCTTACCTAGGACTCATAGCTGCTGAGCTCAGTCTCTGGCACTGCAAGCAGAGATGGAAAGAGCACAAAGAAAGGAGAGAAAGAAAAATTAAAAAGAAAAAGTAAAGAATGAGGAAATGTAAGGGAGCAGCCTCTGATACATTATGGTGTCAGTGATGTAGAAGAAAAAGAAACCTAATTCCTCAAAACTACTAAGACCAATCAACAAATGCAAAACAGGCGCAGAGCAAACTTCTAAAGATTTTACATTGGTAAATTAAAAGGCTCCTAGTAAAGAAACCTCTGAGAACCTGACCATGTGTTCAAAGCAGAAGGAACACCAGTTCACTATCTCTTTTCAGAGCTTTCACAGGAGTTCCACAGCACAATCGCTCACTTAACGTTATCATTAACAGTAATTAATATCAGGTACAGAGAACCAAAACCTAACAGACCACATCTCTCAGAAATGCAGTCATTTAGAGCCATAACTATACATTAATGACATGAACTCAGAAATACTTTCAAGAATTATGTACAGTGACCAAACTGCCCATTTTTAAGTTTTAACAATGACTTATATTGGTATATGTCAAGTGATTTCCTGAATTTATAGATGTAACCATTTTTTTCTTTCAACTTACTGATGTGATAGATTGCATTGATCATTTATTGAATATCAGATTAAATTTGTACATTTGGAAGAAATGCTAGTAAGTATCTAGTACACAATAGTTCAGAGGGAGAGGGGACATCTTATTAAGTGCAGATGCATATTCATTAGGAGTGGTTTGATTTCTGTAAGGACTGACTATGAGACGTCCTATAACCGCCGTTATGCAGAATGTAAAAGTCTGTTCTCTTCCTACTAACATCAAAAACAGAAAGCATTGTTTGTTGGTCTGCACTTTTCCTAAGGAATGTGATGCTGACCATCAGAGCCTGGCAACAAAAGGCACAGATGCATTTAAATGAAACAAAACTCCCTATGTCTACCTGGCATAACTTTCTAAATAAAAAGTAAAAGTAATTTCAATAGTATTTTTCAGGAATAACAAACAAATTCAGAAAGTTTCTAGAACACAAAGTCAACATAGAGAAACCAGCCATAATTTTATGAAGTAGTAACAAATGAGTGGAAACCTTTAAATATACAATATATAATTATTACAGAGAAAATGAAATGGTTATGAATCTAACATGGCATATATAAAATTTCAAAGCTGAAAATTATTCATTGCGGGTGAGCTAAATCAAAGACTTGACTAAATGAAGACATATGCAGTATTTCAGGTAATGGAAGACCCAACCTATTAGATATTAATTCTCAATTTGTTCTGTCAGGTTAAAGTAATTCATATCAAACTCTTGCAGTAGTTTCTACAAACATAGGCAATGTTAATTTATATGGAAAGTCAAGGTCCTAAACTAAAGGAAATTCTTTAGAAGATAAAAATGGGAGAATATTACTGAAGTAATTGCAGACAATATGGTATCAATAAATACAGGGAAAGACTCGTAATAGAATAAAGCGGAGAAACCGTAAGATAGCCCCATGCGTGTGCACCCAGCTGAGTCTTTATTGTTGCTATTGTTTCTACTTTAATTTTTTTATATAATATATTTTAATCATTTCCCCTCTCTCAACTTCTAGATTCTCCCCTCCCGACTTCAGGTGCCCTGTGTGTGTGTCTCAAAAACAAAAATAAAAAATAATAAAAAATAAAAAAATAAACAAGAAAATCAAAACAAACAAAAACCCAGTAAGACAAAAGCCCCATCACATCCCCCCATCACATACACAAAGCACGGCCTTTGTTTTCTGAAGGCCGACTACAGGGAATGCCCTCAAGTGTGGTTGCTACACAAACAGTTCACTGGGGAAAAGTGACTTTCTATTTGCTAGTAAGTCTAGTGCACAATAGTTCAGAGGAAGAGGAGACATCTTATTAAATGCATATTCATTAGGGGTGTTTTTGATTTTACCCAAAAATGAAGTCAAAATGAACCATAAGGAAGTAAGGAGCTACAACAGCAAGTATTAGAAGATATGGGAGAACCCCGTGGATCTGACGTGAACCAGAGGCTTAGAAAACTGGTCAGAACCACAGTGTGAGTTAGAATGTATCAGAAACACAACCCTCACTGGTGCAAAAAGCAGCATCTGAAAGATGAAAAGACAAGTTGCAGACTGGGCTATAATATTTGCAGACAATGCAATTGGGAAATTGCAAAAACAAACAAACAAACAAACAAACAAAAATAAAAAAAAAAAGATAAAAAGGAACAGCTTGGTGAGTAGGATTCAGATGGCAGCTGAGCAGGGGAAGATGCTTGGTCTCAGCAGCCATCAGAGAAGCCGAGATATGATTCTAAGGCCTAGAAGAATGCCTCAGACAAACCCAGCAGTGCTGAGCCCTGTTCATTGTGAGTTTACTGCACATGCTATACTGATCTGACATGGTACCCTGGGAAAACTGGGCAAATATTTCTACTATTATTTTGTATAATTTCTCTTGATTTGGTCCGAGTCTACAGTGATCTCGATGATTTTTCTTTTTTAAATTATTTTATTTATTTACATTCCAGTCGTTGACTCTCTCTCCCAGTCAGTCCCCACTCCCACAGTTCCCATCCCATTCCTCCTCCCCCTTGCCTCCAAGAGGGTGCGCCCCTCCCCCGCCCACATACACCAGACCTCCCCCTTCCCTGGGGCCTCAAGTCTCTCAGATCTCTAGATTTTTAAAGGTTAAAATGCAGCTTTGAAACCTTTTGTAATCGTTTGTGGGTTTTCTCCACATGGTGTTTGTAGATGCCTCAAAGCCAGGGGACATTTATAAATGGCGTTGGAACAATTCAATGTCTTAGCTATAACAACAAAGCCACAAACGTGGAGTTCATCGAATTAAAAACCCCCACTCCTCAAAGACAGAGTGAGTCAGTACAAACTACCCTGAATTGGCAGAAAATATCCCTGAAGCATGTATCAGAAAAAGACTTGCATCCCGACATATATTAATTCCCAAATATAATAAGAAATCCAAGCACTTCAAAGTGTGTTTTTCACAAACTCTTTCACGCAAAGGCCTTCATTTGAGAGTCACCTACAAGGACTCAGACTCTGGGATCATGAGGGTAGCTAAGGTTCAAATGACCCCGAAGGGTGAATTGTCGGCCTTCTTCAAGGAGGCGAACCTTCTGATTTATGATGCAGACTTACCAGTTGGGGTTTTTTGATAAAAGGACAATGAAACATGGTCACGAGCAAAGTTTTTACGTCAAAGACCATCCAAGTTTATCCAGCAGCCCCACACTGGAAATGACCTGAATATATGAGCACCACTTCCATGAATATATAAATTGTAGTCTGCTCGTGCAGCAAGCAGTAACAGGCTCTGAGAACAGGCAATGGTGGGGACAAGTCACACATAGATATATTCACTGTTCATGTCTCATGTGAAGTCAGGCCTATGACTGAGATGCTAACAACATTCTTAGATGCAAACTCTTGCTCTCCTGATGATTATTCCCTGTGTGAGAATCAAGACTGTGCTTTCCCGTCTGGAAATACTCTCTCTTCTCAACAAATTCTTTTCTCTAATACTTTCTCGTCTCTCTAAATTACATTTTTCTTTCTCCTCAAGATATGAGCTCCTAAACGTCTCCTGTCATGGGCAATGTTTTTTTCAGTCGTAAGCAAAACAAATGTCTTGGTTTCACTGCCCTGCAAAAATCTCCCTGTTAGCTTTCTGATGAGTAGTGGCTTTGCATGTAAGTGAATTTCATCGTGTGTGTGTGTGTGTGTGCGTGTGTGTGTGTGTGTGTGTGTGTGTGTTCATACTGTTTTTTTAATCCTTGGTTGATTTGTGCTGTGGAATCAATGTTGATTTAACCTTTTCTCCAACAAACACTCAAAATCATATGTGGCCCAGTAATTGTTATAGATTATAAAAGCAGGAAGTGGTCTGCTGGAGAGAAAAAGCAAGGACATTGTCTTCACTATCTTCATCATCATCATCATCACCATCACCACCATCACCATCCTCATCCTCGGCAGTAGCAGGAGGAGGAAGACTCCTATAAGGGTAACCTGTGTGGAAGGCACAGCACAAGAAAGAGGAATATCTGGTCCTCCAATGTCCTACTTTGTAACCTCTCAGTGCTGTGCACAATCAGCTGATTTCTAAGACAAAAGCCGCATATGTAGCAGAGGATGGCCCTGTTGGGCATCAGTGGGAGGAGAGGCCCTTGGTCCTGTGAAGTCTCAATACCACAGTGTAGGAGAATTCGAGGGCAGGGAGGTGGGAGAGGGTGGGTGGGTGGAGCACCCTCATAGAATCACGAAGGGGTAGGATAGGGGGTTTTTGGAGGGGAAACCAGGAAGGGGGATAACATTTGAAATGTAAATAAATAAGATATCCAATAAAAAATAAGTGAAAAAATCTAGAAATTGATAAGTAGAATATTATACATATATGCCAATAAAACACATCCAAAATAGGCCATTGAATATAGAAATGTAATTCCAAGATAGGAAGCTACCTTAGTCTCTGAAATTTGCATGATGTGCTCTGAGACACTGCCCCAGCTGCGGTGAGCTTTGATGTTCACAGCCTCGGTCCTTGTTGTACGAAGGACACAGGCAAGGCTGCCTACCTGACTCATGCACTAGATGCACTGGTGCAAGGCTGCCTACCTGACTCATGCACTAGATGCACTGGTGCAAGGCTGTCTACCTGACTCATGCACTAGATGCACTGGTGCAAGGCTGCCTACCTGACTCATGCACTAGATGCACTGGTGCAAGGCTGCCTACCTGACGCATGCACTAGATGCACTGGTGCAAGGCTGCCTACCTGACGCATGCACTAGATGCACTGGTGGAACCTCTTGAATACTTTTAAAATGTGTAAAAAGAAATGTCTTTGTTGCTTTTATGTGTGCGTGTGTGTGCTTGAATGAGTTATGTGTGCTACATGTGTATAGGAGCCTGTGAAATGGAAGGCATTGGGTTCTTCAGAATCGCAGTGATCTGCAGTTGTGAACTACCTTGTAAGTGCTGGGAACCTAACCCTGTCTTTAGCAGGGGAGTCTTCTTTATTACTGAGACACACTCTCTCTTCTCCTGAATATGTTTCCACATGCAGCCGAGTTCTAGAGCAGAAATTCCTCTGCTGCCCAAAATAAAGGAAGCTAACAGAACAATACGTTAAGAGGTTGGGAGAACACGGTTAAACCGCCACGAGTGAAAAAGTTCAAATACAGGAAGTTGCTGGGCAGCAGAATTATAATTATGAGGACCAGAGTCTGATTGCCTGTCTCTAAAAGTGCTGAGGCAGAACAGTTGCTCCGAACAGAACCGTGCAGCGCCTCTGGAAGTGCCCCCTGGTGAAGGGGAAGGGCAGAGACAGGGTGACCAGGATACAGAGGCTGCGCTTAAGGGAGATGCCACCTTTGTCTGTAGGTGGCATCCCCTCTGTGGCTAATCCTCAGGAAACTCCTTGAGCTCACACTGAAGCCACACTCCCTTCTGAAGTATCTGCTTTGATTTTCATACTCAAGATGCTTCTGCCTCCAGGATATTCTTGAAACATTATGAGGCAGAGAACTAATTTTAACTTTTGATACCTTTTCTTCCTAGTTGTTCATTGACAAGTCTATCATTTCTTTCCTTATTTGGTATCCCAGCTGAGACACAGTGGCTTTAAATTGAAATCCTGTTTGTGCGTGCGCGCGCGCTTGTGTGTGTGTGTGTGTGTGTGTGTGTGTGTGTGTGTACATGCTCATTTGAACATGAACATGCTTGTGTATGTATGTGTACACACGTGCTCCTGTGTGTGTGTGTGCATGCATATGTGTGATGTATGTGTGACTACATATGTTCATTTGTGCATGCTTGTGTATGTGTACATAGACGCCCCTCTCTCACTAGTAATAATCAACGTCCAATATGTAATGAATACATTCAAGTAGAAAAAATAATCTACGCACATGAAAGAAAATCCATTTACACATCTAAAGAAAAGTGCTGCTCCTTTGTGGCCTTTAGGATCAGGTAGACTAGAATCATCGCCAAGCTAAGTGTGATGACCTGACCTGCTTCATCAGACTGACTGAGCATGCAAAGCAGACATCATCAGATTGTCCTGAGCAGACAAATCTGTCCACGTGCTTCACATTGTACCATGAACTTGAGTCTCCTTGTTTTTGCTGTTTTTCCAAGACCAAGCTTCAGGAAGCTTGAGCTCAACCAAGCTCCTGCAACTAGACAATGGTGCCTTACAAAGCAAGAGTGCTGCCTTAGGCTGAGACCTCTGCTACTCACACCATCCCAGCCTGTGCTACACACACCATCATAGCCTCTGCTACTCACACCATCCCAGCCTGTGCTACACACACCATCCCAGCCTCTGCTACTCACATCATCTCAGCCTGTGCTACTCACACCACCATAACCTGTGCTACTCATACCATCTCGCCTCTGCTACTCACACCATCACAGCCTGTGCTACTCACACCATCACAGCCTGTGCTACTCACATCATCATAACCTCTGCTACTCACATCATCACAGCCTTTGCTACCCACATCACCACAGCCTGTGCTACTCACACCATCACAGCCTGTGCTACTCACACCATCACAGCCTGTGCTACTCACACCATCACAGCCTGTGCTACTCACACCATCACAGCCTGTGCTACTCACATCATCACAACCTCTGCTACTCACATCATCACAGCCTTTGCTACCCACATCACCACAGCCTCTGCTACTCACACCATCACAGCCTGTGCTACTCACACCATCACAGCCTGTGCTACTCACACCATCACAGCCTGTGCTACTCATACCGTCCCCTGAAAGGCACACTATATCTATGCCATCTCTGTTGACCTGAGGCTTTGCTTGTTTCACTTTTGGTTCTCAGGACCCAAACAAATTCTGAAAACAGTAAATGGGAAACTCCAGAGCTAGTGCATCCCTTTGAAATGTTGTGCCATTCCAAGAAGTAGGGCAAAACTAGCACCACCCAACCCTATCCCTCCAGGAACATAAACCATTTTCTGTCCTATGCACCCACAGGTGCATCATCAGCTGGCTATTTCCTTAGTCTCTATGAGTCATCAAATTGGCTCATAGTGTTTGTGTGTTCTTGTTATCTAATTTTTTCAATTAATAATGACACCAAACAATGAAAGACTCATGGCAGTTCTGGTTAAACTTTTACTGTGCCTAATTGGTGATATCAGATATTATAGATGTTTAAGTATAGGGGCAAAAAACCACAATGTGTAAGGTTTGGTTCTAACCATACTTTGAGCCATCTGCTGGAGATTCGAACACACATTTTTTATAGACAAGTTTTATTATAAGATAATTTTTTATAGATAACTGTATAGATATGGGTATATATCTTGTGCATACCATCATGATTACCACAATTTATAGACTAAATTTGGTTTTTAAGAAATACTGGATTTGCCCTTTGAAAGGTTTAGAGAGCCTTTTCAAAGGCTCCTCCCCCTCCCTCCCTCCCTCCCTCCCTAGCCCAGTTCCCTTCTCTCTCTTCCAGCTGCTGATGCCAAGGCCTGAGAAGTCACACCAAAGCTTTGCTTCTTTTGAGTGGGGTTTTGTGAGTAGCCCTCAGTCCTACTAAAAACCTAGCCACACTGTAAGGAGCGCATCTACTGCACAGACCACTGTGTCCATTTGGAAGTTTGGGACCTTCCTTTTGCCTACAATGACAATCAGGAAATGAATGACATTTTATGGTTTCCCACCTTGTGTTGCCAGGAACAAGTGAGTCAGGGTCTGAAAGGTGTCGCTTCTAGGAACCCGTGATCTGGAGTCAGACCCCCTGGGTTTGCAGCCCATTACTGTCTGACACAGCAGAGTTATATAGTGCAGCTTCAGAGTTCTCATCTACAAGATAAGGATAGGAGTGTGTACCCCAAAACACCATAAGGGCATTCACTGGGTGGAAGCGTGCAAGATCCAGATGGGACTGCTACATAGTAATGCTGGGTACTATGGACACCATGGAGTTCCCTTTTTAAAAAAAAAAATGGATATTTTCTTTATTTATATCTCAAATGCTATCCCTTTTCCGTTCCCCCTGAACCCCCCATCCTATCCACCCCTCCCTCTATGGAGTTCCATTTTTACCATACTTGGAAATCACCTGTCCTTGCTTAATGCTGTAGTCTAGTCTTTTAAAATGTATTTGCATAAAATAATAACATCATGGATTGTCTTTCACTGGATGATCAAAGTTGGCAAATACACTGTTCTGAGATTTTAAATATGGTGATTTTAAAGGGTTTTTCTACAGAAGTATGCTAGCAATGCAACCCAGATTAAGTTTTTTCCATGTAAAGATAATGCTAGTTTTCAATTTCAGTATTTGACCACTAATAATAATTCATGATTGGGGGGGGCAAATTGTATCTATTACACTTCAGTCTCCCCATCCCCAACTCATAACCAGCAGGGATTATTTTTAGAAAATCCATAAAAAAAAAAAAAAAAAAAAAAACAGACTTATAAAAGGATTGAACTAAATCTCCTGCTGAATAAGCCAGTCATCAACCAGAGAGTTGGAAGGAATCCGTTGTTCAGGGGTTAACAGAACAATGTTTGCAGAACAAAGTTTGAATTTCCCCACATAACCACCTATGCGACTAGTGTGCTATTCTTTATTTCCTCCCTTTTAAAAAAAAATCACACTGCAAAAAGAAGCCAAGGAAGGGACAGGTAAAGGCGAAGTTGATGGTCAACTAACATTTTTATTTCAGAAATAGAAAAAACAGATTTCTTCAGCTCATTTGAATAGCTCAAACTTTGAGCTCCCTGCCAGGGAGGCCAGCAAACACTGACAAGCCTGACACCCCCCTGCATTCCCGGCTCCCGGTTTTGCTTTCTGTGAATCTCGTGGCGATGCTAGATCAGAGAAGACTCTGGAGCCTTCAAATAATCACCTTTCAATTTGTCCTGGGTCGGTTTCCACCAGAAACAAAAGTGGGAACATTGTATCCTGCAGCGAGCCACTGTCTCCTTAAACACTCCCTGCTCTGTGTACTTGAGGCTGGGGCTGAGATCCCAAAGTGGCGAGAGTTTTCTTTCTTTCTTTTTCTTTTCTTTTTTCCCCATTTTTTTTTCTTTTTCTCCCCCTCCCCCCCAAAAGGCCCCTTAGCTTCTGAGGCTGTGGAATTTCTATTCTGCAAAGCAATAAAAACGAATGGAAAGAGAGTGAAAATTTATTTCTAACATCAAGTGCTTATCCACCTTCGGATTCACCCGTTTTTCATGCAAAAGACTCCTCGTTTCTGTGCCTAGTGGTTTATGCATGCGAACTGAAGCCCATTTTATACAAGGGGAAAGACAGATCAAACATAGAAGAAACTGCATCTTTGCAGGGGTAAATCCTGGATCATCCTGCTGCCTTCACGCAGAGTCAGCTATGGAGTCCCTTCCTCTGGTTACATCAAGTGAGCAGCTCAGCCACCAGGCCTGCACCGGTTCTACCTTGCCCATTCCAGTTACAAAAGCTGAACTAATCTCCACACAGATGATACAGAGGTGGCTGCGGGAACACACAGCCTGCTGAGGGACTTCAATGGTTTGTGAACTTTACCTTTGAACGGGATGTCCAGCACCAGCACAAGAATTGAAATGGCTTCAGGGAGTGAGTATTTTGTTTAGGAGAATTATGTGTTATTAAATTCCAAGAAAATGGGATAGGAGAAGAAATGATCAGAATAGGAGTAGAAAATCAAAACACAGGAGTGGCCCTTACTGATGACATCATTTTCTGTTTGTCAGGAGATCTGAACTGTTGTTTTTTTTTATTTTTATGAGGGGGAAAACATCCTGCTTTACTGTAAAAAGGGAGAACACTGGGAAAGGATCCTTGGAAGAAAGAATTTGCTGTGCAGCTTTACACAGTTTAAGTGGCAAGCAATCAGTCAGCTAGCATGCTCACGCCGAAGACAAACCCATCAGACATCCTTTTCCGGGAGTGGTCAGCACAGCTGCAGTCTTCCACAGTGTGACTTTACCTTCAGCAGCAGCAGCAGCAGCAGCCTAGGCCTCAGTCAAAGAACATGGGTTTTCTTTTCAACTCTAACATAAAAGCACATTATAATTTTTGAATTTAATTTATTTTTTTAACTTGGGCAGAGTTATGCCTAAATATAGGCCTCTCTGACTTTATTTCCTATTCCCACCACCTGTGGAGATCAGCGTTCAGAGATCTTGCTTTGAAAAAAAATATCAAAGAGGTCATTTTTGATAAACATATCTGTTTCTATATGAGATCTAAAATTTTGAGAGAATTTATTTCATTCAAGCCTTAACGTTATAGCAAAACTAAATATCATAATTGAAATGTGAGGAAAAACCATACAGAGAAGAAATTTGAGATTTAGAGGGGGCACAGGAACATGGGAGACAATGACTGCTTATATGTTTCAAGTGTCTGCTAAACAGTTTGTACCAAAGTCAAACTACAAAACTACAATAATGGAAACAGTGTTCTGCCTCCTCTTCTTCCTCTTCCTCTGCCTCCTAACACATTAAAGCTTTTGCTATGAATTCTTTATGGGAGATTTTATATATATATATATATATAGGTTAATCCCATTACACCCAACTATGTATCTCCTTTAACTAGGGCCTGCCTCCCTCTCTTTTCCTACTTGGATGTCTAATAAAATAGAATGTGCTAACAGACAGGGCTAAAACAACAACAAACCTTTGCTTGCCAAACATCAAAAACTACTAACAGAAGTAATAAGGCAAGATGACCAGAAAGAGTCCAGAACGGGATGATGGCGGACAAGGGAGGGCTGTCAGTCACCCACCCCCGTTCTTAGCAACACAACACCTGATGACTGCAGAGACGCTGCCAGTTAGAGCAAGTCGGACAGAAACACTCAATGTTTTAGTAAGCAGCCCATTTTAGAACTTAAATCATTAAACCACATCTCCATGGACTTTCCAGAGGGACTGTCTGAGAAATAATGGATTGTCTGCAAACTTTTATCTTGGCTATTTTTTTTTTTTTGCCTTCAGAGTTGTGCTCTTTAATTATTAAAGTACGATGTTAATGAATCATGCAGTGCTGGAAAGAAAGCTGGTTTGATCATGGCACACAAAAAATGAAAATTTAATATGCACAGTGTACCACATACATAATACAGATGTACTTGCGCCCACCTTCCAAAGAGCTAGCACCCCTAGCTTTCCCTTTCTCTCCTTTACAGCTGCTCAGTCTGCAAGAATGTGCAGAAGTAATTTATCTGAAATGGCCACTATTGTTCTTGATTCTGATTTGATTCCAAAAAAATGCCAAATAATAGAAAGCATTTTGAACATCTCTTCTGTGCACCTGTTGTGTGCACTTAGGAAGCTGTGATGATTTCCATTTATGTCAGATCTCTTGACATGCCTTTCATGCACCACAGTGTTGCTTTGCTCAACAAAATCCCAGGATGCTAGAAACCAACGCTGCCCTTATTTTATTGACAAAATGGCAAAGGCAAATGTTATTGTATGATGGTATGGCACAGTGTGGAAGCAGGGGCCACACCGACCTAACTGCTATTTGAGGGCCCTTAGCTCACATAGATATGTCTCAAACAGAGGCACTCAATGAGAGTAGAACGTTCTGGTGTTGTTAATAATGCTTCTCCCTTAGTAAGTGCTAAGATATAAGTGAGATAAGGTATAGATTCACCTTCTCTCTTGTTGCTTTGGTCTTAGAATCTAGGAGCTCTGAAGTATTTTTTCTGATCAGCTATGTGTGTGTGGGGGTTGTTTTTCATTTGTTGTTTGTTTTTATTGTTGTCGTTTCTCTGATCAGGTCTGCCACTTGTAATAGGAGTACCATTTGCTAATTTGCATTTCACTTTATGCCTGATGGCCCAACAGACACTGCTAAGTGTTCCCTAGGACACTGCCTTACCTTGGTCTCCATGTACAGTAACATCATAGATCCGTGAGGATATACCTGCCAAGAGATGTGATGCTCTCTGGCGATGTGACCTCTACCTATATCTGAACCAACAGCAGGGGCACGGGGGATCTGCATCTAGAGAATACCCAAGTCCTCTTAACTGCCTTTGAGGTTTATTAATTAGTATCATATACTAATTAATATCCTAATAAATGGTCCTAATGCCAAATGTAAATGACCAATGCCAACGAGTAAGGGTATCCACTTAAAATTAAATACACTGAACTCCATTCCCAACATTAATGAAAGATGCTGCTTTCAAAGCTGACTCTCAGAGGCTTGGTCTAAGGAGGAAATTCTTCGGACAACTCAAGCTTGATGCCACTGTTCCCTGTACTTAGCAAACAGGCTGCCAGAGTCAACCTGGCAGATTCAGCCTGTGTAGTGACATAGGCTCATGCTTGGTTAAATGCCCGTGTTGTTAGGTCTTGGGATCATTCTTCTTTGTGGAACAAAGTGTTCTAATTTGGCTTCTTTTGTTTGATAAATGTCTACAACCAAAAGCAACTTGGAGAAGAAAGAGTTAATTGCATCTTTCAATGCCAAGGTCACACTTCATGACTTAGGAAATTTAGGGCAAGGACTCAAGGGAGGAAGCTGGAGGCAGGAGCTGGAGAAGACAGGGAAGATCGCTGCTTTCTGGCTTGCTTATAACCTGCTCACCTTGCTTTCTTACATAACTCAGGACCACCCACCCAGGGCTGGTATCACACCCAATGGGCTGGACTCTCTACATCAATCATCAGTCAAGAAAGTGCCCTATAGACTTGCCTACACACCAACCTGATGGACTAATTTTCTCAGTTGAGGTTCTCTCTTTCCACATGACCCTAGCTTTGTGTCAACTTGAAAAACAATAACAACAAAATAACCTAAAATCCAAAACGCAAACTGCTAACTAACCAGCCCACAAGGGGTTCTGTGATTTCGTTTGGGGCTGGGTCTTAGACTTTGCAGCTGATCCTAACTGAAGCTCTATTTTACAGTAGGGGACTGATTGAAAAACAATTTATTCATTTTTTTAGATGGAAGGTGTTGGTGATATTTTGGTGCTTGCATATCTGGCCATCTTTTTGGATTTTATTTGCAAAGTGGATTTTCTAGGCTTCCGTGTGTTTTCTTCCCTCCTTTGGCTGTCATTTTCCAGTTAGGAAAGCATAGAGAAGCAATGTGAAACTTTAGTAAGGTATTGTCTCTGGCCTTCAGCAATACCCAGACTCTCTCTCCCTTGCTTTTGAAATAATAATTCAAATCCTGCCTTATTAATCAAAAGTAGAAGTGTAGACTATAAAAGTTATCCAGTTAAAGCCTGCAACCACTTGAAGTTAGATACTTGGGGGGAAAAAAGATTCGGTCTGCTCAGGACCTTTAAAAATGATAGCTACATTTACCTTTCTGTTTTGCAAAATGAGGTTACCCATATCTGGCCTTTGCTCTCAGCACACTTGGAATAAGAACACTGTGGAGACAAAACAGGGGCTTTGTGGGCTTCCTTCATAATCACCAAGGAAGAACAAAGAAGCTTCTAGAACCCTTAGAGACTTCTTAACCTGAGTTTGATCTTATGCTTTGATCTTTAAAAACCTCAGCAGTTAAGTTCAGGTCCAGATGAAGAAGAAACTCACACCTGCTACAGTCAAGATAACTTGCAGAGGCTGTCAGGAAATCAGTGGGAGAAGCCAGGATTCAAGATCCCTCGGCGACATGAACCATGTCCCCCAAAATAGATGTCAGGCATGGCTCCAGGCACCAAAGTAAAACGGCAAGGAAGGGGTATCTAACCTCTGTTTCCAAGGAGGCTGCCATAATTTTTATGGAATGCAAATATTCTACTTCCATTTGAAAGCCCACTTCCAAAGTATGATAGAAATAGTTCAAGTAGTCATAGCTGTCAGCGATCTCTTATGATCAAGGTTATTGTGAATTTTATCATATCTTCAACTCAACTTTTCTCCTAGCAGCTAGTTAATAAAACTAAGATATGATGGAATTAACATGGCTTTTAGTAATTCAAAATTAAGTATTTCTTAAATAACTAGATGAGCTACTATATATCAAAATATTTAAAATTACATTTCTATAAAGCGTATTATCATCATTGTAGATATAAGTTGCAATGTTCAGGTTTAAGAGGAGAGTTATCCCCTTAAACTAAATGCAAGAAGTAAAAATTACCAGAAATTTTAATGCCAGAATTCAGATTTTTGGGTAAATTTGAAGGAAAATTCTCAGAGGTGATGCCCTTTCAGCAGAGAATCATTTGGCTTGTGTTTCAGATAGACAATAGTCAGTGCACCAGGTCTGTAATTTGCCTTCATGATTCCCTGACTGGCAGTTGGAGATTTTGTGAGCATGTGCTTGTATGAATGGATTCTTGACCCAATCCATTCACATTTAGGAAATCAGCTCACTTCCTTCCCCGTGAAGACAGTGTGACGCATTGGGGAGTTGCCCTTGTCTCCAGACAGAGCGCCTTTAATTTCTTCCTGAGCCTAGGATGTAGAAAGTGTGCTGCATGTCTGACTGTGACCAAGTCAGTTCACTGGGCGTTGGGACAGACTCATAGTTAGGACACTACTAACTTCTCATCAGTTCAGCTCATAGCAGAGAAAACAGGTCCCCTCAACAAGAATACTCCTGAGCAATAGCATATGAACATTTTCTCAATCAGTAGGTTGTTAAGAGTAGATCGTGTACACTGGCCTGGGGCTGTAGCTCATTAGTAGAACAACTTGTCTGGCATGTGCAAGGCACCAGGAAAAGGGAAACAGGCAAGGAATACTCGCCTGTAAATGTCTGAAGTCTCAAATGTATACATCCTTGCATATAACCACGAGTTTTTGAGGAACTGTTCATCACATAAGGAGAGAAAAGACTCATACTTTTCTAGAAAACATTAATTTCAGGTGTGGAATCAGTTAGAGGAATGAGATTTTTTACTGCTTTAGTCAGACTACAGACATGGTATTATGAAGAATGTTAAACTCAGACACACAAAGAGTTTGTCAAACAAAATGTGAGAGACTTGAGGAGAGCATAAGAGACACCCGATAGCATTCTAATCTCTCTTATATACATACGCACACCACACGCACATGCACACACATGCACACACGTGCATACACACACACTTAAGCACACATGCACATACTCATGCACACATGTATATACACATATGTACACACACATACACATACATACTTAACCACACATGCACACACACATGTACACACAGACACTTAAATACATGCACACACACATGCATGCACACATGCTGATATACATACACTTAGAGACACACACAGATAAACACACTCTCAGAGACACATACACATACATATATCTACACACACTCACACACACACAGATACACACTTGTATTCAGAGACACACAAACTCTGAGACACATACACACAATTAGATATACAGACATGTGCTCATAGACACACACAGATATATACAAACACTCAGAGACACATACATAGATACACACACATACACACACACATTCAGCACAAATAGATTCTCTCTCTCTCTCTTCCCCAGACACATACAGATATACATACACACACTTAGAGACATACACAGACACACAGAGACACACACAGACACAGACATACATATACACAGTCAGGCACACAGGTAAATACACACAGAGACAAACATATACACACTTAGCTAGAATATTTGAAAAGGAGACCAGTATCTATCTATCTATCTATCTATCTATCTATCTATCTATCTATCTATCTATCTATCTATCATCTATCTATAATTGTTGCATGTAGTTTTAAAAATTGGCCCCAGGCCTTCTTTACTGACAAATCAAGAACCAATTGGGGAACAAGACCTTTGCATCAGAACCTCCCCTTACATATAATATTTGTTTTTATTTTATGGGTGACAGAATTCCTATGGTTAAAATCAGCAGATGTAACCACCTCGACACATTGACTTCCACAGATATTCCTACTAATTAAAAGAGCAGATGAGTTCCCACAAAGAGGAATGACCATTTTTTTTTCACATTGTTAAGTATGTCTGCTTTGTTTTGCTGCTGACAAATGGCAGAATGCTTATCAATTGCTAGTCAGATCTGCTCCCCTTCCCCTTCTGACTTTCCTTCTCATCATCTCTTCCTCTCATCTGTTTGCCTTTTAGGAAGGAGAGACTATGCACTCCCACCATGCCCCAATAGCCATGTTATTAAAATGTCACTTGCCTGGTTGCTTTAATTTTTACTTTACTGAGAAGCAGAGTGCTGCATGACACAAGATATTGGTTTCTATGAATCTCAGAAAGATGTCAGCTTCCCAGGTGGAAAACATATATCTTGGGAAGGTGTTTCTTGCCAACAAAACTGTCTCTTTGGAGCTTTCATCAAAGAGTTCAGAGACCGCCACAGATGAGAAGCAGAAGAAATATTTCCAGATGATCCCACGATCTTTTGGGTAAATCCTGAGCTATGTGGGGCAGACCCAGCTATGTGGCTTTTTTTCTCTTCTGTCCGCAGGTCGAATGGAAGTTTGAGCCTATAAAGGCAACCAAGGTGAACTCACTCATTCACACAATGGGGTAGATGGCTCGCCACAGGGTGCCCTTGATGGCGCTCTGTCCACTCTAATTCGAAACATCCAAGCAATGGGAGTTCCCCTACTTCCCTTGCAAGATTACCCTACAGTCTAATAGACCTTGGCATTAAGAAGATTTTCAATTGGTAATTGCTAATCAACCTAAATTTCCCTTTTCTTAATTTCATGCCATTACTCCAACCCCGATCCCCTTGTTCCACCCAGTTCCTCACCCTCATTACTGTTTACACACTCTCCAAATACTCATAAATAACTGGCAAAAAAAAGAAGAAAGAAAGGAAAAACTCTTCATTCATCTCGTAGCTAAGCCACAGATAGGTTTGTTTGTTTATTTTAAAAGTCAGTTCTCATAATACACGTTCTTTTCTTAAAATATTTTCCTTTACATGAAAAGATTCAAGTATTTTTCTTAGTAGGCAAAATAAGCAAAAGGTCTATAAATGGAAAGCACAGCAGTTTGTAATGGGCTATAGGGGAATAAATGCATCCTTAATTTCGGCGAGGGATAATGGTCCTGTTACAGTCACCTTCCTCTGTCCTTCAGACATGAACACCCTTGAACCATTTGGGTAAAGATTCTGTCCCCTAATGTAACCTATCTTACATGTATTCCTGTATTGCACAGATATGTTTAGTACTCTATAATAATAACTATCACATACATAACGTGCATTATAGTACATAGTATATAAAATACTATTAAATCATGTATTGCTTTGTAGTCATATACAATATTGCAAGGCAGTGTTTAAGAGCACTAAGCCTCAGTTCATGCTTATCTATCGCATGAACTGTTCTATTGAAAGTTTAGATCACTTCCTGCATTTGGTTTATGCTTTATTAACACTACAGATTGTTCTCGTCAAAGTTTCGTGCACTTGACTTAATGGTACAATCAAAAAGACTGCTTCTGTTGCAAGATTTCACATTGCTTTGTTTCAAAAAAATTGAGATTTCCATTCAACTGCCTTCAAAAGTCCCAGACTTTCTCTCTGATAGTCATTTCAAAAACAATCATCCCCCTCCCACGGATAGGTCTAGATCTTTTCAGTAGTGGACTGAGCTGGCCTGGGTCCTTGGGCGAAGTGACACTGCTATTTTGCCTGCTGTCCTGGTTTTAAGTTAATATTCGGTTGACATTCAACCTGATGCATGTTTTACAAGACACAGCAGCCTTGGGCATCTCTGGGGCAGTTATCCTACGAACTACATCTTGGGACATTTCATGCTAGCACAGTGGTTCTCAGCCTTCCTGATGCTGTGACCCTTTAATACAGTTCTTCATGCTGTGGTGACCCCAACCATAAAATTATTTTCTTGCTACTTCACAACTGTAATTTTGCCACTGTTGTGAATTGTAATGTAAATATCTGATATGAGATATCTGATTTGCAACCCCAAAGAGGTCATGACCCATAGGTTGGGAACCAGTGTGCTATAACATGGCAGCCTTTGGTTCCAAGGGAGTAACATTCCTGGTGTTTATGTCACCTTCTAGAGACTTCTGATAGAAATCTTGAACATTTGCAACCTTTATCAGACTCAAGCCTTCAGTCTTAATGCATAAGTGAAGTCTAAGTGAGCATTCCCTATCTCTATTTTTTTTTTTTTTTTTTTTTTAGGCTAAGTGTTAGAAGGTCTAGAATGTTACAGCAATTTCTAAGAATTTCTTGTTCACATGTCTTTGGCACCACAACGTTCTTTTAAGTTAAAAACAACTGAAGTAAACTTTAGCCAACTTAAGCATAAGGGAGGGAATTGGCTGAGACATGCTCTGGCATTTCAAAGAACACAACATGAGTTGACCAAGCAGGTCTATGGAGGAAGAAAGCCGGCCAGTTTCTAGCTTCCTGGAACAAATGTAAAATGTATGCATTATGCGTCTTCTGCCATGTCATCGAATGCATCCTGTTCCAACAATTCCAGCAAGCCAGCTTCTATGTTTATGTTCTAAATTCCAGAGAGAGAGAGGGGGGCTCTATTTGGGCCCCCATTGAGCCTGGTACATAAACTAGATCATGTATTCAGACACCAGACATTGGCAATACAGTTGGGCCCACCTTTGTGCACTAAATATCCCTTTCAGAGAAGGGGAACTTGCTGGGAGAAATCCATACTGCAGAGACATCTGATTCTTTAGACTTAAAGTTACATTATACGGAGTGATTGAGAAGTTTAACTTGTCTTATGCAATCAGTTTTTATTCATACACCTTTCCTGTCTTTTTTTTTTTCCTGAGATTGGCATATGCAGTCTTTAACTTTTATTTATTTATTTATTTATTTATTTATTTATTTATTTATTTATTTATTTATTTATTTATTTGAGTCCTTTAGCAAAGACATGGAGGTGAAAACCTGGAATCTTTCAGATGTACCTGACCTTCAAAGTCTCAGTCATGGTAGTCCTTGTTCATAAGATGAAAACGTAATTCACTGTGTTTTAGTTGCAGCTCATTGAGGCTTCTTCCCAAGCTCTCAATCAGTCATGAGTGAGGATAGGAAGAAAAATTAATTAAATGTCCGATCAACTTTCAAGCTGTCATGCTTGATAAGTTAAACAGTCTTTCTCCGTTGGTGTTCATTCTTACATTTGGATAAAATGCCAGACTCATGTTTTCCTCCTATGCTCCTTCTGTTCTTTACGATAGTGTTCTTCTGGAGGGAGGGAACGTGTATGCAGTTTATGGATGCTGGTGGTTACAGGAACAAATAGGGATTCCTCCTTTCACTTAGTGCCACCCTCAAATCTTGCTACTCAATCTTATTTGTTTAAAAAAAAAAAAAAAAAACTAAAACGGTATTTTAACTGCATGTGTCTGAGTGTTTTGCCAACATACATATCTCTGCACCATGTACCACGTATGTACTTGGTGTCTGGGGGGGTCAGAAGAGGGCATTGGATTCCCTGGAACTGGAATTATAAACAGGCTGTGAGCCACCAAGTGGATGCTGTAGGTTGAGCCCATTGAACCCAAGTCCTGTGGGAGAGCAGCTAGCAGCCAGGGTTCTTAACCTCTGAGCTCCAGCTGTCCCACATCTCTATGTAGGCTAAATGGCTAATCATAAGATGACTCCAAATGAAGGTCATTGTTCAAAAGAGAAGCATATCATGCAGCAAGTAGGACTGGTAAGAATCTGACCCTTTATTTGCGATTGGACAGACTGACAATGGAAAACCAGCAAGTATTCCTGTACACACCGCCTCCATCCCTCTGCCTACAGGACCCCGACTCCTTGCCATGATTTCAGTACAGCTGTGCTCACACAAGGCCATTTGGCCTGGTGACAACAGTGCCTATGCTTTACATAGCCAAGAGTAGCCAATGAAACTCAGACCAAGGTCCTTCCTCTACTTAACACTCTTCACTCCATGTGGACTAGAATACAGAGACAGCTCTTCCATTCTTAGAGAAGATCCTGTGGAGAATCTCTAGGGCCTATCTATCTTAGACTTGAAAATTTTTTGGACATTCCCATGAGATAAAATATTGTAGTCTAGGATCATCTCCTGGGACAGGTAAGCTGTGGTTTGCAGGGCCTCTCACTACACTTTTGTTCTGATTGATCAAGCACAAGTCTCATCTTCAAGGGCAAAATGGAATTTGCTATTGTTCAGAGACTAGCTCTGCCTAATCTTGCCCTAGTCACCTGAATTGTGGGAATTTTCCAAGGTTAGCTAACTGTAAAGAAAATGTCTGAATGCTTCTTCGCAGAGCGAACAGATCTAGAATATTGTCTCTTATTACATACTTGTAAATACTGTGGTTCTTCAGATTAATGTGGTCATGGTGGTGGTAGTAATTGATCTTTGATTGGATATAATTATTTGTGCTAAGATAGTGTAATTTGTTTTATTATGAGACAGTGTGATGCTTTGAGGAATACTACTAAAGAGCATCTTTTTCCACTGGTGCCTCACCAGAGCCCAGGACCAGAATTTTAGTTGGCTTTTTCTTTAGTTACTGACTTTTCTGGTCTCCTGTATGGAAATATAAAATGAATTCTATGCAACTGTTGTGGGTTGAAAGATCAGTCTATGTCTAGTTTGGTTTTGGGATGTTTTCTTTTGTAGCTTGGAAGTAGTTCCAGCATGTAAGTCAACCGACATCTCTTATGGTTTTCATCCTGAGTGCTTCAGAGAAGGTCATAATTCTTCTGCTGCTTAGGCCATGTGTGTGTGTGTGTGTGTGTGTGTGTGTGTGTGTGTGTGTGTGTGTGTGTGTGTGTTTGCGCGCACGTGTGCTACATCCCACCTTCTTAGAATGCACAGTTCTTGTAAATTGGGTGCTCTCTTTGGACAGTTTGAGCATACCATGGTAACCAATTTCCTTGGGAAGCACACAGGCCTATGAGCATGCCTACGTGGTCTCTGGGGCCCACAGGTGAGCATCTGTGAGTTTTAAATCTCTTTCTCCCACAAATAATGACTCCCAGGTAGCATGAGGCGAGGGACTGCAGGATGCATGTGCCCTCTGTGCTCTCCCTTAGCACTGCTTCATTCACATGCTCCTGCACTGGGCATCCCTGACCACTCCTATCTCCAAGACCGACAGTACAAGAGATTGCTTCTTGAATTCTCTGCCTTAGGCCAGACTGAATGTGATACTCTTGTTAGCTGTCCGTCTTCTGTATTAAAACCGTCCCAGGTAATGAAATGTGCAAGGCTAGATGATTTTCCTCACAAAACAAATAGGAATATGCCATAAGAGACTCCATTACAGTTGTCAGCATTTTTTTCAATGAGTATATTTAGGGCTGGCAGACACACAGAAGTGCTGTGTTTATGGAGCACATGAACTCAGGGGGTGATATGCTTCAGGCTTGGTTGATATCACAAAGGGAGGGAGAAACCTGACTGGTTCTTTACTGAGCCCCCTCTCCCCAAAAAAACTTCATGGTTGCTTAAATCATATTGTAATAATTTTCTCTTATAGAAGGAGTCCAGATGAGTTTTAAATGAACATATCAATTAATAATATTCTGCTGCGTAGTATAAACCCTTGGTGCATATTACACATACCCAGTGAACTAGAGTTTAGATACACTAGATACATTTATCAACTTTCATCATCAATATGATACTGCTGACTCCTATTCAATAATTCAGTCTCTTTGCATATTCATATATATGTGTATATTATTTCTAAATATTTATATACTTATGCATACTCAAAATATAAACACTTGTGTTTCCATGTCTTATACTTTATATTTTAAATATATCTATTTAAATTCTGGTTTTTCAAGAAGGCATTCTTGCTTAATAGTTGTTAACTTAAAGAAAATTTATATAGCACCTAAATAAGTGGCCTTTTAGAAACAAACCCAAACTTGGATTTCATTATGAACAGTTATGAAATAACCATGTAGCTTTCATAGTCAGGCTATAGCGAAAAGACACACAGTGTTCAGCACCACCCATCTCTTGAGCCAAACCTTCAAGTAAGGCATAGCATCGCCATGTTCTTCTTCATATATGGCGATGTCTATACCAAATAACATCTGGCTTTATATTTGTTCTACTGTTTCTCTAACATCTTCAACTTATACTTTGTTATTCTGTTTGTTCCACAAGGTAACATAGTAGGAAGCCTCACCACAAACGACTGAGCTGTGGGTGTGTCTCCTCCCCATCCAAGACTCCTGCTCAGTGGAAGCAGGAAGAAAGCCTGGGGGTGCTACAGGGGCAAAGAGCTCACCTCTGATGTCAATAACACATCAAGTAGACGCTGGAGACTGGGACACTGCAATATGTGGGCTTTCTAAAAGTTAATTCAGACCCTGTACAAAGTTATACGGCATGACTTATTTTGTGTTTGCTTTGGGTGAGGTCCCCATGAAGCAATTTGGTATTTTTACCCACTCACCCATCTTCTAGGTGGAATTACTTATGCAGAACTCCTGAGTCACAATGGAGTTACTCTCTGGACTCCTCTTAGGCTATTTAATTGTCATTTACTCTGTATCCATTTTAACCAGTTTGTTATTATCTAATTTAGATTAATGATATGCCAATATGTAAACCAGGGAGGAACACATCTTTCCCTCACAACACCTTATGAATCAGTCAAGGGCAGTGACAGTTCCAAGGAGACCTTCGGACTTGAAAACTGAGTTCCTAGGATGGCCATCCCCCTGGCACTCTGCCACTGTGTGAAAAGCTTCTGAGAACATCACAGCAGGTTGTCCCTTGATCACCAATCCACTCTCAGAAAGGAAAGGTGGGACAAGTCTAAGAAGAGCTTTGACACAATTGGCCTCTCCTGAGATGACTCCAAGTCAAGGTCATTGTTCAAAAGACACCATATTGAGCAGGGGACGCAGGCAAGCACCATAATGCATTTGAGAACACACACACACACACACACACACACACACACACACACACACACACGCACACACACACACACACACACACCATACCAAGACGGTAAACAATCCAATCCCCTTGGAAGATATTCTTTATTTTATAGTCTCCCTTTTTCTCTAAAATGGGCGATTCCTTTCCTGTCAAGGCGACTCCAAAGGGCCATGAATGCTAAAGTCCTTCAAAGCTGTAAAACGTATCTTCAAATCCACAATAAAATCCAGCATGACAAATTCTCCAGTAAGATCTCTGGAGCATCAGCATAGCACTTACACAATTTCTCTTTCATTCAGTATTTTAGTATTCCACACCTTGAGAAACAGGGAAGACCAATGTGGAGAAGGAAAAAAAAGCAAAAACAAAAACAGAAAATAGAGGCAGAGGAGAAAACAAAACAAAAGAAAACAAAAACAAAAAACCAAAGCATAACAATAACAAAGACTGGGGTGTGGGGTGGGGATATGCAAACAGCCACAGGAGCGATTAAACATATGCCAAAGTCAACAACTGGTGAGGGTGCCCGGCAGGTAGAAGGCACACATCACTGAGAGAAAAGGGGGAGCAGGAAGTGGGAGAGCTGCGAGCCAGGAGCAGGCGATCCTGAGCCTCCAGACACACCACCAGCCACGCAAAGCATCACATACCTTTCTGGCTTGCTGGTTCTGTCGGCTGAGACAAAGCAGTCCCGTTCGCAGCGGGAGGCCAAATCAAAATGAAATTTTATTTAGTCTGCACTGTCCCCAGATTGGGTTTCAGAATGACTGCTTTAGGAGATAGCATGGATGTGGCCGATGCATGCTTTGCATATGAAACTGCACTAGGAAAAGAAATCTACATAATCAAAAAAATCTGTGCTCTGTGTGTGTGACAAAAAAACCCTGGACTACAGTGATTTCGCTGCCGTGTAGGCTTCAAGCAGGTCCTTTCAAGGTGAAAAACACTTTCAAAAATCTTTAAGTGATATTATCGATACATATTAATAAATCTATATTCCTTTAGTTTATGAGGATAGGTAGTTTCCTGGATGTAATTATAACACAAAAATAATTGATTTCTGGGTATTTGCGAGCACACCAAAATTTGTATGTGAAAAAAGAAATTGATTTTCAAACATGTGCAGATTATTTTGAGGGGGGTGGAGGGCTTGTCCTGACAATTACTGTACCCTCTGAGCCTTGATAAAATAAATTAAAAGCTTAAGTTCTAAGCAGCCCTGAAACGGGTACTAAGAGCCTCTTTGATTTTTCCCTGGGAAGGCACTTAAATAATTCATAGTTAGAGACTATTTGTAAATATGGGGGAAAAGTCTATTTTAAAAGAGCTTTCGATGTTGGCAATAATATTTTAAAATTAAGTAAAAAGACTGAGCTGTATAGAGAACAGCCATTGTGGAACTGTGAGTATCTGTTCATTGTGCATGTCCACTTGCAGTGTGTGCACACTGCTGCTGACCAGGGAAGCGCCTGCCTTGGCCAGGAGGAGGCTGTGACATAGAAGACACAGTGGAGCTTGTCTGTAAATATGCATCATCATTGTTTTTAACAAAAATACTTATTGTATTCTACTTTCATTTCGATAATCAGTTCCTAGAGGTTGAGTGCTGTCAACTGTTTTCTACAAAGAGAAAATAAAAGCGATTGTGAAGGAAAGAGTTTCTATCTGTATAAAATAAAAGCAGAATATTAAACATCTGAGACAGCCTTTCCCACTGTACAATGCTCTGAAAATCATGGACAGTCACTCTTCCGTGTTATAATAGCCCTGGGGACCTGAGAAGTATGTTGTGTGCCCTTCATCTCTGAGGGAATCCCCAAGCCAGGACACAGCTGCACAGAAACTTAGCTCCACAGGGAGATACAAATGCCTTAAACTATATGCCTTCTCCACATCCTGGCAGCAGCACTAGCAGAGGAAATAGAGAGACCCACACTCACTCCTTACTGAGACAGTCGGGATTCATCCTCCATTTGGCTTTGCCCACTAGCAGAGGTAATGGAGAGACTGACCCTCGCCACTCCCTACTGCGACAGCCTGGAATCATCCCTAACTGGGTTTGCCTGCAATTTCCGTAGAATATCTTTCCCCTGTCCCAACCTAGATTGGCAACCAGTCAATAATAATGTTTACAAATGCAAAGGTCTCCTTCAATTGATCATTTTGTATTAGGTCCCATGGCACACCACCAGCATAATTAAACCTAAAATCCAGAGAGAGCAAGTGGGATTTGTTCTCTTTATGTCCCTGAACTATTGCATCTAGGCCTCTCTATAACTAGGGCAGTATGTTGGCTTTACTGGGGCTTGTATGCTAGACGTATCTCCTTGCCTTGCTTTGCCCTGTCTTGCTGCTATAATTGCTCAGAGTGTTCATTAAGCAAGAGTTTGGCCTGACTATTGTTTTTACTATTAGGGCACCCCGTTTCTGAGGAAGAGAAAGATGTGACTTCTTAGAAAATCTTCTAACCCCCAAATTCAGCACACCTGGCCTTCATTTTCTACCTAGTAAGCATCCGTGAATATGCAAATGTTCGGTATCTCATTAATTTATTCCGCAGGCAATCATTGAATGTGAACCAGTCCTGTACCACTAGTACCGGAACTGGTACGATCAGGGTTCCTGGAAGCAGCTGAAGGCTCTGGCTGCATATTGAAATACTGTTTCATCTTTATTCTGTCCTTTGGCACTCCAATTCAAACAAAGACTCTTACCTTCCTCCACTTAGCTGGCAGCCAAAGGCAAAAGTGAAAAAAAAAAAAAAAAAAGAACCAAGAAAGAAAGAAAGAAGAGAAAAATAAAAGAACAAGAAAAAAGGGAGCCTAGGGTTAATAATAAAGATCTTCCCTCTACCACCAAATACTAACCAGAGGTGATTCATGGCTCGAACAGAACCTCCACTGCAAGCCGGCCTCCCAACAGCCTAAGTTGTCTCATCTTGTTATTTATTGGGAGCTGGGTGGGGGAGGGACTGAGGGCGACCTGCTTTCTGTGCTGCAATGCAGTTGAACAATCTTTCACTTTGCCCACATTAAAAGCCCTGAATAATGTTTATAAAATGTTAGGGAATCCCGGTAGGTTTCCTATTTAACAAGCCATGTATGACAAATCACAGTGTAATGTACTACGTTCTTAATCTTTAATTAGAATGTGAATATCTGCTAGAAACGCTGTTAACTTTGACACGTTAAATCTTCTGGTTAAAGTGTCTTACAGGAAGAGCAGAGATGAAACACTGTAGCAATCTCCCCTTCTCTCCATTCACCCAGACGGTTGGGGAAAGATGATAACATCTTGTAATACCTGCTCTGTAGTAATTAATCGCTGTGGTATTTAGGACCATTCAAGTAGACAAATATGACAGAGACAGGGACAATTAGAAACGTCGTTCAAGCTACATTAACTTTCCCAGCCATTACAGCACGGCAGCTCAAGTTTGCTTGTAAAAGCTGCAGAGGGATTGCTATGCATTAGCCGTGCGATTATTAATGAAAGAAAAGGAGAATTGTGTTTATTGTAGTTTGAAAATTGCAAATAAATTTCAATTATCTGCTATGTCATTTTGTTAAACATGCACTCTGGAAATGCTTTTGTATTCTAAATCATGAGCTACTTAGAACAAACTAATACCAGAGCCCCTCGGGGGGATAGGACGGCAATATTTTTGTAGAGCTGGACTTTTTTTTTTCTTTTTCTTTGGTAGAGGAAATTGGAGATGGGGAAAACTGCATGAATGGGCTATTCAGGTGGAAAGGTCTATAGTGTCCCGGCATAGATTTGGCCACTATGGACCGACAGAGTTTGAGTCCAGTGTCACCAGCAGACATCAGGGCAATCAGAAGCCGAGTGCTAAAAGAAACCCAAGAAGCCCTCACTCCTTTGGGAGCAACCTCAAACAATTATAAGAAATCCGTTATGATAAGCAAATAACATAGACTACCTCTCCTCTTTCTAGTGACAAAGCCAGACTTGGGGAAAACAGGAAAAGCTACAAGAGGTCCTGCTCAGCTGTAGAGGTGATGGGAGAGTCAATGCTTCTGGTGGATGGCTCATACCTCCTCCTTTCTGGAGGACTGCTGCCAGCCACTTTGAAAGGCAGACCTTGATCCTGAAACACACACAGGCACACTCATACACGGGAAGCAGAAATAAGCACGCTCGGTTTCTCTGCTGCTTCTCATGAAACCATCCATCTTGCAGGGCGGGCAGACTCTCCTGCAGTAGCAACCCGCCTGCGTGTACCCCACCAAAGCCATCACACAGTCCCTTGCTAGGAGCTGAGGAGTTACCCTGTGGCCAGCAAAACCTCTCCTTCCCACACTTTCAACCCACCCTGCTGTGTTTCCACCTTTGCCGAGCTCATGTGCCACTGGTACCCAGTTTATTATTCGATGTGACTGGCCATCAAGAGCTGAACGTGAAAAAATAATCCTGGTGTTCCCTGGAGCTGGGGACCTGATCCAATTGTCTTCTGTAAATCAAAGAAAGACCAGCTTAGCATGGCACAAATCTGCATCCCCACCCCGGAATCTGTTGTCACACACACACACACACACAAAAACCCGCTCAGTGCCCAGGAACAATCTCCCCTCTCAGCCGCGCTGCGATGATGTCAGCTTTCTGATTACAAACTGCTTATTTATGCTTCAACAGCTGCCAAGAGCAGCGAGTAAGTGGCTAAAAGAGTGTCTAGACCAGGCTTTCAGGCCGCTATTGTCTGGGGATTGTTACCTGGTTGACAGCGATGGGTCCAGCTGCCTGGTGTGAAAGGCAGCAGAGATGGCGAGACTGTGATTGACAGCAGGGCCCTCTGGGTCAGCCCGATGGCCCCGTGTCTTTATATTCCTGGCTCCAAAGGGAAAGCCAGGGTCCTGCCTAGAGGTTGGAGGTGAAAAGAAATGTTGGAGGGTAATGAAAAATCTTTTGGCCAAATTTGTGATCATGATCACTTACTCTGGGGAATCAAAGCCAGTCCAAGTGGCCATGGGGTAAAACCAGAATGGGCACCTGGAGTCCGGAGAGAGATTCATGGCTAGTGATGCCCCCAGACCTTGTAGGAGTGGGGAGGGGTACCTAGGCACACACAAGCTCACTTTTTTTTGCTTTTTTTTTTTTTTTTTTTTTTAAATTTTTCTCTCTCCTCATTTGTTCTCTGTCGAGGAATAGAGAACCCCTAACCATATCTCTGGCTACCTTTTAAATTCTCCATCCGGGTAGTCAGATGAGACTTCAAAACCTTCCTTTCCAGTGTTCTTAGAAGAAAGCTGACAGAATCCGAAACAGCCCAACATTTGGGGAGAAAAAAAAAACAAAACAAAACAGAAGAAGCTTTGCAAGCTGATCTCAATGCTTAATTAGAATTTACAACCTTTGAATGTTCCTCCCTTGTTTATTTTCAGCCATAACCTCCATCTGAGATTATAAGTGCAGATTTAAATGTTCCAAAATGCCCGCGCTCTACCCTGGGTGTCACTATCCACAGTACTTGATTGACATCTATCATTATGGCCTCAATCTTGCCCCATTTCATAGTTTAGGGTTCCTGGGACAAGCAGAGTGCTGTTTAATGTGATCACAGACTGGTGCTCATTTGAATACAGTAGTCAGAACGAAATATTGTGTTCTGTCCCCTAATTGGCCGACTCTTGTTGTTCATTCCCTACTCCTTGTGAGGACTGGTGGCCTTGATCTCTAACCATCCTTGTTCCTAGAACAATTAAGAAGTCCAGTGGCCAGTGTGGCAGCAAGCCTTGACTATGGTCTCACATTCTTGCTTTTATTTACTTCCCCAAGTGGTAAAAACGTGGCTTCCTGACCTTGATCATGGTGGTAGCTGTGATCTATGTTGCAAAATAGTATTAACATGATTGTTCTCAACTCTTAAAGAAAGCGCTGCCTTTAAAAAGTAATACTAAAGATCAGGAAAGAGCCTTCTTCTGTGTGAAAATAACATCGATCTGAAATCATGGTGCACATTCTGAGCCAGCAAACTTGAATGAGACACAGGAGAACACCTGAGGAGTCAAAGCTTCATTTGTGTATACAGTTGGCTTTCTCTGTAATATCTGATTCAGACTCCGTAACGAAAATGAAATCACATTAAATTATCTGTAAAAAATAAGTTGATTTAATTAAGCACAGAAAGACTTAATAGATATAATAAAATGTTAAAAAGTCAAATGATGTGCAGTTACATTTCAGTTAACACTGCTCAACAAATGTACTAAATTTATTCCTTTCAATAATGATGTGTTTTGAACATTTAATTAGATAAATAATGTCTAATCACTTCAGCAGATCTGAACTGGAAGGGTTTCTTGTCATCAAAGGTGATTCATGCTTGATACGCTTTCCTTCCAAGAGAGAGCAAAACCCATGAACTTCAGCTCTTCTCAGAGATGGGCAGAAGTAAGGTAAAGGCAGCCATTCATGCCTCATTAAAATGCAGGGTTTACTAAACAAACCTCTATTTACAATAACAGGAGTGTTATTCGGAATAGGCTTCGACTTGTTTGCCCTTTTTCAAGCATCAGAGACTATAAGTAGCTGATAAGAAAAGGTATTCAATGTGAGATGTCCTATAATTCATCCTAATACCATTTCCTTTAATAACTACTTTGCTCAAGTGATTGGCATGATTACAAGAAAATTACTTCAAATTATTCATCTCTTATCTTTCCTGTAAGATGTCCTAAGTTGGATGATAGTTAGCATAATGGGGCCCTATTAATTACTAATGTAGAAAGTCCTTCAAATTTGGGTAGAGTTTGTAGCCCAAATAAAGAAAATACTGCCAAATTCAAACCTCCATCATGTGCTGCTTAAGATGGTGCCACCCACTGTCTATTAGACGGAATGTCAAGAACATTTAATTCTTCATTTGGAATTTGCTAAGATGAACCCTGCCTGTATATAAGAAGCAAACACACAAAGAGCATTTATATGTCTATACACACATGTGAGTGCACACATATACATGCATGCACACACACACACACACACACACACACACACGCACATACACACAAGAGCACACACTCAATGCTCCAGAGTATTGATGCCTTCTGAAATGTAGAAATGATTAACATAAAATTACCACTTCAAGCTTATGGTGTTAATTCATCCACATTTTTTCTGTAAAGAAAGAATTCTTGGTAGAGAATCTTTCCATTGCTAATATTGCCTTCAGTGATATATTTGGGGAAATGTATACATATATCCATTTCCTCCCAGGCCATCATATAATATAAAATTATGCTAAACCTTGACAATTTTTAATTCATAGATAGGCCTGTGCTTGAAAAACATGTTTTATTTCTTCTCCTAAATTGGGGGAGAATGCACAGTAGAACCCCAATTACAGAGTCCAATTCTCTTTTGTATGCATTCAGTTCATTTGTCCCAATTTAGCTACATTTATTTCTATGCTTGGTAAACTATTTGTCTTTTCATAGTGCTTAATTTATATTTCAGAAAATTTAAAAACATATAACTATGTTATTGTTATGAACCAACACTGAGAATATAAAATCACAAACATTAAGTCATAACAATGTCAGCACCAGAAAGAAAACTCCCTTTGTAGGTTAATAGTAACAGCCAGTGGGGAGCAATAAAAAGTCCTTGAAACTTTTAATCTTTTCCCTCTTTACATAAACATCCAAAGCTGTTTTCAGTTGGATTTGTTACAGATGTACAAACATACAGCCATGTATGTAAAGCTCAAGATAAAAATTAAGAACACAACGTGACCCATATACTCTGTTATCCAGCGAGCACTATGACAGAGCTGCTTCGGCTTCTTTGCTGGTAAGAGGCTCCCTGTACTCTCCACGTCTGGCTCATTAGAAGACTTGTCTGTCTGGCTTCCAGCCTTTCCCAAGCTGCTGATGCTGTGCCTTCCTTCCGTGTAGCGCTTTCGACCCTTCCTTCATGCTGAGGTGGCCTTTCTTTCATCTTGTGTCTCTGCTCACCTGGCCGAGTGTGTAGTTTCCAAACTTTTTTATTTCCATCCACTGACGTATTTCTCTGTGTGCTAGCTTCCTGACAGTCACTGGGATCTGAGTTGCTGAGGCCACATCTTTGGGACCCTTCAAGTATCCAGTTCTAATAAAATGTTGCTTATGTTTCTGTTGGCAAGGGACAACCAAGAATTTAAAATATAACTGAGCCATCATTTCCCACTCTAATGTACAGTGCTTCGATGTAACAAACTCATTAGGATTTGTTTGATCAGATCTGTGGTATTTAGGAAATAAATTTTAAGGCTCGTGGGTAAGTCTGGATTACTTCTATTTTAAATTATATGATTGATCTTAAAATTTTCAAACGGAAAATATTTGAATTGAATTACGTTTTCATTAATTATTGGTAACAATGACTAAGAAGTATATATAGAAGGTAAAGATTACTTTTCCTTGCAGTACGTACAAAGGATTATACAACGTCATGTTAATATTATTAAAAAGTGAGTTTTTTGGTGTGTGCCTGTCTTCCCACTCTCTGTGTTTTCTGTCCATTTTGTGACTGTTCTGAAGGATCTTACACAGTCAAACTTGGGAAATTTGTGCTTATTTGTAAGCAATTTAAGTCTTCTATTTAAAATTCAGGAAAGTAGTCTTGTTTGGGCGTCTTTTTCATGTGCACGTTGCATAGTCTGGAACTTGGCCCTTCTCTGGAATGAATTAACTCCCAAAAGCCATGGTGTGAGACTGTGCTTAGTCATAGTATCCCAAGAAAACTGCTTGGTCACTCCCTACCTCAGTTTCTTCATGTACAAAAGATGTTTCTGAGCCAAACTATTTTTAAAACTTGCACTTCTTTGCTTAGGAGAAAAGACAGACTGTGTCACTAAATTCTAACTGCTTTAGAATTCAGGGACCTCATGAAAAACACAGAGGGGAAGGGAAGAAGTAGGTTCTTTGTTCTCTGAATGGCAAATCTAAATTCCTTGGAGACTTCTCCCATGATCTCCATCAATTAAAATGCTCATAGATACAATAATTTAGGGTTAAAGCAGTGGGCTGAGACCTGAAGCCCTCGAGTGTACTTGGGAGTGTGTTTGGGGTTGGCCTCTGAGGAGACCTCCACTCTGCTACCCCATCCTCCACTGACTTCTGCTCCCGGAGTTCCATGAGAACAAAGCTCAAAGCAGGATATAAGATAATAAAGAAACTTGAAATTGCAGAATCACGTTTTTGTTGTTGTCTTTTAAGAATGAAATTCTTAAAATTTTAATTCCATTGATCATTGGCTTGACACTGTGACACTGACCCATTTAGAGAGAATGATTTAACTATTTGGGGTGGGGGTCAGAGAGATTTGTAATCTGACAATTCTCTCCCCTTTCTTCTTCTGTTTAAAACTGTATCAAGCCATTCTATCAGCCAGGCAGTGGTGGTGCATACTTTTAGTTCCAGCACTTAGGAGGCAGAGACTCTGTGAGTTCGAGGTCAGACTACAAAGTGAGTTCTAGGACACTGAGGGCTACACACAGAGAAACCTTGTCTTAAAAAAAAGACAAATCAAAACAAAAATCAATTATTCTATCATAGAGTTATTTAAAATGTGACTTGTATTGCTATATATTAAAGTAAACCATGGATTTAGAAATTTTTAAAAAAAGAACAAAATGAGAGAGCCAGCAAGATAGATCAGTATGTACCAGATTAGATAAGGCTGAAAATAGGAACTCAATTCCTGGAGCCAAGAGCTGACTGCCCAGAGGTCAGCCAGTCTGTGAGCTTCCAGGGATTCTCCTATATCCACTTGCCATCTCACTGCAGCAGAGCTAGGATGATAAATGTGTACCACCACACCTAGATATACCAAGGTACCGGGGATCTGAATTCAGGTGCCCAAGATATCATGGCAAACCCTCTACCCACTGAGCCATTACCCAAGTCAAAGGTGTGTTGTTGTTGTTGTTTTTGTTTGTTTTAATAATCTTTGCAAGGTCGGTGGCATGAAGAAAGAACAGTGTTTATTTCAAACATTTCTAAGCACCTCAGCTGGGTAACCTGGACATGGTTACTTACATTTCTAAGCACCTCAGCTGGGTAACTTGGACATGGTTACTTATCAACAGCTGTCAAGTCTCTGCTGTCTGCTTGTGGAGAAGAGCATCCAGGGGAGCATTTATCCCTGGCAGAATCCAGAATCCATGGACATGTCCTGATTAACAGCTTATAGCATTGCCCTGTCTCACCGAGGATAGTAGTAGCATTGTAAAGAGTATGACTAGAAGACGAAGAGAAAGCATGAAATTATAAAAAACAGACAGAGCTACGAAATGGCCTAATGTTCTAAGGCAGTTTTATTTCTTCAACCATGAAAATAAACTTCTACATATTTGAAGAAGTCATAAGAAAACCAACTACTGTTACACATGAACACACACACACACACACACACACACACACACACACACACACACACACACAGACATAAAAGGAATTAAAGTAGAATTTCTATATAAGGGGCTAACAGTGCCCCTACTAGACACCAGAGACTAACAAATTAATGGTTGAGTGTAAGTATTGGATACTTCCTTTGGAATTGTTGGTCAAAGGTTCCATAGATTGCCATAGAGTACAGACTATTTATCAGTACTCCTGGTTACACTGCAGAGCTTAACAAGACCCTAATTGTTGAAGATACTACATTCTTGAGTTATAGAACATGAAAAAACCAAGCAGCTAATGACCTGGAACTTCATCCCTGTTGGCTGACTTTTGTAGCACCGAAGACAGTAATTATTCATACCCAGCAGTGAGCCTGTCTACAGTAATGGGCGGCCAAGGAAAACATGCCCACTGGTACAGTAGTGGTATGAGCATCATGGAGAAAGCAACCACCTTCTGAGTGGATTTAAGGCAGTCTCACAAATGGAACCTATGCATGGAGCTATTATAGGGCCAAGAACCCATGTCTAGACCAGCCAAGACATGTGCCCCAGTGGAGAACCAACTACTATTTGCTAAATTGACATGGAATTAAGTCAATTCCTAATGACTTTTCATCATCTTCATAGATTAATCCGTCTCTTAGCCCTCATCAATGAAGTCTCATTTAAAGTAAATGGCAGTTCACACAGAGACCCGGAACTCGTTAAGATGCAGAGAATAGGCAACTGAAAAATGATCAACCCCAATGGGAACGTAACACCATAGTCCCTCCTCCAAAGGTTCAGGCAGGGATCTTTTTAGAAGAGGAAGAAGGGTGTAGGATCCAGAGGTAGCACAGGGCTACCAGGAGACATAGAATAGCTGCACCTATGAACTCATAGCAGTTGTGACAGCTTGTATAAGACCCATGTGAGCTCAAGCCAAGCCAGATCCCAGCATGGAGAAGGGAGTTGGGCCCCCTGAACTGAGAAGCTATTGTCAACTGTTACCTGCCAGGGAGGAGTGGGAGAAAGAGAGAGAGAGAGAGAGAGAGAGAGAGAGAGAGAGAGAGAGAGAGAGAGAGAGAGAAAGAGAGAATGAGTATATAGCTGCTGGTAAGTTAGCCACACTCCAGTGGATGCCCGAAGATCCAAGAATCTTTGAGAAGAACAAATTGGTCTTGATGGTTTAATAATAATGACACAAAGTTGCATGGAGGAGGAGAGGGGGTGGCAGAGCTGGAAAGAGTTGTGAGATGTGGTGAATATATCAAAATATTGTACGACATTCTCAAAATCTAATAATTTTAAGAAAGAAAATTTCTTCCTTAAAGCATTTCTTGGTGTTTTGCACATGAATGGAAGTCTCTTTTGTTTTCAACAGCAAGAAAACTCTAGGCAAATAAAATATGTATCTTCATTAGTTTACAATGTGTGCATTTTATTATTAATTTATTATTTAACTATTTCAGATAAACTGTCTTGTAATTATCGCAAACATCTAGTAGGCTTTCCATGTGAACTGGACCACTGTAAATACGACATGGTAATTCCATATGCAGTAATTAAGTTAAATTAAGGTGTTTTCAGTGATTGAGGTACCAAATTTAGAATTCATATCTATATTCGATTTAATGAATATTTTCTAAAATCAGACAAATGATAAATCAAGTTTATGTCAGTTCTGCGTAGTTGGTCTATTAGATACAAGGGAGGGATTTGAACGTTTGAACATGTCATATGAAGTTTGTAGATCAGGCATCATAGGTTTCCACCATTCTTACAGTTACATGTTAAACGTGTATTCAATTCCGATAATCAGCGTCCACACATCTATTTCTAGTACTAGAGGAAGCACTCCCATTTTTTATTTTCATGTGGCATGTGAAAGAGACTATAATAAACTCAATGAGATTTTTTATAATGTAATATAATGAAAATAAAATAGAGTCATAGCTGTGGAGCTATGGACACACAGAAGAGGGAGCCCTCTGAACATCCCTAAGAAGTTTCCAGCTTTCAAGGCACAGAAGGCAGTCTTCCTGGTAGGCATCAGGAAGATGGGAAGACCAGGTGCCAGTCAAGTGCAGAGAGAAAGCCGTCTACAAGGGCTTCCAGGAATGAAAATGTTAATTTTGGTTAAGAAAATCCTACCCGGAAGGTTAGGCCCAGCCAAAGATCTGAGTGTCAAAGGATAGAATCTACACAGGAGTGTCGAAGGCAACCAGAAGCTAACATCTAGGTTACAGAGACTAGATGATGGCTGAAGAGACACTGGTGAGACATACCTCATGGCTAGCTGATGTGTGGTGTCTATCCTCTCAGAGGACTGTTCAGATTTCCTCATAGACAAAGTTCTGGTGGGAATAGTTGATGAAAGATTTGCCTCTGGAACCTGACCCAGACCATGACAGTGTTAACTGAGCTGGGTTTTGCTTCCATACAGTTAGAAGCCCACAAATACGCATTGTTGGTTTTTTAACTCATCGCTTACTCTATTGCAAGTGGTACTGTTGTACAGAGACTCTGAACTGTGTGAGCCCACAGAATGGGCAACCTGAATGTCCAGCGTTACTTGAGCATTAAACTGGGTTCCGCTGTTATCTCCATAAGTCCATCGCTATCTTACGGAATATGGTTCCTTTCCTCTCCCTAACAATTTATAAAGGTATCTGGGAAGAGAAGCATATGCCCAGAAAATTAGGGGATTGAGGTGCTAGGCAGAAGAAACAGGAAGGCAGATGGAAACGTATCCTGGAGGAGGCCATTTGCACAGAGGAAAGACTACAGCTATGGAAAAGTCCTGGTTCTTAGGTGCTGCTCTAGGTAAAATCTCCGAAAGCCTTGAAAGTATGATAAGGCCAAGTGCACCACATCGTCAGGTAGTGAGTACCTCTGTTGGGTCATGGCCAAGATGCCTCAGAATTGAAGCAGCCTGAGGTTCTGCAGCAAAGATGCTGCTTTTGCCAGTAACTACTCCATCTCAATGGGTTCACAGACTGGAGAACAGGGCAGAAAAGACATCTCTGGGAGCTTGCTGTAAGGGACCAATATAAGAGTAGACACAATGGGTGAAGAAGATCAATTGTATTCCTGTTACATGTCCTCATCTCCTTGAGCAATTTGGTCAGTGGAAATGTTTGCCTAGTCTTTATTACTTGCTTACATCAAGTGGTACATAAGGTATTTTTGCCTCTTGAAAAATAACCATTAGTTGTAAATATGACCACATCCCATCAAAAAAGAATAATGGCATCTACGAAAACTATTTTAAAAATCATTCCAATAAAATTATTTTGCAAAGCAGTAAAATGCTTTTAAATCAATATTTATAAAAATGTTCATGATTTTTAGAGAATATTTTCTGTTTTTTTTTTTAAAAAACAGCAATTAAAAATAAAACAAACAGGAAAAAAGACAAATACATCACTACAGATTAACAAAAGTATTAGAATAAAATGTTTTTTTCCCTGTTCAAATTCAATCTTTCACACACACTTAAAAATTGCCATTATTCTCTCTCTCTCTCTCTCTCTCTCTCTCTCTCTCCCTCTCTCTCCCCCCTGTGTGTATGTGTGTGTGTGTGTGTATGTGTGTGTGTGTGTGTGTGTGTGTGTGTGTGTGTGTGTGTGTACGCGTGCGCGTACATACATGCATGCTAATGAGGAGAGATCTGGGAAAAAAAAGATGGAAAATATTTATGTAAACATAATTTTTATCTTGTTAGCCTGGTAGAATACACATCATCAGGGCCCATAGTCAGACAGATTGACCAATCAGCTCCACAGGGAGTAAGGCCTGCAGAGGCTTTGGGACGCTCTGACCTCAGCACGTACTCATCCTACCTTATTGAACAGTCAGATTGATGACCGCTGAGATGGTGTCTTTTAGGAGGAGAAATTGCAGAGGTCTTCTCCCAGGTGGCATGGTTATCATTTCCTGCAGTTTGTGATGGTGAGCTGTAGGGAATGGATCAAGGTAGATTTTCAATTTTTTTTTCAGTTGAGTCAGGGATAGGATATGGCTGCTGGACATTGCAAAACTCCCTTATGGATAGGAAGGCAACCTTTTTTTGTCTAGTCATAGCTTGTTGCTGTCATCGTTGCTTTTAAGATTTTATTAATTATGTGGTGTACGCACACACACGTGTGTGTGTGTGTGTGTGTGTGTGTGTGTGTGTGTGTGTGTGTGTTGTTGTATATGTCTGTGCATATTCACATGAACATATATAGGTACCCTAAGCGACATTGAACTCTCTGAAGTTGTAGTTGTAGGTGGTTGTGAGCCGCCTGCCTCAGGTGATTGGAACAGACCCCAGGTCCTTTTAAAGAGCAATATGTACTCTCTAACAGCTGAACCACCTTTCATCACTTTCCCCCATTTCCATTTAGTTTCTCATGTTTTAAAACTAGCATGCTTACTTTGGTCTGCTCCCTTCCTTCCCACACTCGCATGGCAGGCTTCCTTTGACCCGTGTAGATGCAGACTGAAAGCACCCTGCAGCCCTTGGGCTTTACTCTTGAAAGTTTTTGTGCAGTGTCTTTTTATACCATGCCTACCTTCCCAAAGCTTCAGTGCTACCAGAAAGCGTTCTGCAGTAGCTTGTTGAGTGCAAGTAGGAGGTAAAGCTCTACCCTATTCTGTAATTCCACCTCTCGGCTAGGATCTGGGAGACACAGGAAGTCCATGTGCTTTCCACTGACCTGTATCCATGACTTTCCTACTTCAGCAGGATCTATGGAGGATTGGAAAGTTGCCACCTGTAAGCTGGAAAATACCATCTTGTCTCACAGATACTAAGGTATGTTGTTTTCAAGAGTTTCCAGTCTCTAAAGATGACACAGGTGTGTCCTGTTATACTATATAACATACGTTTCTGCAGCTCATGGTCAAAAATGTAAAAAAATTCTAACTCTTGAAAGCCATCACATCTATTGCATTATCAAATTGTTAAAAATAAACAAGGAGAATAATAAATTGACTTTGTATATCTAGCATGTCTTATAGTGTCTGCATGTTGATGCTTGTGGTCATTGGAGCCTTGGGGAGTTGATCGAGATGGCTTATCTGTATTTGGTAGTAGCATGAGGATGATTGTAGTGATTGGTAAGTCCATTTCCTTAGCTTTAACGCCCAGCAGTTAAGAAAGGTGAGCTGAATTGTCCACTATCATGCTTTGTCAATGCAAAATGTTTGGGGCAGCTGCAGATGACTCTGGAAGGCTTCAGTGGAAGTATCTACTCAGTTTTCTTCTGATGAGATGATCAAACCGTTTCCTATGTGGGAATGGAGATACAGGAGCCAAGGGAGGTGGCTGAGCTCATCTGCTCACACACTGAAGCTGAGAACCAGTGGTAGCCATGGACCACAGAAATGAGTGGGGCAAGAGGTGGTTTGCAAGAGGAAATTTCTGCCTAAAAGTGTTGGATTAGACCCAAAAGGAATGACAAAATAAGTTGAAAGTAATTCCAGGCTTCTATCGAACTCCATCCACCTGGGAACACAGGCTCAGAATGCTTGACCTTCTGAGCTCTGTGTGGACCTGATGCTCCTGCAGACATTTCTTAAGTAATTCTGCAGCCCCTGAAGAGGGAAAAGAGTCCAGAACACAGGGAGATGAAGACCACAGCTGAGCCACATCCATGACAATGGAGTGTGTTTGTTCTAGACTAGCTGTCGTCAATATTTAACTCAATTATGGTTGGGTCATGTCCCTTAAGGCAGGTCCCTTAAGATGAAGCAGCATGATCTACATGTTTAACATGGGAGAAATGCAGGCCCAAAGGACAAAGGCTCAAAGACACACACTTATGAGAAGCCAGGACCACTAGCACATTGCTTCCAGTATCTGAAGAAACTAAGTCTCCAGCTTCTCTCAGAATTTAATATGGTTTAGAAGGTAATCTATTATGCAGTGGCCAATGTTTCAAATTAAGTTACAATAAGGATCCAGGTTATCGCTGTCAGAAGCCCAGTGGGCTGCCTTGCAGAAAGACCTCTAGATCTGTATGCTCAGTGGACTATATGCATCTGCAGGGCTTATAGAGGTCCTATAGAAAGAGCAGAAAACACAGCATTATTCGGGTGTGAAGAAGGTAGCCACAAAAGTCCTCACATCCTGGATATACAACTCACACCCAAAACACAGAACTTACAAAGAAAGACGTCCCCCTCATCAAAGATAGCTATTCCCCATTTATAGTACTAACATCTGGATTGGCTATGCTGATTCTTACCTGTGTTCACCTAGATTAGACCTTAATTTCTAAATTGAGTGCAACATAAAAGTTCCTGGCTCAGCTCTCCTACACCTATAACAACTATAACATAAATCTGAGTTTTTAGGGCAGTCCATTTGGATGAGCTTGCCAGAGTCACTCTTCTCATACCTTAGCAGCATTGATAAGTGAAATCAATGTGATGAGCACTGTGACAATATGCTAGTTGATCTGATAATTAGCATGAATGGTAAGCAACTAATGGGTGGCTAGTGTATCCTCTGTGGATACACAAGATGAAAGGTGGATTCTCGTTGTGGAGGTGGTGGAGAGAGGAGGTGGCATGATTTTATGATGCCACTCAGAATGGCTTGCAATACAAAATTTGTGAACTCTTTATTTCTAATATTTTTTCTATTTAATATTCATGGACTGCCATTGATTTTTAATAAGTAAATTTTGCAGGAAGCGAGGGCACGCATGAGAGAAGATGTAAATAGGAGACCATAGGTTTTTATTCTTGATTAAATAAAAAGAAGGTTTAAAAAGGAAACATAGTTATAAGACAAGATTGTATCAATTTGCCAAAAGTAAAGTTGTAAATTTTGTAAAAACGGTTTCATACAGAACACTTAACCAGTTCTAACCTGTTATTTTATAACAAGTTTCAAACATTTAGAAACATCACATAAATTTTTTGGTAATAATTAAGACATAGTTCTGTACTAATAATCCACCTTTAGGTGAGAAGAAACTTTCTATGATTAAATTTCTATTCTAATGATAAAAGAGTCATTAATTTTATTTCGTATATAAAATCTTTTACTTTTACTGAACTCACAAATACAAACATCACTCAGCTAGATTAAAGCAGCCACTGAAACACCTTCACTGTGAAAATTGGTATTTTCCCTATCTGTATATTCAGTGGGGGATAACTCAGTCAAAATTAGGAGAAAAAGAAGATGGTGAGATTTCTGGGCTTCTGTGAGCAGAGTGAACATGGTCTATGCTGCTGTCCTGGGTGCTCATCAATAAACACCTTACTAGTTCTTCTGCATTCAAACTCGAGTCGTTTTAAAATCAACATTCCCACATCCAGTGATGGTGGACACCATAGCCCAAAACATAATTTTTAAAATGAATAAAGTACTGGTGAAACATTGATTTTATTTTAGGTGTGTGTGGGAAAGGGTGTCCCAGTGTGCTTTCTTTTATATTTTACATAAGTGATCCCTCTCTGCTCCCCCAGCCCCCATCTATTGGTAAGGAAAAAGTCTGTGGCCCACACAGCCTTCATGGTGAGAGAGTTGGAGGGGGATGCAGAAGGCAGCCTGGAGCCTTCACCAAGGATGGTAAGCCTGCGTGAATTTTACGAGTCTCAGTATCAAGGTTGCCCTCACCCAAGGGATTTATGAAAAATTATGAAAAATTTCTGGGGGGCGGGGGGAGTGGGGAGAAGAGAAGGCAGATGTATGAATAACCGGCATTGTAAATCTTCACCGTGGCAACCCAGAGCTAGGAAAAGTCTGTGATGGGTTCACGACTTGAGAAGAAAGCAATGCAGCAGAGTGGGAGTGGATTCTCTTCAGACTCTTAATGCACTGCTTAGAGCTGCTTAGGGGGGCGGGGTGGACACCAGAGTGTGCCTGGGGCAGTGTGTGTGTGTGTGTGTGTGTGTGTGTGTGTGTGTGTGTGTGTCTGTGTAAGGAAGGGGTCGAGTGTGTAAAAGAGGGGACTCTTTGGAAATTTGTTAGAGGGAATTACTGGTATTATACAGCTTGCCAGCTTTAGGGGCAAAAAGAAGGCCATTTAGCATCTGAATATAAATGACTGGATTTTGCTTGGGGTAGAAAAAAAGACGTGGGGGAGGGGCGTGGGATTATGCAAGCCAGTAACAATGAGCACGTTGGACCTTGGGCTCCACAGCACAAGGTCACCTGGAAAGTCAGCCTGTTGGTTGGTGGAGGTGTCTGCTAGAAGAAAATGACTCACTGTAGATTGCTTCCTGCTTTGCAAAACATGGCAGTTACTGAAAATAAGATGCATTGGAGTGGTCTATAGGAACACCTGATTTCCTTCTCTCTCTCTTGTTCACACACACACACACACACACACACACACACACACGCACAAATGCACTCACGCACGCACACCCAGGGCCTGCTGATGTATGAAAGCAGAGTCTTGGTTCTAATTGTGCAATTATAAAACGGAAATGATGCGGGTTTGGTAACAGAGGGAAAGAAGGCAGCTCAATAACATTGTTTAATGACAAGCAAATAAAGCTCAGAGGGGAAAGAGGTGACTCTTTCTGCTTTAGACTCATTAAGGAGCCTGAAACATATTGTAAAAGAGTGATATTTAATTATGGGCTGGACTGATAACAGAGAGCAGGGCCTCACTGGGAGAAAGAGACCCTGTGCTCCTAGGAGCTCACAGCTCCAAACATCAATTACCATGATTATCTACCCAGTGCTTGCAAAATGCACCAGCTCCATGTTCCATCAGCGACCCGTAAACAGGCATTGCATAGGCAAATTTATGGGCATAGGCAGCCAGGGCCAGGTGGGAAAGCCAGCCTCCCATTGGTGCCCCAGCAAAGGAGGAAAGAAACATAGGAAAGAAAAATCCGCCCTGCGCTCTGTGGAAAGAACAATTTATTACTGAGCATTTGCAGAAGACAGAGCTTGCTGCCTGCTGCTATTTTTCCCCCTCCTCTTGCCTCTGCTGCCTGTCTGAATGAGGAATGGAAGTGTATTAACCGACCCCTGCTTACAGGGAATCACTTGGCACAGTCCCTGGAAACCTTGTGCTCCTGGAGCCAGTTTTGCCTCTCTTTTGGAAAAGGCCTAGGACTCCTTGTCTGCTTGTGAGAAACTAGAATTTGGTAGAAACAAAGTTGCAAGAAGAGAATGCTGTAATTCAAACCCAGTGGGAGGTATTTGTGTCATATTGTGGATATGTTTACTTTTTGAGGGTGATTTGTGAAAGTCCCTAGATTTAAAGCACAACTGGAGAGTCTGATGCATGATTCCACCATTATGGAGCCTAATGCAGGACAATTGCACATCTGAGGGCAGACAGACCTAAATGGTAGATTCGAGGCTAGCTTGTGATCTATAGAAGAGACTTTTTTCCTCTCTCTCTAAACAAAACCAAAGCCATAAAAATAAATTCCCGGGGCTTGTTAACTGTCAAATCTTTTCATAAGAAAGCACTGAAATAGCCTGCATTTACCTAACCACCACGAGTTTAACTACACATTTAGTTTCCTCATGAACAGCTATTCCAACTACAGCCTGAAGTGACCCCAGTGCTGCTCCTTCTTTCCTGCTCTCTGTTTATATTGACAGACCCAAACAGACAGTGTATTCATCATTCTAAGTAGCAAACTCATTTTTGGGGGAAGATGTTACCTCTAGTCAAGTAGTCAGAGATATCCCACTTGAACTGGGTCTTGCTTTTTGTATTTTTATAATCATTTTCTAGAATGAGATTGCCCATCAATAATTTATGCTGAGCAGCAGACATCTGACCATGGAAGGAAGCACCCTGGGTAGATGGATGGATGGATACCCAGAGACAGGTACTGGCTCAGCTCTGCTCCCAGCACCCACTTCAGGCTTTAGAATCACTGTAGCTCTGAGGGGTAAGTATGGAGGAGCAGTCCTGACTGCTAATGTTCCTGTCAGCCCCATTCTGGAGAACAAAGGAAATTTGGGCTACTTTTTTAATTCTACGCTCTCAGCTCATCAACACTTGGTTCGCATTAAAATGTAAGAACATTACACTCAACACTCTGCTAATAATCAGAAAGTACCGCTTTGAAGTCTCCCTGTTTCTCAGCTACTATCCATGACAGATGTTTGCCAGAGAAAAACTCAGGGGGCATTTTCTCGAGAGCATTTTGGCTGAGAGCAGTAACCATTGCACTGTTTATATCTCAGTAATCCAGCGAGAGCTTCGAGCGAGCTAGCGGTGGCTCCTTCCTTAGCTCGCTCACATCCTACTCCTTGCCAGCTCCCCACTGCCACAGACCTGACCTCTGAAGACACACATTTATTTCACCTCAGTCTTTCCGTAGCATCAATTAATAAAAACTGACGACGTTTTCCACAAACGCACATGTCCTGATAAATGAGGGTCCTGACTTAATTGCTCTGTAAATTAAGAGCTCACCATAGTGACAATGGAGACGAGTTTTAATATTTAAAAACTCATTAAATTTGTGTACTTTGTGAATAATTAAAGTCACAAGACCACTTTAAGGAGCTAATTTAAGTTTCATTCTGAAATGTATATCGTAGATGAAGACAATTCATCTATGGAAAAAAAGTTGGCTAATTTCTCAAATTACTAAGTTTTGAGACTTTTTATCATTCCAATTAGTAATGAGCTCAGACCTCTTCCCCCCTTCTCCCTCCCTCTCTCCCTCTCTCTCCTTCTCCTTTTCAATGACAAGGACCAAGGAGGTTTGTGGTTTTAAGGGTCAGTTATCTGTTTATCCAAAGGGAGAGATCTGAAGCCAGAGGCCTGAGGCTGGCTTTACCCTGTTACTTTTATCTTTTATATAAAGCAATTTTGTTAGTTTTTATCTGAATGGTCTTATTGGAAATATGTTCTAATTTTTAGCTCTAATTTCTTTAAGGAAGAAAGATTCTGGTATTTTTGTTTATGACTCACAGCTGTGTGCAGATCTAAACACATAAGCCTTCATGATGACGCCTGAGTTTCAGAACCTCTGCATAAACCACAAATCAGCATGATTAGACCAGGAGACCCTCCCCAAAGATCCCGCATGGAGACTCAGAGTAACCGCCAAGTGCTTGGAGTGGCTCTCTTCTTTTTTAGATCAGAAGTCTGACTTTCAAAGTGATGATTGCCCTAAGAATAATCTCTGGTTTCCCAGCCTCGTGTTCACAGCTGGGAAGGAATCCAGTCCAGAGTCAAGGAGCTCCTCCGTCATCCGTGTTCTCATCACATGGCTTGCTTCTCCATCCACGTGTGCATGCTGGTATTTGTCATCAGCAGCTGGTAGATGATTAAGCTGTTTGTTGCTCATGGTAGAACAGACCACTCTCAGAGATCACTGGGCATTTTAAAGTGTGAACTCTAAAAAAGGCAAACATAAGAAACCTAGTTTGGTATTTGTTCCAAAAAATGTATGTACTGGTTTTAGAAAGAATATTTTTTCTGTGAACTTGGTACTTCTAGGGGAGAGAGAGAGAGAGAGAGAGAGAGAGAGAGAGAGAGAGATATTAAAAGATTAAAAGATAGTATTGGTCTGCCTCAAATAACATTTAGGGAAAAGAGGTGTCTACAGAAAAGACTAGAATATTCAAGACATTCAAACAGCATATTTCTCACAGACTGAAGGAAGTGAGGTGGGTTGTCTAGAATTGGGAATGGGAAGTAGGCTCTTGAATTGCTCTTTAAATGAGCACAATCCCAGCTCTTGTCTAACAGAAGTAGAGGATGTGGTGATGGTCCAAAATCTGTGTTCTTCTGTTCTCATAGAGGAAATTGTACAGTTGCGGAGAAAAGAAGTTAAAAATGCTCGCAGGAACTAAAATTCATTTTTACCTCCAGAAATCAACTTTTGTCACAAAGAATTCAAAAGAGGTAGACTGTTTCTCTCTCATATGTGTGTGTGTGTGTGTGTGTGTGTGTGTGTGTGTGTGTGTGTGTGTATGTGTGTGTGTTGTTGTCAGTTCATTATCTCCACTCTGATGAAAGGCCTTCTATATTAGACCAGGGCAATTCTTCCAGAGTTCTCAACTATAAGAAAACCATGATATTAAAATGCTCCTGCAAAGAATCCCATGGGATGGGGAAGCTATGCTGCAAATGGGATTTTGCGCTGTGTGAATTGCCAATCCCCGATGATTGTGAAGTCCTGTGGCTAGGCACAGGTTCCATAGTACGTGCATTTGTGAAGAGGGAATGTCATCACTACATATTATTTTTACCTTTGGCAAGAACTTTATAAAATTTCAGAGCATCTTACACTCAGAAATACTTCTCTAAGGGTCACGAATGAATGGAAATCTCTGTTGGTGCCAGGCTATTGAGCATCTATTAATTTTTCCTCAAATTGTTTTTGATTATTTGACCTGGGAAGTAAATGAACACTATCAGCTGCTTGTCCTATAAATCCAACATCCCATTGGAAAGACAGGGTAGTAAACTCTTCCAACAAACCTCAGAGAAGGAAAGAGAATGTTATTTGGAAGAATGGCTGTCAGAGGAAAAAAATGCAGGACGTTGCAAAACTGGGGGGATGGGTGTGTCCTTTCCCTTTTTATCTTTTGTTTGAAGGCTAAGGTGAGAAGGGAAAAGGATGAATATGGAAAGAAACTTTGGAGCAAAAGAAACATTGGAGCGAAAATGACCATAATCACGGTGGACTCACGTCGCTGCAGATGTATCACAACAGAAAGACAAGAGGAAGTGCTGTCTCATGCCCAGATCATGTGACTTTGTTCTAGAAAAGAAATTTGTTGAATCTGGACACAGCATAGTTTGTGTTTCTCAGAAATGGATGTCCAAAGATCCAATGAAGTCACCACTGTGGATTTAAGGCTTGTGGAAACATCTCATCATCCACCAGGGGGCAGAAAGCATTTCCTTGATTGGCCATAGACCTCTAGACTTGAACTATGGTTTTGAATAATGATTTGCATAGCCTTTGCAGCCTCCCCATCACCTTTTCTGTCATTAGGGACTTATCTCTAAGGACTTCATAAAAGAAATTCCGAAAATTCTCATTAAGCGTTGAATGCCACTATAACATTAAAACCCTCTTCAGTCTGACCTCGGTGTGAGGCCATGCATGCCAGGTCTGCCATCTGGTGACGCTTGCATTGGGGGAATGTTCCTTTTGAGATGTGGGATGTGTTCCCCGAGTCCATAGGATCCCCTAAAATGTAGGCTCCATCCCTCTTTGACAAGAACACAGGAGGATTTTTCATGACTTTTACACTTAGCTTTTGATGTAGGCTTGCTCACAGAAAAGCTACATTGGTAATCCCGCTGAGCTTCCCATAAGGCATGTTTGCTGTTGGTGGTATTTTCCGTGTTTTCATTTGATGGGTGGCTTTGTAGAAAAGGAGGACCTTCCACGTACTAAAGGGGTCTAAAGTCACCTTGGGCAGTTCCCTTGCTAGCCTGGTGGGTTCAGGAGACGTACTTTTATCAGTGGTAGAACCACAGAGTGAGCAGCTATTTCAGAAGAAAGACCAAATGGTGGGGATAATTATAACAGCTTCAAGTGATATATACCCAGAGGAGCTATAAAACAGAACTTTCCATGCTGTTACCAAATACACCACCCAACTGAAATTATAACCCTGGAGCACCTGAACGAGGAAGGAAACCCAACTCAAGGACTGCCGTTAGAAATGTTTGTCCCCTTTCCTGATTGTACATCTGGGGGCCAGCCCTAAAGCCCATTTAACAGGAGAAATCTGATGAGCCATTACAGTTTGAGTCATAGATGGGAAACGGATTGAGTTTAATTAGCACATCCTTACTAGTCCATGTTGGGGGCTTGTCATTTAGGGAATGTTAGAGCAATATCCAGTAGCACAAACACTGTAGGAAATGGAGGCTTGAAAACGAATCATAATAAGAAACATGAGGCCTGTTGAACTCCATTAAGAAGCCCAGCCACACGGAAATAGCTAGCCAAACAAGCCAGACCTCCTCCGGAATGCAGCCTCACAACCTGACAGAGAAGCCATGCCTTGACTGCTGAATCAGAGCTGATAACACTGGGGTCTTGCCAAAGGAAACAGAAAAATGAAATGAACCCACATGGGTTCCTAACCATCCTGCTTCCAAATCATGTCGAGGACGACGGGGAATATGCCAGGGAATGGTGGCGGTATTCTACGGTGGTCTGGCCTTGATGGTCTAGTAATGGGTACCACGGTGCTACATCCATAGTACCCTGTGGCCTCGTCGCCTGTCCTGCGAATGTTGCCCTGATGACTGGGTTTTGTAAGGACTCTCTGGGAGATGCATGGAGCTGATTAGAGGCACAATGCCTCACTTGAGCACCAGCCCTAGTGCTAAACTAGTAAAATCCACTGATAAGTCTTGATGAGAAATTTGTAATAAATGAATCTTCCAAAAATGACTATGCAAGCAAGATGCTAGTAGTTCAGCGCTCGGCATAGTGTGTGTTCAGAGGCAGGCAGGAGAAAGTAGCCTCAGAAAGGAAGAGGTCTCCGGATACAATCACACTCACCTCCTTTGCTTCAGGGTTCTAGTGTCATGGGTATAGTTTCGTTCTCTCGTGACTCTTAAAGCTGCCCAACTTTGAGATTTTGATGATCACATCAGAAGAGGAAGTTGTGAGGGCTGCTTGCATATGAAAATGGGGCTGTGGGCTGTATGTAGGATATTTGCTCTGTGTAGTTTTCTAGATGGACCCACACTGATTTTTGTTTGTTTGTTGTTGTTGTTGTTGTTTCTCCTCTCTTGCCCCTCCTACATTTATGTAACAATCTCTTTTTTTCTATGATAATATATATTACATTGTCAGTAACAGGTCAGGCTTGCTCTGAGCATTTATGACTTGGGCCCAAACAGTCTAGTTTGCTAACTTAAATCTAAAGCCCACCACTGGTGACATACACATCTTCTTAATACACTCCTCCCCAAAGTATCAAAGACTTGATTGGGACTCTATTTGATTCTACAATGTTATAAAACATCATATCTTAAAACTATATTGTTACAAATTCATCCTTCCAGGTTTTTTTTTTAAGATAGTTTTTCTCTTTGGAAGAACAAAACGGGCATGTCAAACCCATTCTATGCACAGCTGTCTAATTGCTTGCACATTTGAGGCCACAAGGAACCAACTGTCACTTTGAAAATGACAGACATTAATCTGGCCTTTGGTATGCTGTGGCAACAAGAAAGCTACTGCTGTGGTGGGGACTAACCTGCTCAGCTCTGTAGACCCACACCGTCATATGCCATCTTGGATGGCTGCTGGCTGCTTGGCACCCATGATTTACCTGCCTGAGACACACCTGAAAACCTCAAAGGAAATGTCTCATTGACCTAAACACAAAACCAGATTGAACCCTTGACAGAGTTCAAGAATACAACTCAAGCAGAAGTAATAAGCTGATATCAGACACCTCCCAATCAGATACTGCTGACTCCAGGGTAAGTCCACACACCTTCTGAGTTGCTAAGTAAGTTAAAGAGAAATAGCTCAAAATTCTATTTTAAGGGGCCAAAGCGAATGTCAAGAACTCAGTACAGGGCTGGTCAGTGGGCTAAGCGGTTAAGAACAACTGTTGCTCTTGCAGAGCATTGGGGTTCAGTTCCCATCACCCACATGATAGCTTCCAACCATAGGGAACTCTAGTCCCAGAAGATCCAATTCCTTCTGGCAACCTCTTCAGGTACAAGGCTTCTATGAGGTGCATAAACATACATACAGGAAAAACATTCATACACATAAAATAATCCAAATAAATCTAAAAAAATGAAAAAGAAGAAAGAACTCAGTTCAAGTAAATGATGTTATTATTCAAGTAGTAACAGACAGGATGCTACTAGGCATTGTTAAGCTAAGTTCTCTGCACATACTTACCAGCAAGGGTGGCCTTTCTAAACAGGAAGCTTAGACGCCAAAGAATCTTGAGATTTGATTCATCTTGGAATATCACATGACCTCATTGTTTCTTCTGATTCTGTTGTGTGCCCAGGAGCCTGCTCAGTCACCTCCCACCTGATCATGTCCCTTAACCTCACAATGGCAGTTACAGTAGTATCTAAATGGAGAAGTTCAAAGTGATTGTAAAATTCTGCAATTTAATCTGAATTACTTCTAAAAATTAATCTCTACTTTGTCTCTTTGTCTCCGGAGTTCTGATGTATCATCTTCTGACATAAAATTCCTCATGCAAACAGTTTGTAGCTTATCATCTGTAACTAACTTAAATTTGATGATTTGACTATTCTCTAATTTCTTTTGGTGGCGTGATCAGTGAATTCATTAGTAATCGATATATTTTCTAAGTGCGTGTGTGCATGTCAGCTGTCACACACATCGTTCTGGACGACATATCTTGTTACTCATGGAGTGTTTCCAAATCCTGATTACTTAAACAAAAGCAGATTTTTACCTCTGTAAGTCTTTACAAAGATTAAAAAAGAGAGAGACAAATGGTTATTTGGTTTCAATCTGGCTTTAATAATTTTCCTCTGTCTATTTTCCATTAAAAAGGAGGTGGTTATACAATCCAGCACAGAATATGGAATATATATATATATATATATATATATATATATATATATATATTGCAAATTCATACCTTTGATATGGTATTGATTAGTTCTGACCATTTTGCCTCCACTGTGATACAAATTGCTGCCCAGTTTCACTTAGCATCCACTCAGTGCCTTGGTCATAGCATCAACATTTAGGGGTCTTCTTCTGTTGGAGACCTCTGTTAAGATGCACTGATAAATCGTCGATTGCCCAGAGAACAAAGTTGCAACATTTCTCACTTTGGGAACACCATGACAAATTACAGAGCATTGTTGTTTAAATTAAATGTTAGAGTAGGTTAGTCCAGACATTTATAATGGGGCATGTAATTAGCCCAAACACAGATGAAATATCAACAAATTAACTGTTTTTGAAGAAGAAAAAAAGTAATATTGGAAATACACTAGTGCAAGCACCGGGACCTTTAAACAAATGATGTCACACGGTCTGGGAAGCTTTGTCATGTTCAGTAAATTAGCATGGCCTAACCACAGCAGAAAATTTCCTTGAGCTGCAATAAAGACTAAATGCTTTCAGACTCCCACGGTCCTTTGTAGTCATCATTTTAAAGCAGTGCCTGAGCGAGCTGCACCTGTAAAGTTTTCTTTTGAGCGGCTGTGAGTTGATTAGATCTATTTCAGCCTAGTAGTGGTAATAGGCTCCTCTCTGCGAGACTGCTTACCCTCTGCTCCCCTGGCAGCTGGAGAGACTGGAATTAATCAGGTCTGCTGGGGACTTCCTCAGCGGCTCTGCAGGCCAGCAACTCTGGAATCATTTACCACAGAACCTGACTGTCAACTCTTTGTCATTTAGGCTTTTGATTATGCGCTCTCTCTCTCTCTCTCTCTCTCTCTCTCTCTCTCATATCCCCCCTCCCCCTTTTTTTTTTTTTTTTTTTTAAAGAAAATACACATGAAGCTGAAGCTGGGTGATGGATTAGTCCAACGTTCTATTTTCCTACTGGCTTACAGGTAGATGTTATCTACAGGAACAGAGGTGTGTATTAACAGGGTGAAGAGCTGCTATTGAAATTAAAATTTACTTCTTTTTTTTATTTTTTCCTCGATGAAGGTAGATCCAGCTAGAAGCCAGGTGCTCTCCAAAGTACACTGTCTTTCAGGCTGAAGGAGGGCATTGTGGAGAGGTGGGGTTTGGAGGGCTTTCTGATTCTGCCTGTAGCAGCCAACAGTGTTTCTTTGCCTCTGTCTACAGCTCACTTCCTGATCCAACATGTGCAGAATCACTGCGCAAGACACAAGGCACATCAGCATTCAGAGCCAAACCCCTCTTAGCACCACAGAAATTACAAAAACACAGACCCAAGTCCACGTAAAAACCACCGAATATAATTTCAGTATTTTGATTTTCTCAGATGCAAATATCATGATAATTCAGTTGTATGATTTTATGCTTAAAATTAAAAAAATCCCCATAATGTCATAAGAAATAAACCACCCAAATCAAAGTACAATTTTACATTAAGGATTTTTATCTTGGGGCAACTCTTTTTCCCTCCAATTTAGCAACCAAGAATATTTTCTCTTATTTCAGCTTCCTAATTGTTTGACAGGGTTCTCTTTCGGAGAGAAACACAAGCCCAACACATAGGGTAGAGACATTTTAATATCTTCTCTAGGGTATAACCATAATAATTATATGGAAATGTTGGGACTTAATGCTTCTAGACTTAATGTTTCTAAAATTGTGATACATAATATTCTTGGATAAATGTAATCCCCCTAAAAGTATTTTTGCAAACAATATTTTCTTTTACCTAATTAGCATGAAGGCTGTAATGAGCCAAACAGAGAAACACTGTATATTTTAAATGCCAAAATGTAATGAATACATCGGTATCACATAGCCCACACCAACACATGTGCTGCTGAAGCAGACAACAGACTGAATGTGTTTACCTTCTGACATGAATGTCCTGCTTTCTGTATGTTCTCAGAGCCCGCAACAAATTTCAACCAAGGCTCTGTGAATTATGTCGGGGCTGCATACAGTGCTCCATACAGAATACCACTTTCCATTTGTTCTCTTCTGACACTGTTTATGTCTGGTTGGGCCACAAATAGACATAAATATAGTATAGATCACAGGGCGCCTTGGGGGAGAGTGTGGGGTAGATGGAGGCTGTGTGTCTAAACCTTCTTAGAAGAAGAGGGAACCAGAGCCAAACCCTGGAAGGAAGGGTGCTGACGAGAAGGAGCTTAATTAAAGCACACTCATCTCTTTTGGCTTCTACATTTTTAGGGATTGTATTACTTTAAAAAGACTAGGACTTGAGCCTGCTTAAGACTTCTCAGACCTCACTGGATTGGGAGAGTGTACTTCTTTACAGCTGGCCTGTCTCCCCAGCTCTCCCTGCCTGTTCCTTTCCTTGTTCCTGGGCTCTGGTGACAGTTGCCATCCGACACTGTCTTCTGCTTGGATGGGCAGGATGCCCAGATGCCTCTCAAGGGTCCTCACCTACACCACTTATTAGCCATCCTCGGGTGGGGCAGACATCCTGACTAAGTGCACTGTGTTGCCTGTGGTCCCCACAGGGTCTGGGGACAGTGACCTCTGGGCTGCATTCAGGTGTCCCAGTCATTTGAGCTATAAAGGGATGTCGCTAGGCTAATTTGGAACTGCCTCTTTCCAACAATGCAATATGCATTTGGCAAATTCAATGAAAGAGAGAGAGAGAGAGAGAGAGAGAGAGAGGAGGGAGGGAGAGAGGGAAGAAGAGAGAGAGAGAGAGAGAGAGAGAGAGAGAGAGAGAGAGAGAGAGAGAGAGAGGCTAATTGAGCTATTTACCAGCCTGCAGAGCCACCTGGAAAGCAGCCAGTCACTCTCAGTGTCTTAATAGTAGAGACTTTTGAGTCATTCCAGGGTAGAGGCTTCCCATCTTTGTTTGTTTATTTTCATTTGTCTTTTGGTGTGGTATGGGAAGGTTGGGGGAGGGGCATGAGAGCACAGAAACAAGGAAAGATACAAAAGGGTACCGACTATAGAGAATCCGTAACCCCAGATATAGATGAAGGAAAAAATTAGCTTCAGCCTACGAGGGCCATGAAAATAATTTATAATGGGAAAAACTAGTTACACCGAAAGGGTAGAAGTCTGTTCATCTTTATAAAGTTTCCTTCTTTCTTCCCTTGGAATAGGTCACCGTATACTCTACTGGTGCGTTTCTTTGGCTACTTGTCAAAGCCATGTTGTGATGGAGGCTGGCTTGTCTCGCGCTTTGCCTGCATGGAGGGTGGGCGTCCGGCTGGAGCTGTGCACACACTCGTGCGCGCATGATGCCTTGCCTTGGGAACTGCCTTGGACAGGGAGCGTTTGTTGATTGGCAAGATGGCTGGGTGCAAAGACTTTGCCAACCCATACCCCTCTTTTCTTTCTAAACTTGGCTCGAAGTTTCCCTTTTCCTGGAAGCTTCTAAGTCTGCTCCCTCTCAATTTTCTCCGTTTGGTCCTTTGTGTACACATCTTACACCCGTGCGTCCACACTGCATGTGCTTTATGCACTGAGTCTTTTTTTCATTTCAGTTTCAGCGACTTGACCAGACTTAAGCCTCTGCCAGGAGGGAGCCGTGTCTTCAGATTCTCCTCTTGCTGTAATATTTAGTGTCCTAAACACTTCTAGATTATTTACCAAACGTTTGGTCGTATAAACAAATGGTCGCCGTGAGACAGAACTTTTCTTTAAAATCTTGGCTAAGTCATAAAAATTGTCCGTGCCTCATTTTATCAATATTAAGAGTAGCCACAATGAAGCATTTTAAACTGTTCTATGAAAATTGGTGGATAATTAATGGCAACAATGCAAGATAGTGATTAAGAGGGCTGGCTTTGGAGCCAGGCTGCCTGGTTTGGATCCTGGATCTGCTCTGACTAACTGTTCGGTAATTATAATGCTTGAAATGTGCCTCTCCGTTTGGGGCTTCACAGTTACCAAATGTGTCCTCGGAGCCGATCACTGTGGCAGTCTAGGACTTCATCACCTGGACACCATAAGCCATAAATGCTGCTCCCGTTCCTGTTTTGCACACAGGCTAGGCAAAGAGCTCACATGGTGCTTGCTCTCGGTAGTCAACAACGACAACGCTAAAGCCATTCAATGATTTCAAAGTTTCGCTTAACAGCCAAAATTAGAAGAGACGGCTGCGTTGTCTGGTTTTTGCAATCTCCTTCCACTTACCCTGCGTCTTCTGCTCCATGGAGCGATGCAAACCTGGCAGCCAGTGGATTCCGCCATGAGCACAGTTTACAGTGAGCGCAGAGATAAACAGAGTGAAGCCTGCCTGGCGTTCTCGCCAACCCTGCTTTCCCTGTGTGCCACATTCCTGTTACAACAACGTCGCAGCCAAGGGCCCATGAAAGAAAGGGGTTACCACTGAGATTGGCTGCCCCTCAAACTGTCAGAACCATTGCCAAGTGTTGCTGTCAAACAGTGGCACATCTCTTCCCTCTCAGAATTCTGAGATTCTCTACGGCTTGGGGGAAAAAAAGAGTCCATTTGTATGTGTGTGTTATTCGTGTTTCTCTCTGTGTGTTCGCAGGCAGTAGAGGTGACTCATGTTTTGGTCTAGTTTATCAGTGCTGATATCAGAGACTGAGTTTGTCTGAACACATACTCAGGAGTCTAGACTGCAGTGTGCAGCTACTGCATTTTGCAAATGCCAACACTGTATATTCCAGTTTAGGATTCTTGATGCACCTCCTTTGTAAGTATTATACTTTTTAAAAAAAATTTAAATTTAAGGAATGTATTTTATGTTCATTATTGAAAACAGTCATAAGAATATCCTTTATTATTCCCAGGTCAATCGATTATTCTTTAAAATGTTTAAGATAACTCAGATCATTAGGGCCAAAAGTAACTTAAGATTTCACTTACTAATTTTTTATAAACATTTGCTGTTGACATTCCCAGACAGCTACAGAGGGGACAAAGCACTTAAACCAAAGGGGAAGCACAAGGCACAAACACAACAATCAACCCTGATTTTTAATTGTACCCTTTGATTACCAAGTATGTGTCATCCCATCTAACCTTGATAAAAGCTGAATGAAAAGCTAGTATGCTGCTGAAGCATACATACCATCTCATATACATACATACAATTCCAGCACTGGGATGATGGCTCTGCACAGCCATGCATAGCTTTTTGAAGAGATTATGACAATGAAGCTGGGAGAAATGACCTCACGTGGCTGGGCCACATGTGGGCATTTGTGTGTATGTGTGTGTGTGTGTGTGTGTGCATGTCTATGTCTGTATGTGTGTATGTATGTATATTTGTGTGCATATAAGTATTCCTTTTTATGTACTTATGTGTGTATATATTCCTTCACGTGTGTGCATATTGTGTGTCTATGTGTGTATGTATATTTGTGTGCATACAAGTATTCCTTTGTAGGTTTTCATGTATCTATATATGCCTGTGTGTGGATGTGTGCATCTGTGTGTGTCTATGTGTGTATGTGAAATTTGTGCACATACAAGTATTCATTTGTATGTGCTTAAATGTGTATATACGCCTTTGTGTATTATATGTAGTATGCTTGTGGGGTGGGTGCATATGCATTTATTACCACAAGTGCAGGGGCCAGAGGAGGAGATGTGTATCTTCTTTTATCAGTCAACATTATATTCCCTTAAAGCAAGACCACTCACTGGTCTTGCTAGGCAGGCTAGTCAGCACGTCCTGCTGCATACCTGTAACCCCAGTGCTGGGATAATATGCATGTCTATGGGATTATCTTGTTCCTGTCAGCCCACAGAACTGTGCTTACAGCTATGCAGAGCCATGCATAGCTTTTTCTGTGGGGGTTGGGAACCCGAACTTAAGTCCTTATGCTTTAGTGGTCAGCCTCATTTCCTGTGAGAACTTTCCCTCTAGGTTTTGGTTGCAGGACAAACAAGGACCACCAAATATGAGGCTGCTCAAGGCCCTCATAGAAAATATGAAGTCTTTACATTTATCCTGAGCCAGCCTGCCTTGGACCATCTGCAGATGACAATGTAGATGTCACGGTAACAGTATACAAAATGATGATTAAAAAAACCAAAGTAATAGAAGTCTGCACATGTTCAGCATAGACACAGTTTAGAAAGTGCTTTGGTCTGTGGTTTGAACGTCCAGATGTGGGACCTGTGGAGAAGGTATGCCGCTCATGTTGAGGAAGAGTCAGAGCTGGTTTTCTACTTGGGATTTGTCTCTGGTCTGACCTTGAGGCTGCTGTGATCTCTTGCTATCTGAGTCTCATAATGAATCATAGGAAACTCATATTTTGAGTACAGAGTAGTGTATGGTCAGATTATAGCTTATGGACAAAATATGTACTGCTTGGGTAAATTTGAATTTTGTGAGTAGTGTATCCAGTATCAAGTTTTGGGGACTATATTTACACTAAAACTTCATTATTTGAAATTTACTTGTTCTTGGGTATGTGTTAGTTGTGTTTGCTAAATCAAGCAACACTAATTTGAATATTCAAAGAAAACACAAGCCACCCTAAGTTTGCTCAAAGCCTAGCTTAATGTGTTTCGGTATTCTGGTGATGAAACTAGTCATCTATTAGACTTGCTCAGGGTCATGTCCTAGAGACCACTGGGGTATGTTGGGAGGAACAGAGCTATGGATTGGTTGAAGCTGAGTTCAAGCTAAGCAATTTTGTCAGCTCAGTGGCATAGAAAGGCTCCACACCTCAGTTTTTAAATGTCTCCCAAAGGTCTATAGTTAAAAGTTGGTTTCCCAGAAGGATACTCTGAGGAAGTATTGAACAAGTAAGAAGTAGGGCCTAATGGGTCTTCTTTGTGTCACTGGAGTATGTACTGAAACTTCCTGGGCATGTAGTGAACACCTGCTCCAAGACCTGCATCTGCCAGGATGTATCCCACCTGCCAACAGCAAAGAGGCCAAAGGACCATCAAACTGAGCCAGAATGAAGCTTCTGTTCTTAAAAGCAACAGAAAGTTGATAATTACAAGTTCCCTTATTTGTGAAAGTAGTCCCCTTATAATCTCAGCTAGAGTGGGATTATAAATGGGGAAGCTGTTGAACTCTAGCGGTAGCAGGAAGGGAAATGACTCTAGCTCTGTCATTAATCCAGAGATGGATTTCATCAGCACAACTGTGGAGGTGATCGTGTGATGGGTAGATCTTTGGGCTTAGCTCTTCAGAGCTATGGTGGTCACTGGCAGTAGCTAGCCTCTGGACTAGTTGAAATTTGCAATTTTTGTTTCTGAGCATACAGAATGAACTCTGGAATTTGAAGTGTTGGTGTTAAAATTGGAATTTAAACTATATGCTAAACTATACGAATTTGAAAATTTTACTCGCTTATTTTTGAAGTTAATTTTTATCTGTTCCTTTTCAATGTGATTATTAGAAATAAATATTACATGTGGATCATACTTGTAGCCTGTTTCTATCCACCTCCTCTGTGTGTGTGTAATTGCAGGTTACACCTAGGTAAGGTCTGCCTCATATTTAGACAGCTGCCCTGCCACTGAGTTATGCTCTCAATCCCATTTTTATGCTTCATATATTTTATACAAGGTCTGGCTAATTTGCTCAGGTTGGCCTTGAATTCTCTTTGTGACTCAGACAGGTCTTGTGATCTCCTGCCTCAGACTGTTGAGCAGCTGGGAAGGCAGAAGACATGCCCGTGTTGTTAGGCTCGGCTTCTGGACTTCTGTATCTATAGGAGAGTGTTGCCCTAGAGAATTCAGGCCGCAGGCCAAAACTGAAGTGTAATTCTATAAATTTTTCCTGTATTTTCTTCTAATTTTTCCTATGTTTTAAAGAAAAATTTCCTGTGTTGCAATGCAGAAGCATGCACACACTACATACACACATACACACAAAAGCACACACACATATTTACACATGTGCCAATACACAAGCTTGTTCACACACATACACACACAAGCACACACGAGCCAATGCACAAGCAGGCATGCACTATACACACACGAATATAAACATGCTCACACATGTGCCACACACAAGCACACACACATGCTCACACATGTGCCAATGCACGAGCATGCACATACACACACACACACACACACAAGCACATGCCCTCTTCCTCACAGTATTTGACTTACTGAATATAAGAATCAGATCTAGCAAGAATGAAACAGGAACTAGCAGCCAAAAGGAAAACTGAGAGTAGAACTCAATTCACAGGGAGATTTTAGGGCCACTGTAAACATTGTAAAGCTTTAACCTGTCCAAAAATTCACATCTGGACCCATTTTCCATCCAGACATATCAAGATGTCTTCAATGAAAAAAAAATGAATTGTGTAAAATCCTGACTGTGATACTAGCACCTGGACATTTGCTGAAATGTTCGGAGATATTCAACATTGGCTTAGCTCCTGAATTTTCTGAGAAAAATAATCTAATATGACATATGTATGATTGTATGATTCCCAATTAAAATATCCAAGGTCTGCAATTGGGAGCCAAGATTGAATACCTTTTCCAATTTTTCAAGCAATGTGGAGAAAACCTGGAAATGCCTAATGCATATTGCAAGATGTGACTAAGTGCTGTGGTGTGCTCTATTACTGAGTGGATGGCATCCTGGAGAAGCATTTGTTTTAATGAATAGGAATGCCACAATTATTTTCTGCTTCACGTGTTTGCTCCATGCAAGTTTAACTTGCCCTTTTAAAGATTAATCAAAGTCCATGTTTCCACTCAGTTTGAGAATGGTACTATAGCTTTGAGTTGATGCAATGTGGTAGAAATTAATCCAACTAAGACATATACTCTACAGTACAAAGGCACATGGGCAGGCACATTAGTGCCATGGCTAGTGCTGAGAACTTTGAGTGACTGATACTATTTGTCACAATATTTGATGCTCTCTTGTTTTGTTTGTAGGTTTTATTGGTGTCTTCTTTTTTTTTTATCTTGAGACAAATAATTATGAGATTGATCAGTCTCTCTAGACACTCTAGTTCCATGAGATGACCTTAATACTGCATAATATCTGTCTCCCTTAACTCTCTGGGTAGGTTTATGCCCTCTGAAGGTGAGTCAAGGTCAAAGTATAGATAAAGAAAAGAATGGCATAGATTCTCTCTTATGTTCTTACATGTGGTCGTCTCTTGACACCGTGAACATGGCTCTGGCCTTATTTGGGGTTAGCCATCATCCTTTCTATGAACAGCACTCTGTATTCAGTGTGGCCATATCTTCAGGGTACTGGGAACTTATTCCAAGGGATGGCAAATCCTTGGGACCCGATTAGTCCATGCTTCAGCCTTGTCTGGGTAGAACATTTCTAACATTTCTGTACTCCTTCTCCAGTCATAATCATTGCCAAATTTATCCATTCTTGACTGTAAGGGACTGGGGAACTAGAAAGAGTTTTTCACAAGTTTATTGCACTCCATCTCTTGCCTCAGAGGCTGCCACACCTATAGCTGTTTAGCCTCCATCCCCAACCTTACTTACATCCTTTTGACTGGCCATATCATATTTCCTAGAGGACATGGGCCTCTCCTGCTGTCTAGTAGTGGCCTCTTATTGGCATAATTCTCAAAGTCCCACATGCTTTTGGATGGCAAGTTAAGTACTATGATCTCCTTGTACACACTCCCAGACAAGCACTGCTTCTCACAGGGATTTATTTGGTTGACTTTGGAGAATAGAGGGACACCCCACTTCATTTTTATCACTGCACATAAGCTGACCTTTACTTGCCTTTCCCACCTCTCTTTACCACATAGTCTTCTAATGTCAATGGAGGAAGGGAGTGTTCACGTGGGAAGCCATGGTCAAGGGAGGTAGAAAAACTGTTTTGCCTCCTCTTAATGAACTGATGATGGCATCTGACCCCGTTGGTTGTATTTATCACCTCGGCATGGGTACCACTCTCAAAACAATAGAGGCAAAGCTTGCTTGCTACCAGTTCAGAATAGGCAGTTAAAAATAGAGAATTATTTTGAGCAAAAAACTAACCTATTACAGCATAGTGATCCAACAAGCAATGGCCACACGGAAATAAATCTGAGGGATCTCAGGTTTCAAACTGCTACTTAAGTGCCTCTGGGCTAAAAGTTACCAAATTGAATGGGCAAGTAAGTATGGTCATTAAAATATAAGTAGATGAAAATTGGATAATTGCATGCTGCTCTTTCTCCTGCCACACATTGTATTAAAAGCTACTGTGTAGAACCATCTTCTCAGGGAATAAACAGACCAGATAGTTAAACAAGCGACTGTTTCCACACCCCCACGAGTGCCTTGAATGGCAAGTCCATATTGCTCTTCTTCTTCTTCTTCTTTGTTTTTTAATTCACCACAGTTAAGTTGACTTTATTCCAGATACAGGGATGGGTATATATATCAATATTAGAAATTACATGAATGGGCTCAAAGACAGAATAACATGATCATCTTCATATATGCAAAAAAAAAAAAAAAAGTTTTGGACAAAATTTAACATCCCTTTATGTTAAAAATCCTGAAGAAATTCAGAATAAAAGGATCATATCTCCCATAATAAAGGCTATATATGGTAAACCTACAGGCATATCATTTTTATGGGAGAACTCAGCATTTCCACTAATATGAACTTAAGATCAATCTCCTCTCCTTGTGGTGGCGCACGCCGGTAGGATTTGCTGAAGGAGGTAGAGGCAGGAGGATCATGAGTTCTAGTCCAGCCTTATCACGTCCAGCTCCAGGCCTTCCACGTAACAGACACTCAATAAAGATTTTCTGAGTCTATTAATATGTGCATGTCAACAAAATTCCTATCTTTTCCATTAAAATTGAAAAAAAAATACAGTAAGGGGAAGTATTTTAAAATTTGGTCCAGAATCAAACACATTTAATTCATCTCTACTTGCCTCTTAATTAGTAAGAAGAGAATATTCTTATTAATTTTAAAATATGCTTGATGATCATAAGATAGGGTATTTGTAGTGTAAATCAGTATAACAGAAAAGTCATCCACCACTGCACTGACATGTCTGTGAACCTTTATGTATTGTGTTTGTAATATCCTTTTAGAGGTTTCCTTTTAGATGACCTAAGGCTTACTCTGATGCTGGAAAACTCCAATTGGGATTTCCTCTTTAGCTTCAAGCTAAAGAACACAATTCCCCATTTAATAAAGAGCCACTCAAGTGTTTGGGAGCCTAGAATTGTTGGAGATTGTTTATGTCATGTGTGATGTTTTTATGCTAAAAAAAATATTTTCTGACTGGAAAATGGAGCTGCAAAATAAGTCCACAGTATGCCCGTTCATTTGTGATCATCTGGGTGCCAGTAGAAGTTTAAGACATGCAATACCTCATGCTGCCGATTGGGTTTTCATGTAGGATTAAGTATGTATTTTGAGAATTTGGAGACTAGTATAAAAAACTGGGTGACAGTGGCTCAAAAAGTTGACTTTTCAACATAGTAAAGTATTATTACTTCAGGTGATCAAAGATGATCAAAGAATCAGCTTAGAATCACAGGAGACTTCAGCCATGTACCCTGCTCCTAGGTTGTATACTATGCCCCTTTAGGGTTCAGGCATTTCAATGTGTCCTGACATCTTCAAGTTACTTCTTATGGAAGCTTGTCATTATTCAGAGCTTCATGCGACGACAACTGGGACTAAAGGGAGAGGTGTCAGAGATACCCTAGGACAGTTGGGCTCAAGTATTTGCTTCGCAGCTGCCCGACTTTTGGATAGGCTTCTCTGTCAGTATGGAGTATTGGGGTATCAGTGACAGTGTTTTGAACTGAATAATGGTTTGATTAATACAGCAAAGGCACACAGTTAGCAACTAGGTGTTCCGATCAACCCAGAACTGCACCAAGGCTTTATGACCACATAAGACATGAGACTTGGCAGCACCAGCAGATTTGTTTCTTGATTCCCCTCAAGGCACTAGAGCCGATGCCTCATGGTTGCCAATTCAAAACTCAGCACTTAAATATAACCAGGTCAACTCGTTACTCTGTCAATCTTGTCTTAATCACAGTACTGAACAAAAATACTCTTCCTTCATCAAAAGTTGGCCTCAGAAGTCTGCAAAGGTTAGACACTCTGGTAATGATTACAAGAGATCAGAGAAAGTAGGGACATCAGGGAAATCATTTACTAATTTATACATTTGTATTATTGATTGACACATAATGCTAAAGCTCAGATTCTTATGAGGTGTTTATGATCTTTTTTTGGTAAGGCAAGAAGAGATTGCAGGTCATGAGTGACTGCTTAAGTCATTCTTCTCTTTATTTGTATTTCCCTAGAGACTTATGTATACATGTGTACACACATGATTTATTTTTAAACACACACACACACTCAAATTAACTGACACACACAACACACATACATACATACTCACATTCACACACACATACACACACATTTACAGATTTATGGTCTATGTCAGAATGTTGTGAAATATCTGAATCACCCTGAATGACATAGACCCTAACATTTTTTCTTACAGTTTTAAGAATAAGCATTGCTATTAATGAGTTATATTATTTAACAAGTCACATGATTTTTTCTCCTGTCTTTAAATCTCTAACCTTGATCAGCCTCTGTAGCCCTCCCTGACTCTATCCCTTTGTGTACACTATTCCATTTTCATCCTCTGTGGGTTTAACATTTCAGATGTCAGAGCATTCTGTACCTGACACATTTCACTTAGTACAGTGCCCACCACCCTTGCTGGAACTCTGGAGACGGTCTGTTTTGAAGCAAGGAACAGCATATCATCGTGGCTGTTTCCATCCTCCCGTTCCTCCTGCACTGAACTGAGAGCATGTCCACATCTTGGCCACTGAGAAGAGTTCTGTGGTAGACTGCTCTGCTGCAAACTGACTTCACTTTCTTTGATCTACATGCCCATCAGTAGTTAGTTAGATATGTGATGTTTACATTTGAACTTTTTGAGAAAACTCTATACTGTTTCCATAATGTCTGTGCTAATGTATGTTTTCCCAGCATGTTAGGGTCCTCTGGTCTCCACATCCTTGCCAACATTTGGCACCTCTTCTCTTTTGGATTGTAACTGATCTTCCTGGGGCACAGTGCTAGCTCTTTGGGGTTTTGATTTGCTTTTATCAGACAATTAATAATATTTCTTATCTTTTCTTCACCCATTGCTCAACAAGAGGAAAAACATGTCCAGAACTGGAAACCTAGAAAACTACCCAGAGCTAGTGAAGTCTTGGATCTAAGAGGAAAACCGATAGCCACCATTTAACTAATCCAGTATAGTTACTAACTACATTCTAATTATTTATCCTTACTCCAACAGATGACAAATAATTGTCTCCTTAAGACAGATGAAGATCATAACAGATGACTCCAACTGATCAAAGTGAAGAGAGTAAGTGAGTACGTGCTCAGTTCAAACTGAGAACCTACAACAGAACTCCTGTGCCTGAGGCTCAGATACCATGCTGGAAGAAGAGGCATGATGTTTCAAATAGCTAGGGGATCGGGATGCTTCCTGTGAGATTGTGACTCTTAGAAATGTGAGGGAAGGTATACCCCTGAAATCTCACCAACATGGCTGCCTACACATGATCTAAAAAAGAATGATACCAATAGACATGCTAATGTGGAAGGGGGAAAGCTCATGAGGCCTCAATCCTAGACAAAGAACTAAAGAAACCAAAGGAGTGCTGAGAGGAGGAGAAATAGTCTGCCCTAGGGAAGAGCACACAAATTGGTTAGTCGATACCAAATGGTCAGCCTTAAACAGATTCTCAGCCACAAAGCAAGCTCAATGACAGCCTGAGCTACACAAGATGCTGTCTCAAACAGATTAAACAAACCTGCCAAGCACAGCTGGTGACTCTAGAGGCTGACTTTAATTAAGCTTTTCTGTGCTAGAAGTGCTTGTTTATAAGGGCCCTTGTTGGTTTTCTCCATTTAACAGATGTGCACACTGAGGCAAAAGAGGAAGGAAGAGATTGGAAGTCTGGCAGTTAATTGAGTTACTGGACTTCCATTAGTGGTCTTTGGCATCTTTTCAATTGGAAACACAAGGGTGAAGCAAGGAGGTGCTACTGCAGGCATTATGATAAAACCAGGGCAGCAAGAACATTATCTGAGAGAATCGATGGACAGAGGCGACCATGAGGACTAAGGTGAATTCTGAGGAATGGGCAGTAGAAGAGGGGCCAAAAGGTAACCAGAAAAAGTCTGTCCATAGAACAGGAGGAAGCACAGTGAACTATCTGTGGAAGCCAAAAGAAAGGAAAGGGTGCAGATGGAGGGGTCTCATATGCCTTGACAAATGAGGACCAGAGAGTGTCTGTCAGCTTTAGGGACAGGAGCACCAATGGTGATGCTTGTCTGTGGTTTCTCAGAAATGCATCATCTGAAGGAAGCTGTTGACTTAATTTAGAATTTTCACGTAGATCAAGTTTGGATGTGGTTAATTAATTTGCATACACTGGTATCCCCCTGTTTCCACTTTATTGTGCACCACACGTATGAGCCGAAATGTACTTATGCACTTAAATAAGATTTTCCTTTGACTAAATTGTCAATCTCCTGAGAAATATCTGATAAACTAAATTTTAATTAATCTCTGTTACACTCATCTCATTTTTTTCCTCAAATGAATTAATTTTTTCCCATAGTAACTTAATACCTCCTTCATTAGACACTCCATTTTGCTTTCGATGCTTTACTTACTTTTTACATTTTCTATGTGTTTTTTTTGCCCCTCAAAGGAACGTGGTTTCAAATATAGGCGGTGCTCTTTGGAAATCCAGGTGATAGTTTCTTAAATTCTCAATTTTTGTGAATTTAATGAAAGAACGAAGCCTTCCTTAAGCACTTCTTGCCTGCTTGGTTTCAGACTACAAATAACCTAAATGTTGTCCCATCTGTCAAGCAAACAGCATAAGCACCTAAGTGGGTAAGTACCATGACTGTCTAGGACAGAGATGCTTGGGGAAGTTCTGTTCCCTCCAATGAACCTGGTAGTGCTAATAGGGTGGACTTTGAAATGCCCAGTTTTGAGGGCAGGCCACATGTAGGCAGGTCAACTTTTGTTCTTGAGCGGCTGACAAGATCCAGTGGCCAATTCCCACTGGTCTCTCGCTCTCCTTATCCATTATATAGCCACTTTGATTTCTCAGACACCAAATGCCAAATGACTAGAGACAGTGCCAGTCCCAGGACACTGAGAAAATATATCTGTCCCTTGATATCCATGGGGTCATTGGTTCCATCTGTTCATGTACCCAAACCCAAGGCTATCCATATTAATAATGTGTCATGGTGCACATTTTCTCCTTTGCTTTAATTATACATATATTACTTATAATATCGGAAATTGCATTAATGCTCTCTAAGTCATTCTTATATATTGTTTCCAGAATGATGAAAAAAAAAAGTCTGTATATTTTTATCATGGATGCTGTGATGACTATTCCTGGTTGTCAGCTTGATGACATCTGGAATGAACTATAATCCAGAAATGGAGGGCACACCTTTGATTCAGATCTTGAGACTAGGAGATACAGGCTTCTGACCGAATCTTTACATGGAGATCTTGAGGAAAAGTCTTCCTGAAAAGCTTAGGCCCAGGCAAGGTTAAGTTAGTACATGCCTTTAGTCCCAGGAGTCTGAGGCAAGGAGATCTCTGAGTTCAAGGTCAGCCTGGGACAAAGTGAGTTTCAGATCCAGGAGTGGTGGTACACACCTGTAATCTGGGCCACACCTTCTGCTGGAGGCCTACATAAGGACATTGGAAGGAGGAAGATTCGCTCTTCTTCACCTGCTTGCACTCACTTGCTAGCAGCTCTGTTAGAACCTACCTCTTCAGGATTCCAGCTTGTACAGAAGACCAGGTGAAACAATTAGCTTCCTGGGACTGAGCAGCTACTAGATTTTTGGACTTCCCATTCACAGCTTCCTATTGTTGGGTTAGTTGGACTGCAGACTGTAAGTCATTACAATAAATTCCCTTAATATGTAGAGACATTTCGTGAGTTCTGTGACTCTAGGGAACCCTGACTAATACAGATGCATTTAAAAATATTTCACTGAAATATTGGCTGATTAACTTTATGGCTGGGAAATCAGTGGGCATGGGGACAGTGCATAGTCAGAGTCTCTTACCCACCAGCAGCCTAGGATGCTTGCTCCTATCCCCCTTTGCCACATTGCTTCTGATGACCTAGATACTGATATCCTGTTCTTGTGTCCTTGTGCTCCATGATCTCTATCTCTCTACCTGCTTTGGTTTGGAGGAATAAGTAGCAGGATTCATACCATTATCTATTGAAATGTGCTGTGTCTCCCATCAAAATAGACTTTGCATTATATAATGCACTGCACGGAATCATACTTAGGTATTGAGCCAGTGGTGAGGGGCTGGGAAAGGCAGAATCCCATACAGGCAAGGAAGAGACTCTGTGGTTAGCTATCAGTGGAGCTGAACTGGGGCTACACATGGGAACATCACTAGGACGTCTGAGGTAATGGAGATATTTATGCAATGAGGGAATAGGTCAGGCTAAGACTTGTGGCTTCTAAAAGGCAGGGAGAGAAGTAGAAACCTCAAATAAAATCTGAGGGAAAACACATGTCTTCCATGTGGTGCAGTGTCAAATGTTGGCATGTGGTACTGAAGGGTCACTGTGAGGTGGTAACAACTGAACTTGGCAGTGAAGAATTGGTCTTAAGACGAGAAGCATCAGTAGGGTGGTAGCCATACAATTCATTCAGTGATGGCTTGAAGCTCTATATGGGGTGAAGAACCAGGGTTAGAGAGAGGATACTGGTCAGAGGAGGACTTTCAGGGCCCAGGGATAGGGTGATCAGCTAGCTCTGTGCTAGGAGTGATCAAGCATAGTTTTTCTCTTTTATTCTTTTCATTTTATGTGGAAGACTCTTTGGTAGAATCATTGCTATACGAAGTGTTGAGGGCAAAAGTAGAGGAGATGACTTAGAAACAGGACTGGACAAATCTCCCTCTCTGGAGCAGTGGGTGGTGGTGGTGGTGGTGGTGGTGGTGGTGGTGGTGGTGGTGGTGGTGTGTGTGTGTGTGTGTGTGTGTGGTGTACACGCATAGGTATGCACCTGTGCAAGTGGGTGTACCAATCATCATTATTTGGGAATTCCATGTTTCTGAATTGTCTTATTTGCTACAATTGATTTCTAACAAGTTGATGCCCCTGAGCACTGTGGCCACTTAGACTACCCCCAGTGGCAACATTTTTGAATCACTGAAAAATATGTTAGTCCTCAGCTGAGGCTGGGCAGAATTCTTATTTCAACTTTCAGACTGTCAGCAAGTCTGTTCATTGACAATGTTTTCTAATTTGGTAGAATTTCCTTGGTGGTATTACTGTTTACAGTGACTCTCAAGAGCTGGGCTACAGTGTGGCAGACCTCTCTAGGTGTGAGAAGTCTGTGGTGTGGTAAATGCAGACAAAGAGTGAGACCTTTTACATGGCTTATGATATTGTTGACCATGAGCTCAAAATAAATGAATCAACAAGAGATACTAAGTAACCTGTCTCTTCACGGACTTGCTTGAAACCAAGTGAGCCCAAATTGACTCATGAAAGTGCAACTAGAGTCTCACAGGTACTGACAGGGAGTGAAACAAAGTCCTGAAGGAATGTGCATTGTTTGACATGGACCAATGCCTCAGCCCCAAAGGATGGCAAAGCTCATTGAGCAAGCCTCAGAGGGATGGATGGCAAGGTCATCTTTGGGTCCAAGTGTGAATATTGACAGTGTGCTCAGAAGATATCCACTCTATCTTCCTGATTTATGTTTAAGTCCCCTACAGACAACGCTTATTGAGATTAGCTAATCCTGCCTCCTTGTTGAGCTGTCTGCAATAGCCCCACTTTCCTGTGCAACTCAATAGAAGCTGTATGCTAAACTTTCAGGGTGTTGAGGCTTCTCCATCTGGGTGCTCCACTCACCTGATTCCAGCTCTTCTATACTTGTATCCGCATATCTGTTCTTTCCTTGTCTGTTTCTCTCCCCAGGTAATTAATCCCTGGAGCTGTATAAGAGTGTGGCAGTTATACAACCACATGTCTTCTCCTGAACAATGATTCAGTATTTACTGGTTCAGTATTATTGGTGATGTTTTAGGTTATGAATACTGTATAAAATGCAATATATTATAACCATGAGTATACCGCATGCTATTTTAAAGACCCTGTATATATTATCATGCAGCAGCTCAACTAATATTCCAACCTTCCAGGTGTGTTAGGTCCTTCTGGAATCCCTACTGTGTCAATGATGACTTAGAGGTTCTGAGAAGTGAATATGTTTCCAGTTCTCAACAGAACTAAGTTGTGGGGCTGAGACATGTGCTGGAACAGTGTGGCCCACAAGCTTTGATGTCAGTCACTCTTCCATGCAACTATTGTGTGAAGGTCTGGCTCAGGAAAGTGGCTTAAGGAGGGTATTTTATCAGCATAGATGCAGGTTGGTGGTTTGAGTCTGGCTTGGAGTACGTTGCATGAAAAGAAGTGGGAATTTTCTCCAGGGTGAGACCTTCATGGTGGGTATTTTGTCTTGTTAGATTCCACACAGAGAAGATTTGAGTGAAGAATCAAGGATCATAATGTAACGAAACAATAGCAACACACACACACACACACACACACACACACAAAAGAAGACATTTATCTCTCAAGTCCCTACCACACCTCCAATATTGCTCTTTGACTCTAGGATTATAATAGCTAGTGAAACAGAGTCTTCATGGAGGAGTAACTCTCACCAAGCTTAGAGTCTGTGTGAAGTCCCATGACAGATAGAAACAAGTTGTTAGATTGTGAAACATATACCTATCAGGGTCTCCAAGGTTAGAAGAGATTTCCTACAGAAAATTCCAATAGAGTTCAATCAAGAACAGTGGATGAAAAGGTATAACTGTGAACCTTTAGACATTTTAAATTTTAAATTGCTGCTAAAGAAATTAAGTGGTTGATGAAAGTCATTAGCTTATTGGCTGGGGCCAATAATTCAGCAATGGAGATACATCATGTTCCTCTTACCTGACTACCACACAATATAAACATAGATCAGTAGAACTAAGCATGTTTAAGAAGGGAGAATATCTAAGGGGGGATAACATGGTTCTTGATGGAGGTAGGCAGTGACATACTTCTCTGAGAACATGGGTAGCTGAGATATGGTGGAAAGACATGGTAGGGGCCGGTCCATATTTTATGGCATCAAGGGAGGATAGAATTTTATATGAAATGTGGGGCTTGGAGTAAATTAAAAGTCTGACTAGTGGGCTTCCATAATCATATTGGTCCCTACATCTCTATGAAACACTTTGGTTTTCAAGTTTAATCTGCTATTTCTGACTTCCTTTTGTCATTGGCTTCAATTTCAGTTTGGATCATCATGAAAATGAGCCAACTGTGTCATCTCAACACCGTGCAACCCCAGACCTCACCCATCTACCGAGATACCCATTGACTCAGTCACTTCTCAAGCATTTATGGACTCTTTTCATTCAGCCTTCCTTCTATAAATTGAGAAGAATTGGTGGAGTCCACAGACATACTCAGATAAACAGAAAGGAAGGAATCAGCCCAAGATAGCTCGGGCATGTAATCAGACAGAAACAGAATGAACTCTTATGGGAACACAGATGAGATTCTGGACTAAGGACACCAGATAGGAAATCTGGTGGAGGTTCTTTCATGACCAACGTGGCACTCATCTGACTTATTCTCCAGCAATTCTTTTTAGAGTATGACATATTATACTTGGGTGCTAGGATACCATACACTATGAGTATCCAAGGAACATTCAATAGGTTTTAGGTCACACCATATGAAGTTATTTGGCAGGACTTCATTAGGCAAGACTGGCCTAGAACTCACTGTATAAACCAGGGTAATCTCAAACTCTTAGACATCTTCTTGCCTCAGACTCCCAGGTACCAGAATGATAGGAACAAGTATTAGACCATTCTTAAATGGAAAAAAGCCATCATAACATTTGAAATAAAATGAGTAAATTACTGCATATTTTATCTCCACGTAAGACTGGTACTTGTGAATTTTACTTTGCATGATTAGGTTGTGTGGATTACTCTCTCATTGCTGGCCCAGCACATAATCCAGGCTCAAGAGATACAGAACCAACATTATAGAAGGATGTGGAAAAGGCGTTGGGAGAGAGGATACTGTCATGCGTTCCAGAGTCACCACTGGCTGTTGTTATGGCAGATGAAATAGCTCTTGAGTGATGAGATAGATATGGTGTTGCTAAGACACTTTCCAAGAAGATGGAAGTGACTTCTGCTAGCAGAACTCTATGAACCACTATGTTTTACTCAAAGTATTAAAGTACAATTGCTAAGGCAGTGCAAACTGGGTTAAAGTTGGATCACCTTTTCTTAACAGGGATGAAACAGAGTAGGACCTAGAGAAGCTCAACCTAGTTGTACATTAGTATACTGCCAGACCAATGAGCAAAATTCTTCAAGGAAAGCACCTGGATAGAAATAGCAATCTATTTTCTTTCCTTCCTCTTCCTTCTCCCTCCTCCACCACATCCTCTCTTTCTCCCTTTTCTCTCCCACTCTCTTCTGGGAACTGGATCTAACTTATTATGTAGTTTAAGTCAGCTTAAAACCTTTTATGTAACCCACTCTGGTCTCTGATTCAAGATCCTTCTGCTATGGCACCAAGTTCCTTAGTTTGGGGATTATAGCTGTATACCACTACACTCAGTGTAAATGTGCTATATCCTTAAAAATAATTCTATTGTAGGGAAGCCAAGGCTACAGAAAGCAGTTGGGTACAAATATATCTATCATTGAATCAAGTTCTATGTGGCTTTTATACTATTTGCCTTTTCTCTTCTAATCATTCTACTGAATACTACATATTGAAATCTAAGATGATGTCTACACCTGCAAGAAGAAAAGTGTCTTTGGGAAGAATCTTTTTTTTTTTTTTTCTTTTCAACTGGAAATAATTGACTGAACGGGCACAATGCGATTCCTTTCCAAATGTAGCCTTACATACAACACTTCTGTGCTCACAGTAATAAGCTTTCCTATTTTATGCTCCACTAGGGCATATGTGGCCAAATGTACCACCCAATTAAGTCAGGCATATTTTCTATTACTTTATATTGATAATTTTTAATATCTGAAGACATTTGGAACTCTACAAGACAGTCAGTGGTGCTGCCACAAAGCAGCAGCAATTAGAATGGGTGAAGGCTGTAGATTCTATGCTGGTCTGTGCACATTGGAAGAGGCAGAGTAAGCCATAGGGGAAAAAATTAAACCATTAGGGTCCTGAGTGAAGGTCTGTGGGCTGTTTAATGTCATAATTGCCTGCTGTCTTCTCAATCATCAAACGGAGTGAACCTCTAAGTTGAAATGTCATAAACACCCAGCACAAAGATTTATATAAGCCAGGTATCAGACCTACCACCAAGCCCTGCCTGTGGCAGGAAGTGGTTGTTATGTCTTACTCAACCTTTGGGAAAAAAAAATAAATCCGGAAATGTGCTTGTTCTGGCAATGATCAAACATTAAGAAGCAATTCCGTTATCTGGATGGGATGTTCAGGACCTGTGATAAACAAATCTATTTTCTATAAAAAATAATTTAGATCCAAATTCCTTTAGCTGAAAATGGTTAGTGTCAGTCAAGTCTGTTTCCAGTGTGTACTTTACCAAAATGGGAGAGAAACATTTCTTGTTAAATTGAATTCCTTTTAATAAAGTCCTGTTATTCTGTGTTCTTTACATTTTGATCCTTCTTAAAGAACAAACCCATATATTTATCAAGGTCATATTATAAATGTGTCCTACATGCAAACTGTATTTTGGGGTCAGTTATTGTTTGAAATTTCTCTTCAATATAGTAGGAAAGTCAATGGTTTATATAACTCAAAGTAATTATTTATTTTCTCATTGTAGAAAGAGTGAAAACCAATTTCAGAGACAATGTGACCAGAGTTGTTTAAATCAACTCGCCAAGCAACTGTCTTATCAAATTATTCAATTTATGTTAATTAAATGCTTATAAATCAATGATAATTAAAAAATTAAAATAGACGAAAGACCTGAATAAACTCTCCATCAAACAGGCTATATAAGTGGTTAACAATATGTGAAAGATATTCAATATCTTAGTTTCCAGAAAAGTTCAGATCAAAACCATGATAAATATAATGTATCATTGGGAGTTGATAAGAACTCAGAGTGTTTATGGTTCACTTATGCAGTAATGATGTATTTTGTACATGATATATTAGGAGCTCTGTGGTAGAGGCTGATATGGGTGAAGAACAGTCAAAAGAAGGATATCCTTTTTATGTGAAAGGCTGGTGTGCTAGGAAATCCAGTGAGATGTTGGAATGCTGACAGGTTATATGGCTGTGTAAAGTGGAGGGTACCAAAGCAAAGGACAGAGACAGATAGGACAGATTTCACCTGACTTATCTGTTGACTCTGAGAAGATTGAAATGAGAGTCCGGGAAAAATGGAAGGAAAGATATTCTTATACACAAGTGCAACGTGGTAGCTCAGGAGAGGGTGCTGTAGGGTTAGGGAATGGCACATGGCCAGATGGAGTTCTGGTCCAAATGGCGGCAAGAGGCTGTGCGAGTGGGGGGCATCTTAACCACATCCATGGTGATGTCATGCTCAAATATTTAGTCTTCGTCCTGAGCACAATCAAAATGCAGTAAGAATTTTAAAGAGAGGAGACAGTCAAATTTAGGTTTAGAGAAACCAAGTTGGAGCAGAATTGAAAATTGATTGGGTATATGAGACACCAGTCAATGAACCATTTGAAAAGACTGTATGATTCATAAACAATAACCAACACAGGCCTGCTTCCTTCAGAGATCTAGACTTTGATATCCAGAGGTTCCACAGGCCCTGTTGCCTTTTTGATGCTGTGGTTTTTGGTTTGTTTGTTGGTTGGTTGGGTTTTTTTGTTTGTTTTGTTTTGGCTTGAATTTTATTCCAACAAAACAGACATTCCTCAAAGACTCCAGCTCTGGGAACCTCATACATACATATGTGCCTCTGCACTTTACCCTCCCAGACTCCGGACAGCCACAGTTAATATGTGGATCGCTTTTATCTCCACCCATCTTTGACTTGCCTTTGTTTTTGAACTGATAAACCATGACAGCGTTAGCTTCCTTCCTGCCTGACTCCACTGATACAGTCAGACCTTCTTTCTGGTCATGGTAATAGCCATCTGGTGGTCTTGTTGGCACCGTGAGGGTCACCAGTCATCATAAACGCTCCTTAGAAGCTGTCTTCACTTTGAGCGAGCTAAAACTTAAAATGGGTTTCACTCTTCAGCCTCCTGCTTGTTCGTCGCTGCCGAAGTTCTGCTGAGGTGCATTGCAAGGTGAGACTGGGCAGCAGCCCTGTATAAGCAATCCTTTTTGGAGCCTTTGCTGGTGAGGATCTCTTCTGGAAGTTTCTTTACAATAAAATGCCATTTTTGATCTGATCATCTTTTGACAAAACAATGCCATCTGCTGATCATGCAGTGTTTCCTTGGAGGGTTTGTGAGGGCAGGTTTGTGTTTTGTCCTATGCTACACAATTTTCAGGGAAAAAAAAAAAAAAAAAGCAAACCAAACATTCAAAAAGACAGTAGGGCCAGCTCTATATTAGGCACTACTTAAAGATGTGGCACTTCTGTTCTCCATTTTTCTTTTTACCATTACTACTGGGGGTGCCATAATGTTGTTATCATTTAGCAGTGCATATAATAGAGACAAAGGTCTCTATTATATAAAAAAGCAGAGGCTGAACAATACTCCTAAGGCTAGATTCCACCTTGACCTCCACGCGCCATCTCCTCTCCTCTCCACTCCTCCCTCCTCCTCTCCCGTCCTCTCCTCCTCCCCTCTCTTCTCCTTCCCTTCCCCTCTTACTTTCTCTTTCTCTTCCTGCTTCCTTTCCTTCCTTTCCCACTCCTTCCCTCCTTCCTTCCTTCCTTCCTTCCTTCCTTCCTTCCTTCCTTCCTTCCTTCCTTCCTTCCTTTCCTAGGCTGACCACAAACTCTCCACCCTCTAACCTTAGCCTCACAGGAATCTGGGATAACAGGTGTGTGCACTTATGTGTGATCCTCAGAACACCTAGAAAATGTGCTGCACATGTCAAAATCCTGAACAATGAAGGGACTGTATAATAATCTGAGTTTTATTCCATTCCTCCTGGATAAGGAGGATACAGTTTGTCCAGGTTCTTAGTTCATTCAAAGGGTGCAGCCTGTAGTGGAATGTACTTGAGGATGTTTAGCAGATGTGTGACATGGGCACGCACACAAAGGATCTACTGGCTTTGAGTAGTTTCCTAAATCCTCAGTGTGTGGATTGACAGGAACCCCAGATTTCTGTTGCTTTTGACTCCTATCTCTAATGAATAAATTCAGTTACTTTGCTATGGGAACACTCCATCTTGCTTGACTCATAAAAGTGGTAGAAACTGTATCTGAAGATGTACTGCACCGAAGCTTTTAAGCTCCCATTTCTAGTGCTTGGGCAGAGATGAGCTTGTCATTGATGCTGTAGTAGGGGTCCTTGCCTGCAATTGCTTGTAAGTGCACAGTGACCATACATCACACGCCTGTCATTCAGAGTACCTGGCTCAGAAGCAGAAGAGCAAACTGTATACATTAGCCAGCTAAGTGCCTTAATGTTGTACCAAAAATGAGAGCAGGAAGCACAGCCAGAAACACTTTTGGAACTTTGAAAGTCCCAGTCTAGTTCTTGAGATTGTACACAAATATATTCTACATTGCTACATGAAGTAAGAAGAGGACAATATAACAAAACGGGAAATAAAGAATCGTTAAGATTCAGTTAATCCTACCTCAGCAAAGGGAATTATAGAGACCATGCTGTAGCTGAATTATGGGGCATTGTGCACCAACAGTTGGTGGTGAGTGACTGTAGGGAGGGAAGGAAGAAGGAAGGAACAAGGAAGAAATAGAAAAGGGAGGAGTGGAGGAAGAAGTGCAAAAAGGTGGAAAGGAAAATGGAAAGACAGGAAGAAAAAGGGAAAGAGAAGGAGGAAGTAAGAAAGCCAGGAAGGATCATCAGCACAGAATATTGGACAACGACCAGAGCTTTAGGACACAGATGATTCAGCATGTCCGAATGGTGAATGAGAGCAGAGGGAGGCACCAAGGGCATACTGAGCCCTTGTCCATCTTGGTGTACATCAAGGACATGCTGAGCCCTTGTCCATCTTGGTGTAAATCAAGAACATGCTGAGCCCTTGTCCATCTTGGTGTAAATCAAGGACATGCTGAGTCCTTGTCCATCTTGGTGTAAATCAAGGACATGCTGAGTCCTTGTCCATCTTGGTGTACATCAAGGACATGCTAAGCCCTTGTCTATCTTGGTGTAAAGCAAGGACATATTGAGCTCTTTTCCATCTTGGTGAAAAGCAAAGACATACTGAACCCTTGTCTATCTTGGTGAAAAGCAAGGACATATTGAGCCTTTGACCATCTTGGTGAAAAGAAAACATTATTCTGAGAGTGAGGAGTTGTGTTGGAGCCAGGTGCGATGAGAGCATTGGAAGGGAATGCAGTAGCAATAAGGTAGCTGTGATAATTACAAGCCTGCAGTGGGCCAATAATGGGAATGGTGTCTACAGAGATTCCATAGAAGTGCAAACCACAGTGTTTTCAACTAACTGGATCTGAGAACCTAGGGATAGAGCTAAAATGCAAGAGTGAAAAATCCAAATCCAAGTTCTCGAACTTGAGACACCAGATGAGTTTTAGCAGAACCCATTAGTGTAAGAAAGTAGAAGCAGAAGTTGAGGTGGGGAAGGAGGCTCTTTTCCTCTTCATGCATTTTCTCCCTTTGCAACTTATCTTCCTCCATTCTTTCAGCTCATCTCTTCTGTTTTCCCACAACCCTCAAAGTCAGACTTGAAAGAGAATGGTGGGAAAAAATTAAAAATTCATTTAAAAATTTGGAAAAAAAAAAGGAAGGGGAATGGTGGTTTATGTTACATGACTGAGATAGTGAGAATCTTTATTCAAATGAAATTGGCACTCCATTCCAGGAGAGCAAATACTCCCGGTATCTTCAAACACCGTGTTCGTTTTTGTTGTTGTTGTTTATATTGTTGATGTTACTGTTTTTTCTTTTTCTTTTTGTTGATGTTATTGTTTTTTTCTTTTAGGATATTATAAGTAGTTCAAAGGTAGAATTTGAGAGCTTGAGGCAGATCCTTGGGGGAGAAATCGTTGATGCAATCATAGACAGGCAACAGATTGCCAGCTTAGACATCTGAGTGATAGAAAGTTTGACTTTTTAGGAAAATAATAATTAGGAGGGGTCTGGTTATTTTCATACCCTTTGAGGTGTCTCTGGGACTTCTCTGTGGTGATTTCTACCAATATATGGATTCTTCTGCAGAGGAGTACAGTAGAATTATGAGTGTAACATTGGACGATAGAGCATCTCCATCAGACCTGGAAGATTATGGACAATGAAAATAGAGGTGATTGAAAGCAAAGCTATATGGGGTACAGTGTTTACTACCAGGTAGAAGAAGAGGTTTTGGAATAGAAAAGACTGGGCAATAAGAACAGAGCAATAAGAGAATTAAAAAACAAAATAAAACAAAATTAAAAAAACCAACCACTTAATGGGAGTGAAACTGAGAGTAGCTAAATCCGTAAGGGAGGAAAGGCAAACACACCAGCTGTGACTGTGTTGAAGATCGAAAGAACATATTGTTTTTGTCTGAGAGGACCGATAGAGATTTGGAGACAGAACATTTAGTGGAGTGGCAGAAATGTGAAACCATTTGAAAATAGGTGATAGGGAAATTCACAGAGGCTGCATTTGGAAGATGTCTCTGGAATAATTTGCTTGGAAATCAGAGCAAGCACAGAGGAGAGCCACTCCCCTGAGCGGAGATGTCCAGGTCTGTAGCTGGTAGATATGTCCAGTGTGCTGCCAGTGAAGCTGGGGTGAGGATGGGGCAACCAGATCAAAGCTGATATAGGGAACTTCATTATAAATAATTCCATCCACCACCCCACCAAGATTCCAAAGTATTTCAGGCTGTCTGAAGAGTTCCACACTGAAACCACAAAATAGCCTAGGGATGTCAAGGCCATCTGAGGCTGAGTACAAATGAGATTATCCCCTGTGTCCCTCCATTCACTGACCCCAGGTCTCTCCAGGAACATCAAATCCCTTTAATATCTGTAGGCAAGGTTCCATCTGGGAGTGTTTAGACGTTTTAGTGATAGCCTTAGGCTGAGATAGATGGTAATATCTACCAAAATGAGATTCACTGTCACAGGAAATTCCAATGGTGGTGCCTTCCTAGGCTTCTGGTCTTCAAACAGGTTCAAGTATGTGATAACTATGTGAACAAATTAGGCACACCATGCAGATAATAGTTAGATAGTCAAGATCATGTTGACTGCTGTGTAACTCTACTTTCAGGAATGCTGCTTGGGAAGACCCTCTAGTGAATTACAGTTCATGGGCTGATGATCTGCTATTAAGACAATTTCTGTTGCCCTTTGAGCTTTTAGCCCCACATGTGTAATTCCTCCAGAATATTCAGTATGTTATCTGAAAGGTCTCTCAACGCCACCACCTCAATGCAAAACAGACTACACACAGACGGACAAAGGGAATTTAACTTTCATAAGTTGGTTTTAAAATGCATTTACTTTGACTGCACTGAAAGAATCTTTTGAAAAAAAAAAAAAGATGAAAAGCATCTTTAGCATGCCAAAAACATCTGGTTTCATATTTTCAGACCAAAAGGAAATTGCATGAAGACTAAAATCTTATGTTTTGATTTATATTATTATTGGAGGGCCGAGAAGCTGCCGCTCACCAAGTAGAATTTTACGATGATAAATAAATAAGGAAAACAATCTGACAAAACATGTCATGGAACATGAGCTCATAGAACCCAGAAGGCCATGCTGTCCTCAGCACAGGATGGAGGCACGGCAGAAGACGTTTTGTTTGATGCAGTAAATCATGCTTCAATTAAGACCCTTTCTGAGAGTATACTGTGCATATGCACATACATGTGTGTATGTGTTTGGGTTGGTGTATGTGTATGTATGTGCGCATGCTTGTGTATGTGGGTTGCTCTGTAAAAAGTAGTATCTCTAAGTAGCATGTTACAAATGAAGTTCTTGTGATGTTCTCCTAATAAGTTGGTGATGGTAATGTCTGAAAGTGATACACACCGGGGATGCTGGAGACAAAGCAGTCAGGGGAAGAAAGGAAAATCGAGCAAAGATGAGAAGAGACTGTGTTCATTTCTTCAGCAGCACACTTTTCCCTTCCCTAAAACTCCAGACAAGACCTGGAACAGTGCTTGATTTCCAGCCCTGGCTGTGGATAGAAGGCTCCTTTCATCCTAGATAGCAGTACTCTTCGGCTGTTATCTTCTTGTGTTCCTAAGCATTGTATGGTCAGGTGAGGCCATTCAAAGACAATTAGACCACAGCTACTGTTCATGGGGTGCAAGCTGCATGCTTCCCACCTGCCACCGAGATCACCTCCTGCCACGCTTCAGCACTGATTGTATTTTTAGGGGGACACTTTTCATAGCAGATCTTATAAGTTGATTTACTTCAAACTACAGGAGGAGATAAACCGAGGCTGATATGTAGACGATTTTATGTCCAATCTTCCCCAGGCTTTGGAGTGCCAATTGAGGAAATATTTAACTCCCCTGCCTCCAGATACATCAGCTATTCTGCTCACAGGCCACAGAATGCTTTCAGTAGCAATAACTGTCACTCTGCTTTTGGGCTCTCTGACAGTGAGCCCTCCACCAAAATAAGATCAGTTAGCACGTTAAGCAATACATTCCAAATATTAGGTGGTTTCCCGATGGAGTCCTGATGGAATTTAAAATACATATATATCTGATATTAATGGGTAGAGTATTCAATCAAATGGTTTTGTTGCTAAAACTCAATATTCCACCATCAGGCAAGAGGCCTGGAGAATGCAGAATAGTTGTGGAAAAATTCTGGAACTTTCAACTAAGATACAGCTGCCATCAAAAACATTCTGAGGCACATTGTTGATTTAAGAGGAAGCCCACAGAGTATTTGGAACTTTTATTTTCCCAGAATCTGCTCAGATTTGTGCATGACAATTTCCTGTGTGATTTCTTCCCCCTTCTGGCCTCTGCTTGAATTTGTTCATGAATTAATTTCAGGCTGTTGCTCTCTAAAAAAATTACTAGCCATCAATTCCATTTATTGGGTCAATTCACTTTATGTAAGTCATCATTAGACTTGTGGTAATTGTCCCTTTCTTTAGTGACAAGAACTTTGCTTTCTGTAAGTAAGAAGGCAGAGCCTGTTCACTTCTTCCTGCATGCATACATATGTGTGGAGAAGGTAGCATCCTAACTTCAGTGCTATTGGGAATTACTACTGGCATGTTTTGACTCATTATGTTGAATCTTAATCAGCTGATGAAAAAAAATTAGTTTCATCAGCTGATGAAGGCTTAGGTAATGAGTCAAAACATCCTGATAGGCTTCTCAGCAGCCAGACATGGGAGTGGAGTGCTTCACCTGACACATTATCTCTTACTACTGTGCAACAAATAATTTTCTGGTCTCTGTATTTACCACCATGGAGCAACCACACCATGCCATGGGATGGAAAGGGGTTGGAAGGTCACAAGCACTCTCTTTTTGGAGGATGTGTATCATGTTATCCTAACTACATTTTATAGCATGAAAACATGTACAGTGTGAATTTGCAATTGCAGCCATTTTTAAGCATATACTCTGAAGCAAGTGTTGTATCCTCATGGCTGGGCAGCAGCACTTACTACTGATCTATTTCTAGAATAGTTTTATCTTATAAAATGGAAACTCTGTTACACCACAGGTCTCCACTCCTCTGCTCTGCCACTGGTGATTATCAATTTAATTTCTGTTTCCAGGAGCTGGACTTTTCCAGGTGCCCCATATAAGCAGAATCACTCAACACTTGTTTGTTTCTGGCTGGTTTATTTCATTTAACACAGTATCCTCAAATTTCACCCACATTGTAGCTCGTGTCAAAATTTCCTGCCTAATTGAACTCAAATAGCAACGCATTGCATGCATGCCTATGCACATTACAGGTGAACTTCTACCTCTTATCAATTGTGAATAATGCTGAAATTGGCATGGATGTAGGAATGGCTCTTTAGGACTGTTTTCAGTGTGTGTGTGTGGTGTGTGTGTGTGTGTGTGTGTGTGTGTGTGTGTGTGTGTGTGTGTGTGTGTGTGTGTTTCAACTTACAGTAGATCCTTTCCCATGGTCTAGCCTGGTGGGTCTGACTGATCCTCTCTATGAACCCCCATATCTAGGATGAGTCCATCTAGTGCTTTAGCCTAGTCTCTCAACCCTTCCCTGTGCCACAGCCAAACTTTGGGCTTCCAAAAAGACCCACAAACCTATGCCTGACCCATGAGCCTCTCCCATAGCATACTCACTCCTCCCATCAGTAGGACCTTTCCTATTCTTCTGAGTCTTAGCCTAATCCTTCCCTCCACTCACCCTTCTCAACAGTCAGATCTATACCTAAACTCCAGGCTTGGACCAGGATTCACATTCTGTACACACAGCCCAGTGATTTGTGTACACCTGTATCATTTCCAAGTTTGAGACCCAACCTAAACACATATCTATTCCACAAATACTTGACCAGCCGAGTTTATTGCTAGTCTGTTTATAATAGCTAGGAAATGAAACAATCTAAGTGTCTTCCAAATGATGAATGGATAGTAAAAACGTACATATACAGGATGGAATCCTATTCAGTGGCAAATATACAGGATGGAATCCTATTCAGTGGCAAAGAGAAATCATGAAGTTTTCAGATAAAAAGATGGAACTAGAAATGATCATACTGATTATGGTAGCCTTTAACTAGAGAAAGAATTGTTGCATGCTTTCTCATTGAAAGGTCCTAGCTCCGAATCATCAGCTGAGAAGTACTTAGCCTCGAGTAAGTACAGAATCCTGGAGACTGTTGTGGGGGCATGGGTGCATGTGGATGCAGGAAAAATATGGAAGGGAAATAGCAGAGTGCAAATATAGGGCATTCCAATTATTCAGGAAGAGAGAGATCAATGGTTAAGGGAGGATAAAATAATAGTAAAGGTGTCTGAAAAAGTCACAATGAACCATACTATTAGTTACCTTCCTAAAAATACCTACAATACATATAAGTTGGTATATAAATATATGTATCTAGTTTAAAGGAAAATGACACATTGGCTATGACAAGGCTCCCTCAAAGAATTAAATGCTATCTAACAAAATCTCCAAAACCAGGCACAAGAAGCTGTTTTTTGAGCTGTTGGTCAGAGTTATCCAAGAGACTCCCAAAACACTATAGACTTTTGCTTTGTTTGTTGCCCATTCCTATGTTCCCAGTGGAGGTAGAATGTAAGTTCCTACTGCTGAAGAGTCTATATACTTCAGACACAGGACCAGAGGTCCCTCAGCAGGAAGTGACCTGGAAGCTTCCTCCTTGAGGAATAATTATCATATTGCCTGAAGGGACCATGCAAACTTCCAAAGGAGGAACACATGAACAGTCACACTTACTTATGAGCCAAAACCCTGACCAGCACCCCTATAACCCTGAGGGTGCAACAGTGCCATACATACTTGGATAGTAACCAACAGCTCTCTAATTTGACGTAATACTTGCACATCAAAAAGTAAATCATGCCTAATACTGGAAACCTAGCAAAACACTCAGGACTACTGAGGTCATGGATCTCAGAAAGGAATCTCTAAGTGCCACTTTCTCAAACAGCGTAATCCCCAGCTACATTCTAAATTTTTGTCCTTATACCCACAGTTACTTATAATCCTCACCCCAATCAAGGAAATTTCTCTTTAAACAGATGGAGACCATTACAGAAAACCACAACCAATCAATATGCAGAGTTGTCGAGCCTGATTCCAAGCGATACATCCGCAACACAATTTCTGTACCAAAGGCTTAGGATCGTTTTGGAAGAGGAGGCAGATGCATTGTAAAAGCCAGAGGAGAGGGAGTCTGCTATGATATTGTCTGCTAGTGTCTATAGGAATGTCAGAAGCTACATAAAGCCTCACTAAGATGGCTGCCTAAACATAAGCCAAAAAAGGATGGCATCAATAGACATGCTTACTCTGGCAGGGGCAGCTCATAAGACCTTGACCCTACATGAAGAACTACAGGCAATTAAGGCATGATGAGAGTAGAATAAATTATCCTCCCCAAGGAATAGCACACCAATTGTTGAATTCTTTTTCCAACACTCAGTGGTCAATCTTGAAAAACATACTCATGCAAATACAGATTGAGCAGGTTATAGTTATATATTTAGAAGAAAAATAAAAAATAATACATTATACTATACACACACACACACACACACACACACACACACACACAATGATTTACACACATATGCATGTAAGAACAATTAATGAAAAAACAGGTCAGATACCCACACCCAAACATTAAGCATAGCTCAGGGAGTCTTGTGGTGGGGAAGGATTGAAAGAGCCAGAGGAGTCAAGGACACCACAAGAAAACCTACAAACTCAACTAACCTGGGCCCATAGGCGCTCACAGAGACTGAATCACCAACCAGAGAGCATGAAAGGGACTGACCTAGGTCCCTTACACATATGTAACAGGCATTCAGCTTGGTCTTCATGTGGGTCATGCTGGGGCAGGGACTGTCGCTGACTCTGCTGCCTGCCTTTGGATCCCTTTCCCCTAACTGGGCTGCTTTGCCTGGCCTCAATAAGAGATGTGCCTAGTCCTACTGCAAGTTGAAATGCCAAGGCTAGTTAATATCCAGGGAGGCCTCCCTCCTGAAGAGAAAGGGAGGAGAGGAGGGAGGGGGAGCTGTGACGGGATGTACAGTAAATAATTAAGTCAATGAATGAATAAAATGAAGGCTGTGAGAGTGGGATCTACAAGAACACAGAGACCTTCTGCACATAGCCAGGGAGGCTCCCAAAGCACTGTCAATAGTTCAAACTGTGGCCAGTATAAAGTGACAAGATAAAAGGCCAGGTCTGAGAAAGTGTAAAATAGACTGTCAAGGAGTAACTGGTGTGATGATGATGGTGTGTTATTTTTTAAAGCTGTGTGACATGTGTCGCCAAAGACAGAGTCACTACAGAACATGGGCACCCAAGGAGCTTCATCAAACCCCAGGCCCCATGGCATGCAGTGGGGAACCAGATGATGTTTGGCCTGCAGTTGCTAGGGGGTAGAACTGGAGGTGGGAGTGTCTGAGAACAGACTGATGGCCTTTGTTAATTAGTAAGGAATGGAGGAAGGTTCTGTAAGCATTCCTTGTTTGGTGTTCTTCAGGGTATGGCCATAGCAGATGCCACATAAACTTGGCCTTTTCTCTACTTCCTTCATTCCTTCTTTGTGGGATGCTATCTCAGCACTCCTGAGTTCTTTGTGGGATGCTATCTCAGCACTCCTGAGTTCTAAGTGTGGGAGACAGCTTCACCCACCTTCTGGGGGTCTCCATTCACTGCCTGGTTTGGTGCAATGTCCGTGACTTGCTATTTCAGAATTTGACATTAATATTCCATTCAAATAGTTTAATCCTTTCTCTTTCCCTTCTACTGGTCCTTCTGGAGGCTCAGTGTTTAATGTTCATTCACATTTATAGCTCCTGAAAGGCACCGTAGCTACTCAGTGGTCAGTTGATTAATTGAATTGATATATTGCGAGTAGCCTTCCAGAAAGCTTGTAGGGTACACTCCAGAGGCTCGGGCAAGGAGCATGGGAGTCCTAGGCCAGTGCAGGGCATATAACCTCAAAACAAGCAACAAGCAAGTCAATGGGGGGAAATCCTGTGGATGTAACTATCATTTATCTGTAATGACAAAACAAAATATACTGCCATTCTTTTAATGAATCACTGCATTTATGAATAAAAGCTTACGTTTTAAAAGAAATGATATGAAATTTATCTGTCATTTGTTTTGGTTTTTGAAAGAGTCATATCCAGCCCTGGCTGGCCTGGAACTCCCTCTGTAATAGACCATGCCTGTGACCTCCTGGGTGTCTACATTTCAGGAATAGGAGTGAGAGGTGTGCACCCCAGCCCTGCCTTGTCTCTAAGCCTTTATGACCTTGGCTTTCTCTGTTTATATGGTAGAATCACATCCCTTCTAAGATGCAATTAAGTATAGTCTCCTCTAGGTTTAAATGAGATCTTGAAAAAGAAATCCTTGACTTCCCATGGTAAAATATGATACC
>CM052709.1:1611426-1641633 GCA_028551405.1 Uromys caudimaculatus
CTCCCTCCCCTCCTCCCTCCCCTCCTCTCTCCCATCCCTCTCCTTTTCTTCACTCTTCCTCTCCCTTCCACAGCTCTCCCAACCTCTCTCTTTCTTCTTTTTTTGTGTTTTTTTTCTAAATGAACTGAGGAGCTGTGCACACCAGACACATGCTCCTCCATTGAGTAAATAACCCAGCACCCCCACTGTTCCTCCTTCTGTGCACTCAATCCTCTGTCGGTTATGCCCAACCCTTTGATACTGCCATCCAGTGTCATTGTCATCTGCAGGATTCACCCCTGAGGACCATGCAATCAACTTACAAGGACAATTCTAGAACGTTTCAAGGAAATTTGTCATTTGTGCAGGACCATAATTTACAGCCGTCCTTGGCTTCAGGCAGTCTGTGGGCCACTGGTTGGACCTGCCTTCAACTCTGCATACCTCTTTTTTTGCATTATAGATTTTATTTTATTAAGAACTTATATTTGCTGTGGGTGGAGATGGCACGGCAGGCTGCTTACGTGAAGCTGCAGTGAAGTTTTCAGTAGTCCCTCTCTCATGGGGTCCCTGGGAGAGGACTGAACTCAGGGTGTCTCATCTTAGCATCAGTACCTTTATCTATTGAAGAAACTTATTGCCCCTTAGTTATTATTATTTTTTCTATTCTAAAGAACATAAGGAATATGGAAAGAACTCCTCCATTTTACCCCTCTCTGTTGCAACTCTATCGCAGGCATCCAGTGAGTTCTGAAGCAGGAGAATGAATGGGTGTACTTAAGCTACCCTTTGTTCCCTTCAAATCTATCCAAACAACCACTGTAGAACACTTTTTTTTTAGACCGAATCTCCTGTCCACCTCACAAGCATCTTCACTCTTATTAGTAAAGCCATCTTTGATTCTTGAGGTGGACATTCATTTCTCCAAATATTTCCATAACAAAGGAATTCACTTTCCCAATGCAAATTAGACCAAGTTTGTGCCTTTTCTTGAATCCATACATTAGGGTTTCTTTGAAGTTGAACTGAAATTGCTCTCCTGTGCCTTGTGTATCCCTAGCCCCACAGTCCTCCAATCTGCTGGAGTTGTCTCTCGGCTCCCTTTAGGAAGTTAGACTATTCATAAGCTATCTCATCTCCAGGTACCCAGTTCTCTGCTCAGATATACCCTCTGCTTTCTCAACTTTCTTTCTTACCAGCCAAACTCTTTCCCGACTTTCAAGATGTCACTTTGTAAGAGAAAAACAAGTCAGTTTATAATGAACTAATTGTGTCCAGTTTAACTATTTCATAGACTAGTTATCTGAGCCTGGCAGTCATTCTGCACAAAGACACAGAGAGCAGAGAGGTGACACATCCTACTCTTTGTCCTAAGAATGTAATGAAGAAGAAAAATAAGGTCACTGCTAAGCTGAAATGGTATGGGAGTCCAGTTCTTTATTCACCTGGTCCTTGGGGCACATCATGTAAATGTACCATGTACCCTGTGCCTGCTGTGATGGTTAGGTAAGGGGGGCCTGGGCTTAGTTAGACAGCTTGGTGCGTTCATGTCTATTGGTTGCTCATCTTTGCACCTCTGATTCAGCTTCAACTTATGATAATAGGTACATATATAAATTTTGCATGCACACAACACTTCCTTATTTTTATATAAACAGAAACTCAAGACTTTATCTTGGTTCAAATGCTAGCTCTGCAAATTTTTTTCAATATTTTACCATCTTCCTAAGCAGAGCACAACCAAGGTTGGGAGAAGCATACATAATTAGCCAGCCATGGGCACTGGGATTTCTATGTGAACAAATTTATTAAGCAGGTGGGTTTTATAACTAGAGCCAGCTGATACATTGTACATGGCTTTTCTTCAGGAACAATACAAGGACACTGTCATAAATGTCACATTATTACCCATCAAGCCATGCCAACAAAATTGCCAATCTCATGGTCAACTATAACTATTTCGAAGCCTTGACATTTCAAGTTGGAAATTTAAAACATGATAACTCGCTGGGCAAGACATAGTCTGCGAAGCAGCATCCTTCCCTTTCATGGTTCCGCAGGGAAGCATTGGCAATTCCTTCATAGTCCTGTGGGTTCTCATAGATTTACCAGTGTGTGTATTTGTGTGTGCATGTGCGTGCATGTGAGTGTGTGCAGGTATGTGTACTTGCACACTTGTTCAAAAGATCATCTCACTTCTGTGATTGCTAAGTAACTTGTTGGAAACTTATAAGATAGAAAATGGGTTCTCTGAATTGGGCAATCCAAAGCAATATCTGCATATTTTGAGGACAAAATGTGCATGCCAGTGAAAGGCAGAGTAAACAAATGTCCATAACCAAACAAATCAGCAATTACAGATAATGCACTTCTCATAGGCATGGAAAAAAAGTCCAGAAATTTATATCAAATTTGTATAGTTCTTGATTGGCTTGGCCATTGCTCAATGTGTTTTACTCTGTTTTTTAAAAAAGTAGTCATAAGCTGTGTTTCTTTTGCTGAATTCATTTTCCAAAACACATAGATTTCAATGTAGTCATTATGCACTGGTGTTTGGTAAAAAGCTTTGTATTTTTGCTACTTTTCTGATACTTTCCATGAGAAGAAAGTCACATTATCTAATGACCACGATGCGGTTTGTGCTGAACTCTTTCTTTTTGTTTTTCTCATGGGATCATTTCAACTTTAAAACTCTCCAGAGATTACTGGTTATGATTTTAGGCACTCTATTTCTTTTCTTAAATTCTATTTAAAATGATTTTGTCATATTGATTATTCTTGTTGGATGATAAATAAAGGTATATCCTTTTCTCATGTCGGATGAAAAAAAGGAAGAGAATCACAGAAGCCTGTCCATAGAGTGTGGAGTCGTTAGGATGCATCACAATCTGCTATGGTAATTCAATTAATAAGGCTAATGACTCCTAATGATGGGCTGCCTGCTGTGGTGTATGGAGAAATAGTGAGCAGCATTCTCCTCCTTGAAAACATTCAGCATTGCCTCCCCTGCACACATTATCTGTGATAGCGCAACCAACCTAGAACAGAGAGAGTTTTCACAAACTCTATTGCTAAAGGCAAAGAATGTTCTGAAAGCAACTGATGCTGCTAAGCCACTCATGTGGTTCATCATGGGGAGTCCTTAGGTAGAGGGATGAACTGTCTTCAGAGGGTTAAGGTAGCTCCTGAACTCTTGGGGTAAGTCTCTCTCTCTCTCTCTCTCTCTCTCTCTCTCTCTCTCTCTCTCTCTCTCTCTGTGTGTGTGTGTGTGTGTGTGTGTGTATGAATGTGGAAGACAGAGTTTAACATGAAACATTAGATCTATTTTCTAATTTTTTCCCATTAAATTTTGTGACAGACACTTTGATGTAATGTGCAGCTTATTGATTCTGTGAGGCTGGTTGGTCAATGATGCTCAGGGATCAAACTCTCCAGTAATGGGATTACAACAGGTATGTCCCATGCCTGGCTTTTTATATGGATGCAACATATGTGATATCAAATCTTTATGTTTGTGTGACAAGCAGCCCAACTAGCCCTCTCCCCAACCCAGTGAAAAGGTTATTAAGAGACTAATGACTCTTCAGTCATTCCTGTCTGCTGATGTGAGATCTCCCTCCTGAGTGTTCTCTCTCAGGATGCTGTGACATCATCATATGTCATGTGATCTTCATCAGAGCTGAACTGCAGCCAGCATCATGCTCCTGAATCTCCAGAACTATGAGTGAATTTTTTCCAACATAATATTTTTATTGATTATTAATTATTTGGGAATTTTACATTATGTACCCTGATCACACACATTTCCCAATTCTCCCAAGTACTCCCCTTGTGACACCCCCTAAAAATCTACATATCTAGTTTGTGTGGCCCATATACTCACTGGAGCATGGTCAAACTCCCAATGGCCAGTCCATTAAAAACAACTGAGTTCTTCTCCATCCACATCCCTGCCAGAAGACACACTTCAGGACCCTTATAACATTTTTAAGAGTTCTCTTTGATGGCTTTCTGTCTAGGTTGTTATTTGGGGAGAGGGTATGTGGTAGGGTGGGCATATGGATTGTCACAGAATCCTTCTCTGTCTCTCTTTTTCTTTTCTTTTCTTTTCTTTTGTATTTTTTTTTAATTTCTTGGATATTTACTTTATTTACATTTCAAATGTTTTCCCCTTTCCAGGGCTCCCCGTTGGAACCCCCTTATCCCATCCCCTCCCCCCTGCCTCTATGAGGGTGCTCTCCCACCCATCCACTACTCCCATCTTCTCTCCCTGGCATTCCCCAACACCTACAGGCCCAAGAGCCTCTCCTCCCACTGATGGCCAACAAGGCCCTCCTCTGCTACATACCTGGCCAGCACCATGGGTCCCTCCATGTGTATTCTTTGGTTGGTGGTCCAGTCTCCAGGAGCTCCGGGAGGTCTGGTCAGTTGACACTGTTGCTCCCTCCATGGGACTGCAAACACCCTCAGTTCCTTCAGTCCCTTCATCCATCCGGGACCCCACGCTGAGTCCAATGGTTGGCTGTGAGCATCTGCCTCCGTATTTGTCAGGTTCTGGCAGAGCCTCTCAGGAGACAGCCATATCAGGCTCCTGTCAGCAAGCCTTTCCCAGCATCCACAATAGTGTCTGGGTTTGGTGGTTATATATGGGATGGATCCTCAAGTGGGGCAGTTTCTGGATGGCCTTTCCTTCAGTATCTGCTGCACACTTTGTTTCCATATTTCCCCCTGTGTGTATTTTGTTCACCCTTCTAAGAAACATTGAAGCATCCACATTCCTTCTTCTTCCTTCTTCTTAGGCTTCATATGGTCTGTGAAATGAATCTTGGGTATTCCAAACTTTTGGGTTAATATCCGCTTATCGGTGAGGACATACTGTGTTTGTTCTTTTGTGACTGAGTTACATCACTCAGGATGATATTTTCAAGTTCCATCCATTTGCCTTCAAATTTCATGAAATCATTGTTTTTAATAGCTGAGTAGTATTCTATTGTGTAAATGTACCAAGTTTTCTGTATCCATTCCTCTGTTGAGAAACATCTGGGTTGTTTCCAGCTTCTGGCTATTATAAATATGGCTGCTATGAACATAGTGGAGTATGTGTCCATATTACATGTTGGAGCATCTTCTGGGTATATGCCCAGGAGTGGTTTAGCTGGGTCCTCAGGTAGTATTATGTCTAATTTTCTGAGGATCCACCAAAATGATTTTCAGAGTGGTTGTACGAGCTTGCAATCCCACCAGCAATGGAGGAGTGTTCCTGCTTCTCCAGCACCTGCTATCAAAGTGATACAAATTGGAAAGGAAGAAATCTAAATATCACTATTTGCAGATGATATGATCGTATACTTAAGTGACCTGAAAAACTCCACCAGACTGAGAAAGAAATTAGCGAATTGACACCCTTCACAATAGTTACAAACAAGATAAAGTATCTTGGTGTGACTCTAACCAAACAAGTGAAAGATCTGTATGACAAGAACTTCAAGTCTCTGAAGAAAGAAATCAAAGAAGACCTCAGAAGATGCAAAGCTCTTCCATGCTCATGGATTGGCTGGATTAATATAGTAAAAATGGCCATCTTGCCAAAACAATCTGCAGATTCAATGCAATCCCCATCAAAATTCCAACTCAATTCTTCATAGACTTAGAAAGAGCAATTCTCAAATTCATTTGGAATAACAAAAAACCCAGGATAGCAAAAACTATTCTCAACAATAAAAGAACTTACAGGGGAATCACCATCCCTGACCTCAAGCTGTACTACAGAGCAGTAGTGGTAAAAACTTCATGGCATTGGTACAGTGACAGGCAGGTAGATCAATGGAATAGAATTGAGGACCCAGAAATGAACCCACAACACCTACGGTCACTTGATTTTTGACAAAGGAATTAAACCATCCAGTGGAAAAAAGACAGCATTTTCAGTAAATGGTGCTGGTTCAACTGGCAGTCAACATGTAGAAAATGCAAATTGATCCATTCCTATTTCCCTGTACAAAGCTCAAGTCCAAGTGGATCAAGGACCTCCACATAAAACCAGACACACTGAATCTAATAGAAGAGAAAGTGGGGAAAAGTCTCTAACACATTGGCACAGGGGAAAAGTTCCTGAGCAGAACACCAATGGCTTATGCTCTAAGATCAAGAATCGACAAATGAGCGCTCATAAAATTGCAAAGCTTCTGTAAGGCAAAGGATACTGTCAATAGGAAAAAAACAGCAAACAACAGATTGGGAAAAGATCTTTACCAATCCTACATCTGATAGAGGGTTAATATTCAATATATACAAAGAACTCAAGAAGTTAGACTCCAGATAACCAAATAACCCTATTTAAAAAATGGGGAACAGAGCTAAACAGAGACTTCTCAACTGAGGAAACTCAAATGGCTGAGAAGCAACTAAAGAAATGCTCAACATCCTTAGTGCCTTAGTCAGGGTTTCTATTCCTGCACAAAACATCATGACCAAGAAGCAAGTTGGTGAGGAAAGGGTTTATTCAGCTTACACTTCCAATTGCTATTCATTACCAAAGGAAGTCAGGACTGGAACTCAAGCAGACCAGGAAGGAGGAGCTGATGCAGAGGCCATGGAGGGATATTTCTTACTGGCTTGCTTCTCCTGGTTTGCTCAGCTGGCTTTCTTATAGAACCCAAGACTACCAGCCCTCAGATGGTACCACCCACAAGGGGCCCTCCCCCCTTGATCACTAATTGAGAAAATGCCTTACAGCTGGATCTCATGGAGGCATTTTCTCAGCTGAAGCTCCTTTCTCTGTTATAACTCCAGCTAGTGTCAAGTTGACACACAAAACCAGCCAGTACACTTAACTATCAGGGAAATGCAAATCAAAACAACTCTGAGATTCTACCTCACACCAGTCAGAATGGCTATGTTCTGCTTTTTCAACTGTGAGTCTGCAGCCATTGATGTCACTGTGAAAGTAGCTTCCTTGCCCTTTATGGCCAGAAGGAGCACAGACCATGGACTTTAACTGGTTTCTTGCAACAGTGTGGACCACAGACAAATATCCTCCAGCCTCAGCATATGCCACAGACCTCAGCATGGTTTCTGGTGATAGTACAGACTATAAACATCAACAACACCCTCTACCACAGTATGGACCACAGACACAAGGCCATGAAACATGGCCCACTGACACGAATATGGTTCCTCAAGACATGCTGGCCCATGAACATGAACATGGCTTCAAGCAGAGGCACAGACCGTGGTCTTCTGCCTGGTCTTTGGTAGTACCACAGGCTGTGGATGTCAACATGGCTGCAGTAAGATCAAAAACCCAGACATGGCCCTCAGTGACAGCATGGACCATGGATAGCAACATGGCTTCAGGAGGCAGCACAGACAAAGTACATCCATATGAACCTTCCTGTGACAGTGGACCACAGACAACAATATGGCCTCCAGAGCAGCACTTTGAGGGTGTCCAATCCAGACAATGAAGCATTCTTCATGTTGGATGTCCTGTCATTGCTCTGAGCTGTGGTGAACTGCTGGGCAGCATGTTTAGGGGCTGAGTGTGTGTATGCTCCAGATTGCTGTACACTACCCTGCCAACCCTACTAAGCAACAATATGTTCCCCTGTGATCAAAGCCTTCTCTCACACCAGTCCCTGCTGTTACAGCTCTAGTATCATTTCTCATCATCTCTCCATATCATATTAGTTCATACCATTGGAGCCTGCAGTGTGTTACACAGTACACACACATCACACACACACACACACACACACACACACACACACACGCACACACACACACACACCACATGCACCACACATACTACACACACACGCACACACACACCACACCACACATGCACCACACACACACCACCACACATACCATACACATACATGTGTGTGTGTGTGTGTGTGTGTGTGTGTGTGTGTGTGTGTGTGCCAAAGAGCTTTACCTGGAAGTATTCATTGTAAAGAGTCATTGATTTGGTTCAGGATTTCTGGTTTTGGACACACCATAAATACTGCACAATCCCTCAGACTCGTCTTGGATGCCCTGATGTTACCCAGAGTTGGGGTGATTTTGTGGTTAGGCACAACTACAGGTTCCTTGTGAGCTCCAGGTTGCCACAACTTCCCCACTCTCAATTTTGGCTGCCTTGGGGCTCCCAAGCTGGACGTTTGTGCTTGTAGCCTGTAGGCAGCACTACTAGCCTACACACATTGTCTCCCAGCAGGCCAAGCTATGTGGGTTGTAGCTACAGTAGCTCCATGCTAAGGGCCAACTGCTGGGCACAGACTAGCCCTATTCAGTAATGACACCAGGTTCTGCAGTACCAGCTCCTCCAAGCACTCCAGAAGCTTTTAGATGGAATAGAATTTGGAATTGGATCAACTCAAAGCACTGGATCTGGGCTGGGATAGTATCAGAGTTAATCAGCAAGGACCTCTCTTCCAGGTATCATGTGCACAGGCCCCTTTCCAAGTACGACATTTTTATTTATAAAATTAACCTGCCTTGGGAGTTTAATTACAGTAATGAAAAGTGGTCTAGTATTGATGTTTAGTTCCTACCTTGTGTTTATCTCTTATTAGAGTTTACTGAAGTTTCTACTTAGTCTATGCTAATACAAACCTGGCCACAATGTTATTAACAATGTTACTACTTTTGGTCTTCAGTAGCTAAGTTCTGTATTGCTTGTGATGCTGTCCCAAATGCTGACAGTTCTGTCTTCAGCATCCCACAATGGAATTACTCTTTAATTAAAGCAGAATTTGATGGTGCTTCAGGCTTACTAGACAATCTACCACACAAGCAGGATTCAGATCATTCTCATTCACAGCATCTTGGGATTTAAAAATCGCTATTGCCCAAATAATTTAAATTTGAGCGTTTACACTTTTATATTACATTGATGGGGAACTCACATAGACCTTTCATTCCTCAGTTTCACAGCAAGGCTGTGTTATCAAAGCCTTCTCAATAATCCATCCTCTCTTCTAGGAGATGAGACATCCCAACTGTCAATTTAAAGGGAAGTCTACCTATCTGACCTTAACTTGATATAGAAGATAAAAATTTGTCAGCCCTATATGAAAACTATCACCAGTTATCAAATGCTATTTTTCCAAGTATATTTTACTTCCAGTGCTTTCTGAAAATTTCTGAGCTGCTTTCTAAATGGAAAGTCCTCATACTGTAGGGAGCTCTTCTCCTATGTATGGATCTGCTTGTAGTTTGCACAGAGCTAGCTTACTACTAATGATGCTACTAATTTAAAGTCAGCATCAGAGATGTTTTAAAACCTTGGGTTCACCTTACTCTTTGTTTTAAAGTTAAATTTTCCTTTTTTTTTTTTTTTTAAAGAAATTGATTAGTATTATACCAGTTTCAGCCACACACAATCCCTTGGTTTGGAGATTAAGATAAAGTATATTTTCACATCTATTAACATGATGGTGAAATATTCTATTTTTTCATATTATTTTGGTAAGCTCTAAATTTTTATTCTCCTAGTGAACCACTTTTTGTGGACAATTATGCCAGCATTTAGTTTTGTTTGAGAAAAATTTTCAAATAATAAAAGTGGGAAAAATGAGCTTCAGGCAGTCTGGGTTAAACTACTGTTCAGCAGAGGAGAGTACAGAGTTGTGTGCATCAGCGGGTGAAGAGCTTTGAAAGCATCACAGAAGCAGAAACACATGAGCAAGTGGTGACATCTGAATCAGTATGGAGGTGATGGGGAAGCTGCAGGATTACACATGTCATTTTACTTACGTGCTCTATATTAGTCGGAGTTCTCTAGAGTAACAGAACTTATAGAACCAATCTATCCATATATATAGAAAGAGGATTTATTAAAATGACTTACAGGGTGTGGTCAAGTTAATTCAACAATGGGTGCCTGTGAATGCAAGGTCCAAGAAACCAATAGTTTCTCAGTCCACAGGCTGGATGTCTGTGCTGGTCCTCAGTATATGCTGGAGTCCTGAAGAATTATGTATGTTCTAATGCAAGTGAAGGAATGGATTCTCTAGTGAGGTGAGAACAAACAGGCAAACAGTAAAACCTTCCTTCTTCCATGTCCTTGTATAGGCTTCCAGCAGAACCCGTCTGTCCTTCTATCTCAAAAGATCTGGATTAAAGGTCTATCTTCCCACCACAAAGATTTCCAGATTAAAAGTGGATCTCCCTTCTTCAAAGTTGGCAAAAAACCCTCACAGGTATGCCCTGCCATTTGGGGGGGGGGGGGTTAGTTAATTCACAGATGTAGTCAAGTTGACAATCAAGACTATCATTCCCCCCTTTTCTCATTTTTTTGTATTTTATGAGAAAATAAGCATCTTATAGCACTGGAAAAAAATTGTGACACATTCAGTCTTTACCATTTTTTTGTCTTCCACTTACATCTTTAGATTACCCCAGGAATCTAAAGCTTTTCTCAACTTCTTTCAAGGCCAATGCAGGAGGAGAACACACTTGGAAGTTGTGGAACCAGGAGAGAGAATAGTTTCCACCTCAAGTTCATGCTCCTAGAACTTTAGGCTAAGACTTCCATGGACAAGGACATTGCATGCTCTGAACTCAATGGAAAACTCACTTAGCCTTTAGAGGTGCGCTGGGTTGGAGCAGAGGTCCATATCTAAAGAGGAACATCTGATAGAACAGGAAGTCACAGGCGTGGGCAACGCTTCTGAGGCAGGAGTGGACAATCACAGTCACATTCCAACCCAGTGAGTTCAGATTTGGAAAGAACCACTCTGGTATAAAGTTATTTATAAGTTTATACCAACTGTATTTTTGGGCTGAGACCTACTGTGTACTTAGGGGAAACCACAGGATGCTAAATTTTTGTGTGATGAGCTGAGGCTAAACGTGATAACACTTAGAGACAACTGGTGGTTTTTAGTCCTGGATTATAGGATTCTTTTTTTTTTTTTTTTTTTTTTTTCTTTTCCAGACAGGGTTTCTCTGTGTAGCCCTGGCTGTCCTGGAACTCACTCTGTAGACCAGGCTGGTCCCGAACTCAGAAATCCACCTGTCTCTGCCTCCCAAGTGCTGGGATTAAAGGCGTGCGCCACCACTGTCCGGCTGGATTATAGGATTCTTAAGACTTGAGGTAATTGATAGAGGTGAGAAATGCTGCCTATCCTGGAAAAGTATTGATTATTCCACTGGATGGGACTGTACAGAAAGGTAGAAAGAGCAGACACCCATGACAGGTTCTATAACAATACTAGAGAGTGTAAAGTTGAACTAAGGGCTGCACAATTCTCAGGTTTGATTTATTGGCCTTTCCCAAAGAAAAATCAAAAGGGCCTGATTTGAACTTCCCTCGACAGGTCTTTGAAGCTTTGATACAATGAGAGTTTATTAGAGGAGTCAGGTTTTTCCAAGATGAAAGGAGAAGGCCAAGTTCTCCTTTTCAAAGTGCAGAGTAACTCCTTGCTGAACCGGGCCCACCCAGGGCAGTCCACTCTTCAGAACCACACTGCTGACTTTGTTTATTCACATTGTCACCTTGACAATGATTGAAATTAATGTATTGAGAGGGTAGGGGTATAGCTATGTGGGTAAGAGCAGATATAAATATGCTTCTGGAAGACTGAAGATGGATTCGCAATGCTCACACCAGATAATTTGCAGCTACCTGCAACTCTAGCTCCATGAGATCCAGTCTCTCTGATCCCGGTGGGCATCTGCTCACATATGCATATCCCTACACAAAGCCTTCTCCCACATATACATAATTAAATATTTTTTCATCTTTAAATAAAAAGGAAAACATGGCTTGAGTTTGATATTGTACTTGCAATGATTCATTGCACTGGATTTTGGTCTATTGGAGAGGACCAAAAGCTTCAGGCTAACCTGCATCAACATTCCCACACTTACATCCCTCAGGCACCCTTCCACTCTTGTGTCAGGCCCCTCAACACTAACTCCCTGTCTCACTGCACTCATCATGTGCAGACCAATGTCCAGGAAGAGAAGAACCAGATTAAAAACCCTAATTTCCAGTGCTGGCTTGTGCCAGTGTGATTTTTTTTTTTTTTTTTTTTTTTTTTACAATCAGGACCTGAGAAAATGACCTATTTTTGGGTGAACATTTGTACTTAACTATAATTATTTTCCATTAAAAACCCTATTATCTCAGTTACTCGTTTTGGTTGACTAACTCTTATGTATTTATCTCCTCCTACTTCACCCACAGAATAATTTCCACATAAGAAAAGAAACATTATATTTTGGGTATGATAATTGGTAATTATATGGTTCCTTTCTTCTGGTTCCCTGTGTGCTTTCAACAGCACTGGGGACTGAGCAATGAGCTCAGAGCCCCACTCAGCATGGTTTGTGGATCAATAGGCTACCCAGAATGCACTCCTTCACTGGCCAGCACCACTCCTCCTCATATTCCTCACAGCAGAAACCCAGACCTGTTCCAGGGCTGAAATGCAGCAAGGACACCCTCTCCCTTACTCAACAACTCATGACGTTGTTTTAGTTTTACATGAATTATCCTCTGATGGGAAAGAAATAATGGACTGGAGTGGGAGTGTGTGGGTAGGATTAGGTAGTAGATATAGGCTTCCAAAATGCTCAGCTGGGGTTCAGGGTCTCAGAATACCTCAATGAACTTCTAACTTGGATCAGGTCAGCAGGAGGATTTGCACACCTGTGATGTGCTCAACAGAAATGTACTGTTGTATTTCCTCATCACATGGAGCACAACAGGAAGGGCGGGCTTCTATTCCTTGTCTGTGATGGTTTGTATATGTTCCACACAGGGAGTGGCATTATTAGAAGGTGTGGCCCTATTGGAGTAGGTGTGTCACTGTGTGTGTGGGCTTTAAGACCCTCATCCTAACTGCCTGGAAGCCAATATTTTGCTAGCAACCTTCAGATGAAGATGTAGAACTCTCAGCTCCTCCTGCACCATGCCTGCCTGGATGCTGTCATGCTCCTGCCTTGATGATAATGGACTGAACCTCTGAACCTGTAAGCCAGCCCCAATTAGATGTTGTCCTTATAAGAGTTGCCTTGGTCATGGTGTCTGCTCACACCAGTAAAACCCTAACTAATACACTGTCCTACCAGTATCTTGAGCATCTTGGTAAAAAGCATCCTACTAAATTCCTTTCCAAGCCTCCTTTCTCATACAACCTCTTCCTTCCTTTGGTTAGGACCTAACCTCTTAGCATGGCAAACCCAATGCTATATGCAGCATCCACTGTAGTATGAAGTGATTTCTACTTCTCTGAAAGGGTCTAGTTGCTCCAAGATACTCCATTGCTCAGGAAAGGCCCCCAACACCTTAGAAAAAGTAAAATTACCACCCAAACCAGGAGTTGGACTCAGCTAACCATGAACGGTGTCTCATGTGATAATGAGCTGCAGCCAGAAAGCTTGGGAATAGGAACAGATTTTTCTAGAAAATACCTCAGCAATTCTGACTTACAAGATAGATAGAAGGCAATACAGGTAAGAGTAGTTTGGGGAATAATGCCTAAAAAAACAGAAGTAGGTGAATGATCTGAAGGTTTTGAAGCAACATGACTGAGGAAAGAGTTTTCATGTGGGTAGCAGTTCCTGGGGCAGAGCTGTTGATGCTGGTCCATGGGAAAGCTGGTTTGTGGCTAGACTAATGCTGCCCGCTGCCATGCCAGCGAGGACTAGTAGGCATGGGCTAACCGCTTCTTCCTGGAAAGACTTATCTGCAGGTTTCTATTACCCCCCACTTTTTCTGAAGGCTTAAAATAGCAAACCATGTCTCACAGAGGCCAAAATAAATGGGCTTGTGTTGATTTTGAAGGAAATTTGGTGATCTCTCCAGGCTCTGAATGCTTTCTCCTTATGCTATACATAATACTGATCTGTTTGACTGCTCTCTTGGGGTTGGAAGGAGAATTAAAGATGACAAAGGAGGGAGACTGGATGTGTTAATGTGAAAAGATTCAGGAAACCTGCCTTTGGGGTACTGGAGAGGTGGCTCACTACTAAGTGTGTTTAGTGGTCTTACAGAGGACCCAGGCTCCAGGCCCAGCATCTACACCAGGTGACTCACAAACACTTGCCTCGACCTCCAGTTTCCGAGCATAAGGCCACACTCTGGTCACCTTAGTCTCCTGAACACCCATAGTACACATAAACTCATTAACACGAACACACACACACACACACACACACACACACACACACACACACACATACAACTAAACATAAATAAATAAAATCTTAAAAGATCCCACAAATCAATGTAAAAATTATTGTTGCGGCAATGAGCACATGAAATTTCAGCACTGGGGAAGTGAGGACCAGGGGGTCCCAGGAATCACTGACCAGCCAGTGGTGCTGAATTGGTGAGTGCCAAGTCAATGAAAAACTCTGTCCCATAAGAGGGAGATTGTTTATCAGAGTGATACCCAAACCTGTCCTCTATCCTCTACTTATATGTGCACACATGTGCAACTGCATGTGTGTACATGCACACATGAACACACACACACACACACACACACACACATACACACAAAATGAAGAAATACAAAGTGTAGCTCAGGCTTAGTTAACACAAGGTTCTTCTTGTTTTTTGTTGATTGTTGTTTGTTTTTTGTTGCTGGGGATGGAGCCCAGGGCTTCCACAGGTCAGGTATGTGCTGCAGAGCTAAGCATTATCCCAGTGTCCAACATGAGAGTTTATGAACATATGGTACAAACAAGTCATGTGAGAGGAAAAAGAAAAGAAAAAGAAAAGCCAAGTCTAAACTATATTGCACCTCAATTACTTTTTAATTTTGCTTAGTTTATGAATTAAACTAGACATTTGAGATGATAAATGACAGTTGAAGTGCTCCTTTTAAAAATTGTTGTCATTATTTACTATTGTTTGAGGAGAAAATTAGAGAATTCTAAAATCCTGTTAGCTATTTTCTTACTAAAATCTGGAGGATTCTTGGCTGACCACATTCTGGACTGTGAGAAGCTCTTAGTATTTTGGAAAAGATTGTCAAGTACAGATAAGAGACTTGTGAATTAACAGGAATGCTTTCCACATCAGAGTTTTTGTTTATGAAGAGGCTTCTTTCAAGTCACAGGCAGCTGTCGCATTTACTCAATAGACCAACTAATGTTTTAGTAATGCAGGCTAAAAATACACCTGACATAGTTTTAGGTATGACAACTTTACCAACAATGTTTTACATATATTATAGATTATATTAGATATATTAGGTATATTGTATTAGAAGATATATATTTTAAAGATTACTTTCTCATTGGGATATAAAAGTTATTTTGCCAGGAGTACTACAGGTTTCCAACATGCATACACTTTATCTGAATAGAACTCTTCCTTAACTGAATTTTACTGATGTTGAAACAGCTGGACTCACATTAGCACTGCTAAATTAGGGTTTCAGTGAAATCAGTGTAAACAAAAACTCTACATTCTCATACCTAGAAGGAATTCGGTTGACAAACAATTGAGATGTGAGTCTCAATTTGGTAAACACGAGGTGATTCCCATGTTCTCCTAAATTATGATAATTATAGCTACTTTCCTCAGAAGACTATGTTTTCATAGTTGCTATCTCATCTGTTGCTGTAGTGTTGCTGAGAGGGACAGGTGTAACAGCCTTCAATTTATGGATGAAGAAAGTGAAACACAGATGGCCACACCTGCCTACTGCGAAGTTGGGCTACCATGCTGCCTTCTATAATGCTCATGTTGACATTTTTGCTTGAGTGCGAGGGTGGATGTACATAATTCATGGTAAATGGCCATTGCCACTTGGCTCACTTGACTGATACTCTTGCCCCTTGCTTCAGAAATGTATAGGATTTGTCAGCTTTCTCAGGGTTAGCCATCCTATGGAGGTAGAACTACTGAACCTTGCCTCCTACCTTCCAGTGTAGATATGAATGGGTGCAGGGACCAGCAGCAGCATGTTCTGTTACTCCCTAAAGAGAATTTAACTCCACCCCAGGATTGAAATGGTTATTCCTATTCGCTCTAATAGATCAGAAAAGGAATCATACTAGTAGTCACTACAATAAGCTTTATTTGATGGCTCTTACTGTTGGCAGGGGCTGGTCAGGTCCAGGTGAGTTAATTTTACCCATGACAATGAGGAAATGCTGTTTTTAGGCATACTCTGTGATACATGGAGCATAGCAAAACAGGTAGAGAGGAAGTGCACATAGATTTCTGGGTTAGCCACAATAGGCCACTCGAAGACTACAGCTTCAAGATACAGCTACCTATTTGCTGTAGTAATGTATTTTTAAATTGTGTTTAGATGGGCAGCTTCTGCTTTGGATTAGGTATTTCTGGGTCAATTGATTTCAACTGGTGTCTTTCCTGAGGCTAGATGGTTTAAGAAAACCTCTTCTCATGTGCCCAGAAGTTAACCAACGCTGTCTGCTACAGCTGTCTGCCTCTCCTCCTGTGTCTTCTTCAGCCAGATAGTCTGATCCCTTCTTTCTTAAAAACTGGTGTCAGTATCTCATAAATGTATCTCACAAGCTCTTACAGATCTTTGCTGAAATCAAATTTGCAAGATATATCTTGACATAGAGTCAGTATGAGAGGGAGTTACACTAAGACATAGGAAGTCTGAGCTATTGGTACCTTTCAGTAACAAGTCACACAGCAAGCAATATAGTTGCTATTGCTGCTATACTTGGGGACAGTGAGATGTACAGGCATGTAAAGCTGGGGTTTCCCTGCCTCCAACATAAACTAGATGCATCTTTGTACCTGCAGTTTTGATTTCCTCCTAGGAAGAAAGGCTTCATCACCACCTCTTCGCTTTAGTTTGCAGGGTTATTGTTCACACAGGGTTTTGAAAGGCTATGTGCAGATATTGTGTTTATAGAGAGTACAAAGTACAGACACCAATGCACATTGAGAAGCTCACTGTCCAGTGGGGAAAATGGGCAAATGAAGAGAGCAATATCAACAGGTACAAGCCCCACAGCCCTTCTGGGATTTCATAACTGTTTTAGAGACAAGACATGTAGGGCTTTAGGGAAAAAACACTTTCTTTGGAAAAATCGGGAACCATTTATGAACATCTCAGAAGAGACCACGGAAAAGTGAATAGAGAACAGCAGTTATTTATTCTCTCATAGAGAATTTAAAGAACATTTCATGTAGATTAGTTTCATTGCGTTTCACTAACTAATGTCAATAATATAATGCCGATGACATAATAATTATATTGATGACTATTTAGCTTATTCATTATCCTGTCTTAAGCCATGTACCAGCAAAAATAATTCTACATGTAACTCTCCAGTAATGATTCCTTATGAGTAGATTCCCAAAGATGGAATAACTATATGGAAGAGCACAAGAGCCAGTATTGAAAACCATTGAATATGATGACTATAGCACTGAATTACACACATGACAAGTATTTCTTATACTTAAATTTAATAACAGGCTGTTTGACATATCTCAATAGTTCCCACATCTCTCATTCTTTGCAATTATTTATTTTCCATGGGCTAAATTTTGCATTTCTCAGTGCTTTTTTCTTTTTTGGGTTTCTGTTCTGATGCTGTACATCAATCGTTTTCCCAAAATTTATTACCTAAAGTTCATATTTATTTACCTCCAGATTAAAAAAATATTAACAGTTAATTCTTTTGGAATTTGCTTTGACATGTGGAGCATCTGAAATCTACCCACCTATATGTGCTTAGTTGTACCTGCATGCTTCTGCCCACATAGGCAAATAATTGATGTCATCCATGATATTTATTGGCTACTTTCATGAATGAGTAGAATATGATCTGAAGTCAACACAAATCATATGATCATAGGAAATCTAAGAAGAGCACACACAGAGCTACATTCTTTTTTGTGTAAATTTAAGACAACTCACAAACTGTCCATTCTGAGAAGCAGAATTAGAAAATTGGTTAGGAAAAGTTATGTTGATCATCGTTAATGAATGATTAACTAAGAAGCAGGAGACAAATGAGGCAGAAGTGAGCCAAAGACTGTCCAACTCTAGGAACTGGTTAGGGTGCACAGCATGAGAAAAGAAGCAATACCAGTGCCAAGCCGGGCTGAGAACAGACTAAATGATTTCACTTGCTGCTGTGCTGGTCCATTCCACACACTAACGCTCAAAGTAAGCAGTGTGTCTGTTCATCTTTCTAATGTCAGGAGGGCTCCTGACCCAGAAATATCATTTCAAATTCCATCCCCACTGTATAGCTTCCAAAAATCAAAAGCAGGGACCTGGGCTAAATGTGGATGAGGGGGCAGAAGCGGACCTGTACAAGGACAGGTATCTGAGTGTGGCTCAGTAAGGACTTTAAGAGTTAAGAGATACCACCATGATGGGTAAAGTGGCAAATGAAGAATCTCTTATGAATCCTGACTCTGAGCAGATGTACCATAAGGAATTCTCTGAAGCTGAAATCATTCTTCCTAGATGCTCAGAAGAAGAGTTGAACCTGGATATGACTCTTGTGCTAGCCGCTCAGCCACCAGGAAATAGCATCAAGATCAATACAAATCTCAGTTCTCTCCCACAGAACTTCAGTTCTCTCCCTTGGTACTTCTGTCATCTAGACACAAGAACTTGCATGGCATCATCCCACATACAAAGGGGGTTAAAAAAATATGACATGCTATTATTTTATTACTAAGTGAACATCCCAAAATAATTCAGGTGTAGGGAAGTAGCATTCCTCCATATGTGAGGATGAATCCAGGGCTCCCAGTAGATGATGGAATTCATGACCTTCAGTAAATGATTGAATCCAGGGCTCCCAGTAGATGATGGAATCCATGACTTTCAGTAGATGGCTGAAATCATGTGTAGTATCTACCACGACCTTCACATTGTGTTATCCCTATGAGTGTGTGTTTAAGATGAAATTTAAATTGTACTTTAGGTATGCTGGCCCTTATCAACAGCAACTCAGGATGAAGTAGAAACATTCATCCAATTATATTCTGGTTAGTTTTTTTTTTTTTTTTTTTTTTTTTTTTGTCAATATAACTAGAGTCATCTGTGGGAGAGGAACCTCAAGTAAAGAATTACTTTAATCAGACTGTCCTGTGGGCATATCTGTAGGTTATATTCATGATTAATGATTGCTGTGGGAGGATCCTCCTAGTGAGTGTGTGTGGTGCTATCCCTGGGCAGGTGATCCTGGGTTGTATAATGAGCAAGCCACTGTGAGCGAGCCAGTAAATTGTGCTAGTTATTCCTGGGTCTCTGATTCAGTTCCTACCTCCAAATTCCTGTCTTAAGTTCCTGCTTACATTTCCATTCATGATGGACCACTACCTGGGACATATAAACTAAATAAACCCTTTGCTCCCCAGGTTGATTTGATCAAGTTGCAGGGGTCATTATATCATAGCATTCAGAAGCATCTTAGGACAGCAATACATCATAAGACTAACAAAATATATGTGAGTATGGGATTGCACTCTCAGAATCTCTACTTTTGCTGCACTCACCACTCTTGGTGGGCCAAGATCAGACGATAAAAGTTCTAAGTGAGAGGCTGACATGAGGTCGATGGCACCATTACCTCAATAAAGCATCAATGCACATGAATACAACTCTGATACTGCATTCATCAGAATTAGAATTCCAAGAATAGATGATTCATGTTTTTGGGTGAAATAGAGTCAATGGGGTGTTTACTGATGTTCCTTAGAACAAAATGCAGTTAAGGACTTATGAATTGTTTATGTCTAGGATTTTTGTTTTCATTGTTTATCATGCTTGAACAGTAGTGTGACTAAAGTCACCTGAGACTGAGGAAAGTGACACTATAGGAAAAGAATGTGACCGTGGCATGATTGGAAGAGTTAGAAATGAAATCGAATGACAAGGATTAAGTTGTTTCCCCAGAAGTTGGTGGGTATCTGTGAAAACTATCTAATGTATAAATTGGATATAAAAATGTCCAGTTGTCTGCATGAACAGTCTGAGCTGCTGAGTCACCTCTTGAGGTCCAATTTGTTTGTGTTTTAGAAGACATCATCTGTTTCAGTCCAAGAGCTAGAGGAAAAGAAGGTAGAAAGTGTCAATGTTTGAATGTTAAGTTATGTTGTAAAGGCTACCAAAGCATCTCTCAGAGGGAGAAGCTAGGAAGATAGCTAAACTTACTGTGCCTGAGTTCAGACCCCGTGCATCCATATAGAAGCCCTTGTGGGGAGAAGAGACCAGGGAGTATCTTTGTAGCTTGACAGCTCGTTAATATAGCTGAAAGAGCAAGCAACAGGTTCAGTGAAAGAACATGTATCAAGGAAGAAATAAAAAACATCAAGTGGGATGGCATACGCATTTAAGCACTCAGTAGGCAGAGGCAGACAGAGCTCTGTGAGTTTGAGACCAGCTTAGTCTACTAAGCCAGTTCCTAACCAGCCAGGTCTACATAAAGAGACCCTGTCTGAAAAAAGGTATTTGGGCTGGAGGAATGGCTCAGTGGATATGGACAATTATTGCTCTTACAGAGGACTATGTGGTTCAGTCATCGCTGACTCTAATTCCAGGGAATTTGAAACCCTTTTCTGACTTTCTCAAACACCCAGCATTCATGTGTGGGGTACATGCATACATGCAGGCAAAAGTTATACACATGAGTAAATCTTCTTAAAATTTAACTTTAAAATTAGGTGGAAAATGATAAATGCACCTGAGTCAACCTCTAAGCGCTCTGCATCTGAATACAAGTGCATATGGCTCTTTAAAAAAAAAAAAATTAAAGTGTGAGTGAGCCTGGCTGAGGTGGGCACACCTTAGGGAGCACTGTGGAGGCAGAGGCAGGCAGATCTGAGTTGAAGGCCAGCCTGGCCTAAAGAGTGAGTTCCAGGACTGGCAGGGCTACACAGAGAAACCCTGTCTGTAGTGGTTATTCTTGATTGTCAACTTGACTATAGCTGGAATGAACTACAATCCAGAATTGGAAGGCTCACTTGTGATCCTGATCTTGAGGATGGAAGATACAAGTTTATGACCTGGATCTTGGCATGGAAGATCTTAAGGCATAGTGCCTATGAAAAACTTAGTCCCAGGCAAGGTAGTACATGCCTTTAATCCCACGAGACTGAGGCAAGGAGATCTCTGAGTTCAAGGTCAGCCTGGAACAAAGCATGGACCAGATCAAGGTGTGGTGGTGCACACCTTCAATCTGGACCACACCTTCTACTGCAGACCAACATAAGGACATTGGAAGAAGGAAGATTGTTTCGTCCTTGCCTGCTCACCTTGAGGAATTGAGAAACTGCTAGATCCTTGGACTTCCATTCACAGCTGCTGCTGACCATTGTCGGGAAGTTGGACTACGGACTGAGATTTCAATGGCAAAAGTCAAGGTAAAACGTTATGTGTCTGGAAAGAGACCAAATTATGCCCCTGTGGGGTCCTCAGATGAAGAGGATGACATATTTAAGCTCCTTAAAAAAGCTAAGGAACATGAGGAGGCTTCATCCAGTGACCCCCAACTTGGGCATTTACAGAACCACCTTAGGGAAGATGTGGAAGAGAGATTGGCTTGACACAGAATAATAGTGGAACCTGAAGTAGTAGGAGAGAAAGCCTGAGAAATAGAAGTAGAAGCTTGGCTCATGGAATGCAAAGAAAGCTGTGAGGAAGAGGAAGAAGAAATTGACAATGAAGAAAGGGAGCAGTGCCTCAGCATGATTCGTCAGGGAGCACAAAAGAGAAAAAAATGAAGAGATGGAATTCATGGAGGTGGAAGATGAAGGACGTTCTGTGGAGGAGTCTGAGTCAGAGTCTGAGTATGAGGAGTACACAGACAGTGAAGATGAAATGGAGCCTCGATTTAAGTCTGTCCTCATTCGAAAGAAGGAAGGATCAGGTGACAGTTCAGGAAAGAGAAGCTGAAGCACGAAAACAGAAGGAACTGGAACAAGAAGCAAAACACATGACTGAGGAGCGTGGCATGTCCACACTCAAGATGGTAGAAGAAGAGTCCAAGAGCGAAAGAGAGGAGAACACGTGGTCCCTTGCTGCCCTGGATGCATTTGATACTGATGGTGAAAATGAGGATGAGGAAGAGAATTACAAGATGTGGAAAGTCTGCAAACTCAAAAGAATCAAGCTGGAGAAAAGACCGAGAAGCACTTGATAAGGAGAAAGCAGAAAGAGAATACATGAGAATCCTGACTGAGGAAGAAAGGTGGGCTGACCTTCAGACAAATGGCAAAGTCATTACCAACCCAGCTGTTAAAGGCAGATACAAGTTTTTACCGAGATGCCTTCTTCATGGATGAGGATGAAGAAGTCTACAAGAGAGATGTTAGTGCACTTACTCTTGAGGAGTTGGTTAACAAAACCATTCTTCTAAGAGTCATGCAGGTCAAGAGTTTTGGAAGGTCAGGTCACACCAAGTACACCCTCCTTGTGGATCAAGATACTACTTCCTTTGACTCTGCATGGGGCCAAGAGAGTGCCCAGAACACACAATTCTTTAAACAAAAGGCCACATGGGTAAGGGAGGTATTTGAGCGACCATCAACCAAGAAGAGTAAAACCACTTAGGCCTCAACTACTTATTCCAGCTGTGGGACATAAGGGGATCTGGTCCTCTATTTTCTTTCACCATTATTTACATAGTTCTTGTATAGAGCTTTCCAGACTTGGGGTCATAACTTGTGTTTGAATGTGCTTTGTAAGAGGTTTGGACTCATCCTGAGAAACTGACAGAAGTACTAGCCAGAGGGATAACACAGTGTGAAGGTCGTGGTAGATACTACACATGATTTCAGCCATCTACTGGAAGTCATGGATTCCATCATCTACTGGAAGTCATAGATTCCATCATCTACTGGAAATTATGGATTCCATCATCTACTGGGAGCCCTGGATTCAATCATCTACTGGAGATCATGGACAAAATGAAGAAACAAAAGATACAGCTGAAGAAACACATACAGACACGGACATGGAGACATTTACGCACAAAGAAATTCTATAGAAACACAAATATATAGATTTCATTATCTATACACATAGAATCTCTTAAGAAAAAAATAATCCCTGACATAGAACCTCCAAAGATGCCAATGAGTTCGTTTTGTGTTGGCCACCTACTGCTGGGTATGGGACCTGTCCTCAAATGTGGTGTGTGTCTCCAGTGAGATGCCACAAAAATAAAACTAATTTTCATTTGTGAAGATTTATCAATCGGATATAGCTTCTGTGGTAAGGATGGGGGTTTTGTGTCTACTTCTTCTTTCAGTGGTGGAACCCCACCTATAGTCCCTGAGTATGTTGACACAGTCTCTGTGAGTTCATATGTGCATCAATCCTTGATGTCTGTTTTCCATCCTCTCTGGCTCTTACAGTCTTTTCACCTTCTTTTCGTCAGGGTTCTCTGAACCCTGAGGAAAAGAAATTGATCAAGACATCCCTTTTAGGACTGAATGTCCTAAGTTCTCTCACCCTGTACATTGTATAACTGTGAGTCTTGGAATTTTTTCGATATTCTGCAGAAGGAAGCTTCTCTGATGAAGGGTGAGTAAGACATTGACATATGAGTACTGAGGAATGCCATTAGGAGTCATTTTATTGCTCTGTGCCTTTAGAGAAACAATATTATTTGGTTTTCCCATAGGTCCTTGGCCTATGTAGTCTCAGTTATTCACCATTAGACCAGTGTTAGGAATGCATTCTATCTTACAGATTGGACTTTGAATTCAGATACTGGTTGGTTACTCTCACAAGCTTTGTGTCAATATTGCAATAGTGTATCTTACAGGCAGGTCACCATTGTGGATCAAAGCTGTGTTGGTGTTTACATTTCTCCTTTGGTAGTATCCTGAATACCTTCCAGTACCAGAAACACTAGTCTGTAGGGGTCAGGTTCTTGATAGATATCAGCTTGATCCTGTTCAATGAGTTATGTAGGTGTTGACTTCATTACTAGGGTCTTACCATCAGTTTGTGGAGAGCAACATAGTGTTGGCAACAGCCTGCGTTGTTTGGGGGCTCCCATGTGACTTCTTTGAATGACAATTTGATTAGATGTAACCCATTCCTGGAACTAGAAATTTCATTTGTTGATAGATGTCTGGTTGGGGCTCCATGTCTCTGGTTATTTGTTTATTCCACTTAGGTCACCTTGGTAGATGTATATATTTTTAGAAAACTTCTACTGTCTTGGATTTCCACAAAACTCTTCAAATGGTCTATAGTTTTAGCTGTCCACTCCTGCATTCCCTCCCTCACCCCCTTTCCATTCCCTTCTCCATTTGATCCCGCCAATTCTAGCCCATATCCATTCATAACTATTATATTTTGCTTTCCTACGGTTATCCACCCCTCCCCTCTAGTCCCATACTATATTCCTAACCTCTGTGTTTTTATGGATAATAGCCTGATTATCTTTGCTTCAAGTGAGTACTTGAGTTCCTGTTCATACTAGGACCTGAAATGTAAGCTAAATAAATCTCGTCCCTCTTGAGTTTGTTTTGGTTATAGAACTTTATCACAGCAGTGCAGAACAAACTAGGATAAATGATGTTTCAAGAGGTATGTGTCATGAAGTGAGTAGCCATAGTGGAGATTGTTTAGACAGCACTTGGAAAACTATATGAGAGAGAGAGTCTAGTGAAGTCTCTAAATAGGGATGTAAATGGCCCCTGGACATGCCTAATTATTGGATTTATCTTTGTATATTTTATTATTTTCTTGGGTAATGTGCTCTGTCTCTTAGGACTGAAAATGTGAAAATGGAGTTTGAGGATATAAAGGCATAATGAGGCCCCCTATCCCCTATTCCTCCTCTCCTGTACTCCCATTCCTATAATTATGGCATCACTGTCAATGGTGATGTTTTTATATATATTTCTACTCTTCAATGTTATCATATCCACAACCTCACATACAGTTGTTCCAACAACCTGTATTGTTTGGTTTCTCAGCAATTATCAAACATATAATATGCTTGATACAATATGAACATGTCGCTGTACTGTAAGGAGACTTCTAGAACTTATTCCTCTTTCCCACCAGAGTTGTACACCTTTCAACTTGTAGCTCCCATGTCACCTCCTCTCGTAGCTTGTAGTAGACATTCCTCTGCTGTCTGCTTCTGAGATTTCATACTGGACACATAAGGTCATACATCATTAGTCATCTATGTCCAGCTTATGCTTATCATTGGGTGATATTTTACTGGTACTGCTGTAAATGACACAATTTCTTTTAAAAGTTGAACAGTATAACACACACACACACACACACACACACACACACACACGCACAGACAATTTCATGCATTCATCCAGACTGCTTTGTCATTGTGATTAATGTGGTACCGAATAGGAAATGCTGATCTCACTTTGGCATACATATATTGTTTCTTTGGATATACCTACAAGTAGAATTGCTGGATCCTTTTTTTTTTTTTTTTCTTTTTTGAGGAATCTACATGCTGTTTATAATGGTTGAGCTAACTTAAATTTCTACTAATATTTATACTGACACTTTCTGTGTTTTTTTAAGTTATCCTTCAAGTAAACACCCATTTGTACTCTAATTTAAATTTTCTTCATTATTAATGATATTGAGAATATTTGTATATATCTGTGGCTATTAGTATGCCTCCTTTTGGAGACTATCCGGTGAGTTTTAAACTTTGGGTTTTGTGCTTTTGATATTGGGTCATTTGGGTCCTTTATTTATAATGGATATCAGCCTATCATAGTCCCTGTCTAGCCTGCACTGATTCTATGGAGTCTGTTTCTAGGATAAACACCTGTATCATCTTGCTGAAGCTGCTCACACTAATGGAACTCAGAGGCTACCTGTTCCTCCTTCACACTTAATGGAAGGAATAATACTTACAGTGTTTAGTTTCAAACACTCAAACTACTAATGTAGGCAATAACTTAGGAAGATGTTGCATAACGAAGGTCTCATAGCCTTTCTGTGTTGAAAACATAAGTCTGTAAAATGGGAATACATATAGAGCCAAACTTGGATTAGACTGTTTTTAATGTTGTCTGTTTCTTGATTCTAGTGAATTTGCAAGCCGCCTTTCTCCTGTAATATGTTAGTTATTATTGTTATTTTATGGGACTTTATATTGTCTCCTGTGGTTATTGGTGAAACAGAGTTTCAGTGCGATGGTCTAGTGTTGAGCTGTGCACCAGGGAGCCTTCCTTGGGGTTCTCTGGCCTACCCAAATGTAAGGGTTCTGACAGGGGAGGGAGCGCAAGCGGGGACGGAGTCTCCTGGTCCTGGTTCCTGCGGTGGCCGCCTAGGCTGCGCGCCAAGATGCTGTACTCGCTCAGCACTAACCGCCCTGTGCCGAGTCAGGTCCTGGCCATAGCGAGATCCCCGCAAGACCCACAGCTGCTGTCGGCACACGCCCCACCACTCAGCCTGGAGAGCAGATCTCTTCCCTGGCCAAAAGTGTTACAGCTCTTTGGACAAAAGCTTTCAGATGCTGAAGCAGTTTTCGCACCTTTATTCCTTCTGAATGGCAGGCGGAGGGCACGGGCAGAAGCAGGCAGGGCAGGGCAGGCAGGTAGAGCAGGGGGGCTACACAGGTCAGGATGGTCTGATATACTGCTTGGAAGGGTCAGGGGTTTGGCAACCTATATTTTCCATTGGCTTGGTCTGGGGACTTTGTAGTGCCTCATTTGCTTGTGGGAGGACTCAGAGTTGCTTTCTACATGACAAATCTCACATGCTAGGCCTCTCTCTATATAGGGGTTGTAAAGGCTGTGGCTGTTTTTACAGGAGTCTTCCGGGAGCTTCAGCCAAACACATAATCTGGTCCCTCATGGAATTTTAACGGGGTCTCCCAGAATTTTCAGCCTGTGCTCAACTGGGTGTCAGATTGTCTGCCACAGACCACTGCTCCACAATTCCCCCTTTTTCTTTTATAAGGGAGAGGTGTCATCAGAATAACTGTCTCCCATATTGGGAACAGTTTGATATTGAACCAAGACCTGATTGGCGGTGAGCTTCGCAATGCTACTCATCTGCTGCTTTAGAAACTGAATGAGGCAAGGTGCCAAGAGAAGCAAGGCTCTAATGGCTAGTATGGGGCCAAGGAGGGGAAGAAGTCAAGCTACCAAGGTGTTAGAGTACCAAGGGAAGGAGTGTTTGGAGTATAAGTCAGAGGGTAAGGAGGGTTAAGTGTGGGAGGTTGGGAAGGCAAAGGATGCTTGAATAACATCAATTTAAAGCAACATTTGATTAATCTAGATCGACATCATGGTTTCCTTACTATCATATAACTTCCCTCAAGTTCAATAGCCATTTGGCTTTGGCAAGAGAGTTCATCTATAGATGGAAAGTCTCATGTCTGTCCTCTGTGGGGCTGAGCACATGTCTCTGGATCTCAGCATGTGTCTCAGGAGTCTTCTGTCTGGAGGAAGGCAGCTCTGTAGTCTCAGGCAGGTCCCAGGAGATGGCGTTGTCTCTGCTGGATCTGTGGCAGCAAGCTTCTGCAGGGATAAGCCTGTAGGAAAATCATGGAGAAGCAGAATCCCAGCAGGGGGATGTCTGTATAGGGTGAATAGCAAGTTAAGCCTGTAATAGCTTGCTTGGGAGCACAGCATGGTCCTGGAAGGCATCGTTTAAGTCTGCTTTTTGGATAGCTGAGGAAGAAAAGTTTTGAGATTGGCAGTAACTGCCTATAAAAGGAAACTGGTTGTTAATTAAGGATTGAAGAAGAACCGGTGATCTGAATAGTTGATTTGATCTGTGGGAGTAGATTAGTTTACTTTTGAACCTTAAAAGAAATCTTAAACAAGTTGGAAGATTTTTGGACATATACCAGGAATGCTAGAGAAAAAATAAACATTTCAATAAAGAAGCAAGAAAATTTTGAGTTGGGAAGCACAGAATACTGTTTCAGGTATTCCTGTTAGGAAGAAACAAGGCTCGGTTTTTCTTCTTCTGTCCCTGATCTGCCAGCGATAGGCAGGCCATCTTCTTGGTTGGTGGGATGATGTTGGATCTTTCTGGCTGGAATCCAGATAGGCTTAGGCTGGTCCTGTGGAAAAACACAAGCAAAACCCCTTCCACTTGTAAGGAGGGGGTCTGGTCCCTTCCAAATTCCATCCAAAGGATCTCGCCATCGTACTAGGATTGAGGGCGTTAATTCTGGTGTGTGGCAATGGAGGGAGATAGGAGGGTGTTTGGTGCCTCTGTAGATGTTAAATATGTTTAAGGTAGTCAGAGCCATCATTAATTGTACATTAGGGGGATAGGTGGTTGTCTTTTGTTTCAGGATTTGGGCCTTTAGAATTTGATGTGTTCTTTATATTATTCCCTGGCCCTGAGGGTTGTGGGGAATTCCTGTATGATGAGCAACTTTCCAGCGTGTACAGAAGGTTTTGAATTGAGAGCTGGTAAAGTCAGGGCCATTATCAGTTTTTATCTGTTGAGGAATGCCCATGATGGCAAAGGTGGAAAGCATATGGTAAATTAACCTTTTTGAGCTTTCACCTGTTTGGGATGTAGCCCATATAAAATGGAAGTATGTATGTACGGTGACAAAAACATATTTCTGTCTACCAAATTGGGGGATATGGGTGACATCAATTTGCCATAAGGCATTGGACCTAAGGCCTCAGGGATTGGTGCCCATCATTTGTAAAGTTGGGGTGGTAATGAGTAATGCACAAGAGGAGCAGGTTTTTATTATCCTTTGGAGTTGAGCAAGAGGGATGTGGGGGAAGCGGACATGAAGCCCCTTTATGTTTGTGTGTGTACGTGAGTGAAATTGGCCTGCTTGTTCAACGGAGGCCATGAATATCCCTGGTGAGGCAGTTTGGTCAGCGAGTGCATTTCCCTCAGATATAGGACCTGGTAAGGGACTGTGAGATCGGATATCTTGGATGTAGATGGGGGAGACCCTTTCCTGTAGGAGGGTGGAGACCTGTATAAGTAGAGGGAAAAGTGGGTTGGCATCTAATTTGACAAAGGATCTTGACAACCAGGGAAGCAAATTGACAGCATATACACTGTCTGAGAACAGGTTAAGGGGGCCCTTGACTTCTTTTAGGGCTAGATAGATGGCATATAATTCTTTATACTGGGGGGAGTGAAGGGGTAGCTCTTTGAATCAGAGGATAGGGGGTTCATCCTCAAGTAAACAGTATATTACTGCCGCAGCTCCCCTCTTTCCTCCATCAGTAAATATTGAAGGGGTCCTGCTATGGGCTCTTTTGAGAATAGATTGGGGGGCAGCCATTGCAACAGAGGGAGGGCAGAGGCCCATTTTTTATCAGGATAATGGTTGTCAATTTGCCCTGTGAATCCTTTTAAGCTAATAGCAAAGCGGGAGTGATTTTTAATTAGCCACTGGATGTCGAAGAGGGAGAAGGGGGTGACAAGAACACTAGGTTCTTTCCCTAGGGTTTGTAGAGCTCTATCCCTGCCATTTTTAATCATGCAAGAGAGTGCATCCACCTCATTTAAAATTTGGGGTGCACCACCCATTGGAATGTTGAGCCATTCTAGTACCCTCTGAGATTGGTAAAGGGTTCCCACAAGTGTAGGGGAGGAGTTAAAGATAAGGAGCTGTATAGGTATTGTTGGGTCATACCTAGCAAGAGCCATATCTTTTAGGGCTTCATTGACAGAATTTAGAGCTTGAACTGCTTCTGGAGACAGTGTTCTTGGGGAGGAGGGACTTTTGTCTCCTTTCAGGAGGTTGAAGAGGGGTTGAAGGGTGCTTGTGGGAAGGGGAAGCCAGGGCTGAAGCCATTTGAGGTTGCCCAAAAAGCTCTGGAGAGAGGCGAGAGTTAATTTTTGAGGGAAGGAAAGGGTGTGTTTGAGGGGGTGTATTGAGGTAAGGGAGATCTCTGTTCCTAAAAATGCAATGGGCAGAATTAGTTGGATTTTATGAGGGGCTATTTTGAATCCTAGGGCAGGTAGAGACGGTATTAGCTGGTCTTAAGTTGGGAAGGGGTGGTAGAAGGGTCTCCCCAAACCAATATGTCATCCATGTAATGATAAATATCGAGTCCGCCTTTTAAATGGTGGTTTTTTTTTTTTTTTTTTTTATTTTCAATTTTTTTTTCCTCCTTTTTTATTTTTGATACTTTATATACATTTCCAATGTTTCCCCTTTTCTGAGTCTCCTCTTTGTATACCCCCCATCCCCTCCCCAACCCGCCTCTAGGAGGGAATTCCACCTCCCACCCCCCCCCCGTCCACCCATCCCCATTTTCCCGCCTTGATATTCCCCTTTACTGAGGCCTCTAACATC
>CM052709.1:1642133-1672777 GCA_028551405.1 Uromys caudimaculatus
GGCCCTGTGGCCCAAGCTGAGGTTTCCGGCCGTCGCCGGAAGCTGCTGGTGGTCAGTCTCTGTGGCCTGGTGAGCTGTGGGGCGTGTCTTTGGCCCTCTGCTGGGTCTTGCAATCTCCGGTGAGGGATCTTTGTCCCGGCGCTGATTAGCTGTGGGGCCCTGTGGCCCAAGCTGAGGTTTCCGGCCGTCGCCGGAAGCTGCTGGCGGTCAGTCTCTGTGGCCCGCAGATCTTTCCTGTCTTTTTAACAAGCTTTTAAAAAGATTTTTTTTTTTGTTATGTGATGATGTGATGTGGTGTGTGTGTGTGTGTGTGTGTGTGTGTGTGTGTGTGTGTGTGTGTATGTGAATGAGAATGCAAGTTCCTACAAAAGCTAGAACTATGGGATCCCCTGAAACTAGAGTTACAGGCATCTGTATGCCACTTGATATGGGGGCTAGCAAACAAGCTGGAATCTTCTGAGAAAGCAGTAAGTTGCTTTTACTCATGAGTCATCTTTCCAGCCCATGACATGTTAAAAATTTTGTAGAATAGTTTTAAATGTGAAAATATCAAGGATTTTGAACTGAATTCCCTCGAGCCTCACCCTCACAATCCTATTTCTAATATTTGCTATGGTTTAAGTGAGGTTTGTACCCTGTGTGTTCAGATGTTGGGAGTTTGGTCCCCAGTGTAATGGTATTAACAGGTGATGTGACCTAAAAGATGGGGAGCCTGAGCTGAACAGTGGTGGCGCACACCTTTAATCCCAGCACTTGGGAGGCAGAGGCAGGCAGATTTCTGAGTTCGAGGCCAGCCTGGTCTACAGAGTGAGTTCCAGGACAGCCAGGGCTACACAGAGAAACCCTGTCTCAAAAAACTTAAAAAAAAAAAAAAAAAAAAAAAAAAAAAGATGGAGAGCCTGTCAGGACACCACTGGGATACTGCTCTTGGACAAGACCATGTGATTCTCATGGGACTAATGAACTGTCCTGAAGGAGAAAGAATGACTCCTCTCTAGTGTCTGGCTTCCTCTTGTGCCCTGTGAGTTCTTCTTTAGATACTTGTTTCATGAAGCTTCCTCCCATGATATGATATGGTTGGGACAAGGGACCTTTACTGGACTCACTGTCATGATATTGGGACTTTTGTTATTTAAAACTATGACCCAAATAAACCCATTTTTTCATTCTTACTGTGGCTAGGGTCAGGTATTTCATTATAACAAAGAAATACAAACTAACACAACATTTTAGATTAGGACAGAACACCAGTTACCAGTAATGAACTTATATTGTCTTTCTATAATATTGTCACTCTTGAGAATGGTCTCTTTTCCTTAGTTGGCATCTATGGCCCTTTCCCACCTGCCACACCCCACTAAGGAATAATGTCTCCTTGAGTGCATGAGTTTTTCCTTTATGATCAGAGTGGAGATTGGTTTTCAGGAGGAAGACCATAGAAGCTGCTTCATGGTCATCAAATCATATCCAAGAAACAATTGGCTACTATCACCCTTCACTGTTAATGTTGACCTCAACGCCCGCTGAAGCCTTTGTCAGGTTCCTGAGAGTGCTGGATGCCTTCCTTCCTCATCTTGACAGACTGTTTTTTGGGAAGAATTTGCCATGTGCAAGAACTTAGGCTCCATTGTTTGAAGGATGAAGAGTCCTCATCTGGGCCTGAGGACATGCCTGTATTCCCAGTTCTTAGGAGGTGAACAGAGAAAGAATTCCATATTAACATCACTTGAACTATGGAGTAAGCCTCTCAAAAAATTAATTTTCTACAAAGTAGGTTTTCTGGTCCTCATTCATTTATGTAGTTATCTTTGGCCCAGGGCTGCCCAGGGCTGTATGCTCTGGGTACCACTTTATTGCTCTGATCACTGAATGCTGTTTCAGTTGACCCTGTGTTTCTCGACATTCTCTCACAGTCGTGGGTGTTTTTCTTTTTCTGGAATACTTCCTTTCTGGTGTGACATGTTGCTCCAGGCTATCATGTCTATTTCCTGCTCCAATATGAAACTACTGGCTCCTTTCCCATATTTATTTTAATTTATTTTACAGTGTGACACCGTGTGTCTGCATGTGTGCATGCTCATATTTAAAAACAGTATCTTTGTGGTTTCTCCTTGTACTTTGGGGGTTGCTTTCTACTCTTTGTGCTCTGTATACAGGGCTGGCTTACCCATCTTAATTAAAAGACATACTGACTACTTGGTACTCCGGCATGGTAGAGAAGTTCCCCCGTTTCTCTCTGCAGTAGGAGAGACTTGAATTTACCTTGTCTGTGTTGAAAGATTCAGTTTTCATTAGTCAGTCTTTGTCCTCTAAAACTCCCTGTTTTTCTTCCCACACCCTTGCTCTGGCCCATTCAGGGATATAAATAAAAATTACTCTAAGAGACAGAAGTCTAAGATCTTATCTTGTAGTACACACATCTTATCTATAGCACGCATATTTACTTAAATTGGGTTAATCACTAAAATTTTCCTAATTGTTGCATGTTATAAATCATTTGGCATTAATTTATATAATGCTGTTTTGGAATAATACAAAGAGTGTGTTCATGGTTAAAAAGAATGAAGCAGAAAAAGGAAGGGAGAGAGAGAGAGAGAGAGAGAGAGAGAGAGAGAGAGAGAGAGATACATTATAGGGAAGAGAGAGGAGGCAAGGAGACCAAGGAACAACAAAGCATACAGACACATAGACACTGCTGTGGCTTGAGTCTAAATTGTCCCTACGTCTCCTGTTTTAACCCTTTGTTCTCCAGCTAGTTGTGTTATTCTGGGATGCTGAGGAAACTTTAAACTTCAAGGCTAGATGACGAAAGTAGGTCTCTGGAAGGTTCCAACATGAGCCCAGTTCCTGAGTTACTCCTTGTTTCTTAGTCTACCATGATATAAGCAGCCTCTGCCACACATTCCGTCTTCCTTGAGTTGAGCCACATCACCAAGTTTCCTTGACTTGATGGACTGATACTCTCTGGAACCAAAAGCAAAATAAATGTCTCTTCATCTAGTTGCTCTTGTCAGGAACTGTGCTCACAGTGACAAGGAAATAGTGGATACAAACCTGTTCAGGAATAACCTGAAGGAGAACACTTATCAGTGGAGAATATTCAAGATCAATGGTTCAGAACCTAGATTCAGTTCATCCCTCACACTCACACATTTCAAAGTGAGTGTACAGGGAGGGCATTTTGTTTTAGGATTCAACTTTGTAGCTAATAATTTTAAGATGTGGAATTATTAATAACTCTCATGGTATCCTGACAACGTATGAGACACAGGATTCTCAAGTCGGCTATGAGCAAACATTTCTTATAACTACCAAGCAACTCTGCCTGCCTGACATTCCTCAGTCCTGGTATGTCATGTTTTCACTTGCTTTACCTTGTATATGTTCTTATTGAAGGAAGAACTATTATCCTACATGTCACTTTAGTGTTTGTAGTAAGCTTGGCTTTTGTTTAAAAAGTTGTACAAAACGATTTTATTGCATTATAACATTACTGAAAAGCATGGTGCTGAAAACACAAGTTGCCACCAATGGCTACATCTCTTAGCACCTATAACTTAGTAAATGAAGAGATGTAATAGGTGTTGAATGTAAGATATGAGTTTCATACATGAGCAACTAGATAGATACAGAGTGACTAAGCTACTTGCCAAATACCACACAGGAGAAAAGTATGATGCAGAAACCATGCCATTGGGATTGGAATCTGGATTTTCTTCACAATGTACTTTTAATTGTGCATATTATTTATGCCACTGTTTAATATTAAAGGTACTCCTTAGAGGTCAATGAATTCAGAACTTCTCGGTATGCAGGATTTTATAAACTAATTTCTGTGATGGCTTTCTCTTATAGTATGCAATGAAAACACTGAGTGTTTTTTGTTGTGGCTTTGTTTTGTTTAAGGCTTTTAAAAGATTTTTTAAAATTTTATTTACGTATTTGACTGTTTTGTCTTCACGCGTGTCTGTGTACCACCTGTGTGCCCGGTGCCTGTGGAAAGCTGAAGAAGGCATTAGATGTCCTCGAACCAGAGTAATAGATGATTGCAAACCTCCATGTGGAGATGGAAAATAAACCTTGGTCCATGGTTCTGAAACCCTTTCTTAGGCTTAGCACTAGCCAGCCCTTTGCTGCCTGCCTCAGAGTCATTAAGTGCATGCATGTCTCTCTATGGTCACTGTTATATGTCCACATTTCCTTTTCTAAGGCCACTACTCATACTGAATTACAGATAAACCTAAATGTCCCATTATAACGAAATTAGTTCTTTAAGATCATGTCTCTGCATATAATCATACACTGATCCATGGGAGGCTAGGAATTCAAAATGTGAACTTGAATCAATAGAACCCCCAAATACAGCACTGCAAAACACAAACACACACACACACACACACACACACACACACACACACACACACACACACATATGCCTTGATCCTATGCAAAATCAACAAACACTTGTAACCACCGAGCCATTCCTCCGGGCCTAACATTATTTTTTTAAGTGAACTGAGTTTTTCTTCCTTGAAGCTTCTAAGTAGGATAGTCTGACTAAGTCTCACCATTGTTTTGACTGTTACTCATTGTCAAAGCATTTATGTGTTTGTTTGTTTGTTTGCTTGCTTGCTTGTTTTTTTTTAAAAGAAACAAATAGTCAAAATTAATTGTTTGAGTAACAAAACTAAAACTATCTTTTTTTTCTCCTCCTGATATTTTGGAATACAGTTGTTTACTTAAGCTGGTCCAATTTTTACCTGGGAAAAAGGAAGGGTGAGGTAGATTCCCAGTGTGCAGATATCCAGTGTGTAGATACACAGTGTGTACATAGCCAGTGTGTAGATACATAATGTATAGATACACAGTGTGTAAATACACAGTTTGTAGATACTCATTGTGTAGACACCCAGTGTGTAGTTATACAGTGTGTAGATACCCTGCACCCCCAATATGGATACCCAGTGTGTACATTTCTAGCGTGTAGATACGCAGTATGTAGATTCCAGGTGTCAGTGTTTACTTCGGGTTATTAAAATCAGTTGGGCAGAGATGATCCTGGACTGTCACTTCTCCTCCAGATTAAACAACTGACCTGTGTTCTGGTGAGTATCAAGGTGGAGATTGAACTCAGAGCTTTATGTCTGCCAGGAATGATCTCTACTTCTGAGTTGAATTCTTAGGGTTTCTATTCCTGCACAAACATCATGACCACGAAGCAAGTTGGGGAGGAAAGACTTTATTCAGCTTACTCTTCCACATTGCTGTTCATTACTAAAGGAAATCAGGACTGGAACTCAAGCTGATGCAGAGGCCATGGAGGATGCTGCTTACTGGCTTGCTTGCTTCTCCTGGCTTGCTCAGCCTGCTTTCTTATAGAGCCCAAGACTACCGGCCCACAGATGGTACAACTCACAAGGGGCCCTCCCCCCTTGATCACTAATTGAGAAAATGCCTTACACCTGGATCTCATAGAGGCATTTTCTCAACTAAAGCTCCTTTCTCTGTGATAACTCCAGTTTGTGTCAAGCTGACACACAAAACCAGCCAGCACAGCTCCCATTCACTCAACAAGAGATTTCTGAGTTTTATCTCAACAAAAGTTTTAAGGTATTTGGTGTGCTGTCAGGCTTGGTGACAGCAGAGACAACCACAGCACACGTCAGTGAAACTTTCACTTACTAATAACTCTGCATTGCAATGTCTGAGCACACCAGGGGGGAAAATCGAAATACCCCTTGGCATGTAGATTAAAATATACAGATTTCCAACACAAAGCCATGCGTGAAGTGAGGTTTGCCACGGTCTTTGCATATTCCAGGAGCCTGGGCACTGGGAGGAAAAACGGTCACTTAATAGGTGCACAACCAAATCAGAATGGAATCTCAGACAGGACAGTGGACCTGTCTTTCTGTGAATCCTTGACTTTCCATCTTTCTGGAGCACACTTTCCCCATGTGTCTCTTTAATCTATATAGATACTGGTGGATTTACTAGAATAATGTAATTAACCATCGGCCAGCTCCCTTAACTAACATGAATTAGGCATGTCCCTTGTGTATGCAGAACAGAATGGCTTTCACACAGTGGCACTTCAGTCCCATTACGCATTAAGAAATGTACTAAAAGGAAGATATATAATTCTAGTATGAAATATCAGAGCCACTGCAGTATATAAATATCTAGAGAGGGGAGCTAGGAATCATGAGAAAGATCAGCACTTTCTGAGACTGTTATAGATGCAGTTAGTAGACTTACAGACTAGAAGCTGCTTAGGGACCAGGCCAAGTGACTTACACTAGGGGCAAATGCTGGATTGTGTTATATATGAGGAGGGTATGCTAGGCTTAAAAGTTGCTATCATGAACAGAGAGAGGGGAATTTACAAAACTGGAAATAAAAAATACTACTACCATATTCTTCCATCTTACGGAAGCATTTGCCACGTTTTATCAGTGCTAATTGACCGGTTCTTAGATGGACAACCAGGAGATGAGAGGATAAAAGAAGAGATCAGAAATCTCAGGATTAAAGTCTCCCGAAAGTCACACACAGGATGATTGACTTTCTGCTAGGATAAATGGCGCAAGGTCCCAGGGCCCTAGTCACAATCCTGCATTCTTCCCCAACTGGAAGCAAATAGTGGCTGTTTTATACCCGTCAGCTCCCTCGCCTTATTTGGTGCTTGGGTTTTACAGTTGGGAAAAATCACTCAAACCTCCAATTTGGATTTATGCCTCGTGATCCTGTATTTGCCTAATGAATGCGGGCCTCTATATTTCTTTTCATTTGCGGCTCTGTGAACGTCAGCATCATACTTCGTATGTGGTTTGACTTTATTTTTAAATGCCTAATTCGCCATAATTAAAGATACCTATTTGTATGAAACCACACCTTCTCCTACGTGTGTAACAATCCAGCTCTGAAGACACAGGGGAACCGAGAGGTCTCAGGCCACAGCACTTCCTGTCCTTGGTGCCCTGCTGTGGATGGAGTGTGTGGACCTTTCTGGTTCTGGCTTGATCTTCTTCCCTTATATTTTACTCTGGATCATTTGTGTGTGTGTGTGTGTGTGTGTGTGTGTGTGTGTGTGTGTGTGTGTGTGTGTGTGTTTCATTTCTCTTTAATATTTTCTTATTTTTGTTGAAATCCCCAGTGCAGAAACCCACAAACCAAACAAATAGGAAGGAAACACTCAGAGCAGGCCCAATGTCCTTGGAGACCATCTTTTTTCTTTTTTACTTTTTATTTGTGTGTGTGCTGCCACCATTTGTCATCCCCTGCCCAAAGAGATCAGCAGTTTTTAGAAGGCAGATCAATATTCTGTTAACCCAGACACTGCGCGGAAGCCTCCCTGGCTCTCACCTTGGCTCCCTCCTCCCCGCTGAAGTTGCCCTCTCTCCTACTTGCCCCCTCCCCGGCAATAATTTTGTCTGAGCAAGACGGCAATTTTTCATCCTGTGGTCAAAACTGGTGACAAAAGAGGGAATAATGGTTGTTGACACATGAAATGATAGATTTGACACATGGTGGGCGGAGCTGGGAGCTTTCACGTGTCAAGGGAGAGACAACTAAGCTAAAAGGCTATGGCTCTCTACTGCCTCCAGTTCTTCAGACCGGCCAGGTCCCTTTCTGTCTCTGTCTCTGTCTCTGTCTCTGTCTCTGTCTCTGTCTCTGTCTCTCTCTCTCTCTCTCTCTCTCTCTCTCTCTCTCTCTCTCTGTCTCCTTCCCTCTCTCACTCTTCCTTCTGCCTACACCCCTCTGCTTTTCTCCCTGTTTCCCTCTCTCCCTCTTTTCTTGCATCTGGTTGGAAAACTTGTTCATGACTGTGCAGAAAAGCAATGCATTCTCCGTTATTTCAATCCAAATAAACGTTTCTCTATTCTGCAATAAAAAATGATCAATCTATGTCCCTTTTCTGTGGCATCGCGAGGGCAATCCAGCCTGCTGCTTGAGGAAATATTAACAAATATAGCTGGGGAGAGAGAAACAGATGGGATGGAGAAATTCGAGCGGCAGATTGCTGGACGGTGTTCAATGAGAGGAGTTTTATAACACGGGGAGAGAACTGCTCTTTACTGCGTGTGAGCATCCACAGTCAAGGAATACCTCGCCCAACCTCTTGGTCTTTACTAAAGACCTCCATAGAAAGGTACAAAAGGGTCTCTTTCTTGATCATTCTGGCAAGAGCCAATTCAGGCACACAAAAGCTTGTGCGTGCCAGGCGAGACTGGGAAGGAGAAGGCGGGTGCAGGGTTGGCTCCACAGGCAGACAGGGGGTGACTTGCCTGCCACAGAGGATCCCTAAGTCTCCACACACAAAAGCTTCTTTCAGAATCTAAACTCACGAAGCAAGAGCCATTTCTATGTGTTCCTGCACTCCTCGGGACGTGTGTTCACATTGAAAACCCTGCACCTCGTGTGTCACTTGCCGGCACTCAGTTTTATTTGAATTCTTGATATTTGCAAGGGCAGCTGCCACCAAGATTTCACAGGGTCACCAATCATCTGCAAAGGACAGTGAATAAGTCTGCCGATGCAGGACTGGCTTTCTCCTCAACTCTACATCCCCTCTTACTTCCTTAATTAACTGCATTTCTCGAGGAGAAGATGATAGTGCTATGATTCCACCAGTAGTTAAATATCCCCATCTCCACGTATATCCTGTGTGATAAAAACCACTATTCTAGGGTGAATGCTACTTATAAAGCCAAAAAAATTGCTACTCTCCCCCTTTACTTAGAGGACGAGTTTCTAAACCGTCCTCCTCAAACCAGTCTTGCTCTCCAGAGCTGTTGAGCTCCCCAAGAGAATACCTACTAGGTACACAAGGAAACGATTATATGTACCATGGGAGACATGTTTCTAATCTTCCAGCCGTTCTCCCTTCTGTGTGAGTGAGTGTGTGTGTGTGTGTGTGTGTGTGTGTGTTGACCACAAATGTATTTTTTTAGTAATACAGCATTGTATTTTCCCTGAAATGTCTGCATGTTTGATATTTAGTTCATCCTGTTGGGATGATGAACCAAACCAGAGGCTGCAATGTCTGTCTCTCAATAAAGGAGATTAGCAAACTTTTTCAAATATAGAGAACTAAAATTTTTGGAAGATCACCTTTATAATAAAAGTTGGGAACTCTGAGATTTAGTATCAATACTTTCGGAGTGACAACCAGGTGCTCTTTTAGATATGTTTGACAAATGTGTGCATACTATGAAGTAAAGGACTTAGAGAAGTTAAACTCCCAAATGAAAACTGGTGGAAATCAATTTTCCACCATCAGATGTATTGGCTAGAAAAATGTTTCATATTAAACTTATTTTTAGTTATTTATTATTTTTATTATTATTTATGTTTCATATGAACTACATTGTCTGACAACAAAATTACCAGAAATATTTGGTTGTGGTTGTTCATTTTCAATAAATCCTGAGGTTGTCATTTCAGGTATGTTTCCTTGGAAGAGAAGCCCCTTAGTGACAACCGAGAGTTGTCGTGGCATTTTCTTTTAGTAGCAATTCTAAGTATAGGACCACTGAAATGGAGAGCCACTGTTGAACACACACCCCCAAGGCACTGGGACCATGAAGATCATTTTCACTAGAGTTGATAAAATAAAAATAAACCCCATCCTACCATTCTTTGGAAGCAATAACAATGCCCACAGAAGTCTTGACCTTCACCTTGGCTTGTATCCTCTTTGTGAATTGGACCTCCCCTTGAGGCTGGACAGACTTGATGGGGACTGTGTAGGTCTAAGAGGTGCCTCTGCCTCACCTGGAGCTTTTTGTCTGCAGAAATAGGTCTCCTGTATGAAAATTTACAGACCCCCTCAGTCAGGAAGTATTGATATTTCTTTTTCTTCTTTAAGGAATTAAGTATGTGGATGTTTTGGTAAAGGCAGCCGAGATCCCTCCTGTAGGATACAAAGAGTTAAGATGCTGTTTCTTGTAGAATTAATCAGATTCATCTTAGCAGGAGTAAATGTCATGTTGGCACCTTTTCCTTCTCACACATTACAGCTTCAAGTCTTTGCTATGAGGAAATAATGAAGTCAAGATATGCGTTGCCAGATACTGAGCATCTATTTGTCAGTCTGCATAAGAAATGAATTGTATCTGCTACTACCAGGGTCAGCGGAGCAGCAAGAGAAGAACACATTCAAGAAATGACATGTCAAGGGAAACAAAAACTTATTTTTTTTAAAAAAAAGTACTCTCTAGACAGAATCCCTTTTGGGAAATAAAATGTTCTCAGATATCTCATGTGATGAGAGTCTGTTGCATTTCACTGGTGCTGACCGAGGGCACTGGGAGTCTCACAGCTCAGTTGTTAAGCCCACTCAAAAAATCACCATTATGCACCACCAGAAGAGGGGATCTCATTTTGTGCCTTCTGACATCGTCAGGGGCCCAGTGGAAGAGCATCCACAAGCCTTACCGCCTATGGTGAGCAGCTTGATATTTCTGAAAGCATCATTTTTATTGAACGAGTTATTCAATCTCATAAGACAGATACATCTCAAAGTGAGGCTGATAATGGTACTTCTCTGGCATGATTCTGAAAAACATTAAGTTCTACAAAGGGCATATGCAGGCTGTCTCTTACTGAGCGTGGACACAATGCTTTCATGAATATTAGTGTCTAATAGAGATTCATTGTTTGTTTACTTTGCAGGTGTAAAAAGCAATGGCAGAGGTGCTTACTGCATATTCAATTCTTCCTTTCTCTCTGTGTCCCCAATTTATAAAATCCTGAATCACTTCATTAGTCACCCCTGTGCTTAATATAAACTTACCAATACCCCTTCCAGCAAAAGAGTGTATACTCTCAGACACAAACACTCTTTGATGACTTTTCTCAATATCATATGTTTTGGGTGTTTGGAGAAAGCAAAGGCAACTTTGCAGACCAAGAGTTTATGTTGAAAGTGTAACTCTGCCAGGTAGCTGGAGAGATATAGTGGCCTTTCAGGTCACCACTCAGCCATGGTTGACGTTGGACCCTACTTTCATTGTCCTTGGTAACCTTAGATATGGAATCGATGCAATTTCCCCCTTAAGGTTTACAACTGTGTATAAGAAAGTGGAGATTTCAGTGCTTTGTAGAGGTCATTAAGAGAAAAGATCTTCTCCCTGTTCAGAAGAATTGAATCTTGAGTTTTACTTCTGGTCCTAGATGGAAATGTAACATTATAAAGATTTTAAAATTACATGTTACCATCCCGGTTCTTGAGACTTAATCCAGATGGGAAGAGTTAATCTAGATGGACCGGTCAATCACCTGGCCAAGAGACCACATCATGAAAACTCTGGTTCACTTGAAACCATGCTAAGGCAATGGGAGGAATAATTATTCCCTTAATGAGGTAATATACTCATCTTCTCAGAAGTCCTTCCCTAATGCAGCCACCTGTAGAGTTTCCATGGAGCATTTCTGAGCCTGCATACTTTTGGAGTTCCAATTCAAAATGTATAATGGTTTCTTATTCTTTGTAGCTCTTTCTTTTGGCTACTGCCTCCAAAGCCTAACTGTGCTTTCTCTGACACTGTGGGTACCCTCCCTCTTTCTTGGAAGCCTACCTTCCATTCACAATGCAACTGCTTGTTGATCTCCATGACTGACACCCTGGCTTTCTAGAACCCTAACTCAAAAGACATTGCTCCCTCTTCAACATCTCCTTCATCTAGTTCCTGGCAACTTTTGGGATTTGCAGTTTCCCTGACCTATTTCTTTCTCTTTCAGACACTAATACAACTGTCTTCTAGCTTTTTTCCCAAGGCTATTCCTAATTTATTTTATTAATAGGACAGAGAGCCCAAAAGGGAGCCGGTTTCCCTAGTAAGAAAACTACCTTAACCCAGACATTGCACCACCCACACTATATGCTCGCAGGGACTTTACTAGGATGTTTACACCAGACTCACTGAGCTGTGAGTTAAATACACTAAAGTTTACCACTGTAAGTAGGAAAACTAATGAGCTTCAAGAATATACAGTTATGGTCTCTTTACCACCATTGAAGTTCAGAATGTCTCTATTACCTAGAACCCTTCATGTAGGGTCTTTAGCAGTTGCTCCTCCTCTTCTTCTGCCCCTTGGTGAATCAAGTTAGATTCCTCTTAGTATATCATTTTTTTCCCTTAGAGTTTCCTAAGAGGTTACATGGTATATTGCACCAGTTTTGTTTTGTTCTCTCAGCATTATGCTTTGGAGTTTATCTATATTGCTGAATACCAGTAGGTTTTTTTTTCTCTTTCAATTGTGGAGCAGTATTTCATCCTAGAGGATCCCCTGATTTATCTTGTTACCCTGAGGTGAAAACTTGGATAATTTCAATGTTTTGTAATTAGAGGCAAACTGTCTTTATAACTGGTATTTGAATTGGGAAGAGTGGTGAGGTGAAGAATGCCGAGTCCTGTGGCAGCTGTGCCTGTGCATTTTTAAGGAGTTGTCTCCTTCTGAAGTGGTGAACCCCTTTATATTCCCACCAGCAAGATATGGATAAATAACATTTAAACAATGAAAAATTGAGATCACCTACCCAATACTGACTAATGCTTTGAGTATCATGATGGAATAGCAGGTCCTTTATATTATCATAATCAACATTCATAAACAGCTTTAACATAAAGCAGGTGGAGATGGTTGCTACAATAGAGATATGTGAGTCTTCCTGGGATTTTATGAGAAGAAATCAGAATTCACTTTAATTAGCCAAAGGCAAAATGGAAGAATACAAATGCCTATGTGTTGAGTCATGGCAAATCCACCTTGGCTTCGAAACGGAATGAGAATAGACTGGAAATAAAAGCAGCCTGTTACAGAAAAGCTTCTCATGTGTGACACAATCCATTGCAGGACCTTACAAACATCAGATCCTAAAACTCAACGAGGGGAATGGAAGTGAGGAGTTTGTCCTTTTAGCTAGCACATAGGTGAAGTTGGTGTGTCTGGTCCCCAGAGCCAACTCTCTGTGTAGGTGCACTGGCAGAGGTGCTGTTTCAACTCGGTAGAGTCAAAGCTCTTCAGCAAGTTTTCTTTCAGGAAAGCGTTCAAATTTGTCCCCTTCTTTCTTCCTATCTCAGTCTGTCAATGGCTATGAGATTTCCCCTGAGATATATCTACTGCAACCTGAATGACCAGTTTCCCATATTTTCCTGTCTGGATACTTAGTGTCCCAACTCCAGGATTCTTAAATGACATTGGGATTTTGATTATCCACAACACTTGTGCTAGAAATCAGTCACCTAATTCTGTGGGAACATGTGTGTTCATGCCACGGAGAACTTATCCACTACACTGCAGCCTCTGCCTGTCTACTGCCTCTGTCTCACAATGGCATAGTCCTTATCAAGTTGGGGCTCCTGAAGGAAATCAAAGGGATGTCATTGGCTTTGGAACCTAAACAAAATCAAAGTGTTACAATGGTAGGCATCTGTGGGAATTGTGACATTGAATTGTCTAAAACCTTGGGGTGCTATATGATGGAATTTTGAAATTGACTTAGCACAGCCAATAAAGAATGTGCTTTACCACAGGAAGGTTTACATTGTTGAGTTTATATAGTGGGCCAAATGCTTATGTATTTGTTATCTGTCCCTGAATCTTTTGAGGTAGCTGCTATTCAAAGTTTGCTAATATGGGAACTAACATTGAGAAGGAAGTGATCGATTGAGCTTAAGTAGTCTGAAATTGATGGACTCTATAGGATTTGCAAACAGGTCTCTTTGAAGCAAGGGACAGTTTTTCTCAGCTAGTATTTCAGCCTCACTTGGAATTCATGGTCTTCCTGCTCTAATCTCCTGAGTGTATCTACCATTATATTTGGATAGAAAATGTTTTCTAACTCCTGCCTTTGAAGTAAATTTTAGACTTAAGGAAAAGTTGAAGAGATAGTAGTGTTATCCAACATCCTCCTACCTGTTCCATCCCTACAGCAAGCTTCTTGTAAAGTTCATACTTTGCTTTATCTTATTACAATGACTAAAACCAGGGAAGCGAGCAATGCTGGGGATATACGATAAAGAAAGATCTTGGGCTGCTAAAAAGTCTTGACAGGTAAAGGTGCATACCACCAAGACTTAGGCCCTGAGTTCAATTCCTGGAAACACATGTCACAAGGAAGAACTGATGCTTTCTAGTTTTCCTCTGATTTCTCTCCACATTTGGTATGTAGTACCCACCTACTGGCCACTCATAGACATAAAGACAATCAAATGAATTCATGTAGTAATAGTTATTAAATAAAGATTTTAATGAAGTAGCTTGGTCTCCTCTTTTGTATCATTCCTTGTCCTATACTTAGGGAACAGTCAGTCATTTGATTTGTAGAATGTCCTTCAGATCGGGGGATCATCCAGTGTATTTTTCCACTGGACATTTGCCATGCACCTTTGCCAGGAGTCCTGTGAATTGCTTTATTCTCTACAGGGTGCACCATAATCCCAGGATCACAAGGTTGATTTTCTGACTCCTGCCAAGACCGACTTTGTGTACTCGACAAAGGCAAAGTCTATGCTGTCTCTCCAATTGGAATGCAGCAGTTTTCTGTGTTGAAGAAAAATCTTGGGATGGATAAGAAGGCTATGCAAATCCTGATTTTCCTCAGATAGAAGACTATGCAAGTTCTGATTTTCCTCAACTGTGAAGCAATTTATAAAAATTGATCATTTGCCAGGCAACCAAGTAACAAAACTGTATGAATTAGAAGTTATAATTATCATATCCTTTGAGAAAAAAAACCCAATAATATAATCATAGTCACTTCACATTGAAATTTATAGAAATAACACTCTAATTATTGTAGGGCAAACAAGTAATCATCGTATAATTCCAAATTATTTTTAAAATAATAGGATTGTATATGATGCATCTCCAAAATTAATTATGGAAATTGCCAAACTTAGAGGGAAATTCATGTCTTTAAAATTCCATTAATTAATTCAGGGAAGATTATATTTTTCTTTGCTTTTCTATTCTCATTTCTACATTAACAGTGACTAAAACATGTGTGATCCCCGATATATTGATAATTTAAAAAAACAGAATTAATCATTCATTCCAAGCTTCAGGAGAAACCATTAAGTCAATCAGGAGGATAAAGGAAAAACCAGAGGAAACAAGTAGCAGGTAGAAAATGAAGTGGTGCTGCTTGCAACCCTGACCAAGTTCCGTGGGGGCAGGGATAAGAACTACACAGACTCCAAGAGTTGGGCACATGGCAAAAGCAGGATCGGTTAATGTAGTGACTGGGCTCATTGGTCCATGACCAATCACTCCATGTAGTTGGCACCATCTGATTGGTTGTTCTGGTCACAGGCTCTGTCATCATTTGTCTCTGGGTGTCAAGCAGGTTTTAGGGGTTAGCAGGTGCCAAAGCTACTGTTGCCCAAGTGTTGGGTCACTGTGAGCCTCTGATTAGGGTTTGCTGACTCATTATTCCCACAGAGTGTAATGGAGGTGACAAGCAGTTGTGTACGTCAACTTCTAACAACTTGGAAATACAGAAACACAATATCAGTGTGAGCCAGAAAGTCTCTGACAACTCCCAAATTTACATGCGCAATGGAGAAAAGGACACTTTAAAAAAGGAGAGAGCTACCAAGAATGCACACAGGCCAGGCCCGTGGATCTGGATGGTCGCTTGGCTATTTTGAGTCACACTGTGGAATTTTGCTTTCATTCTGGCATTGTCACATATGTATTACGGTCATTTGCTTTCCTGATGCCTCTCCTATCAGCAAATATAGCCTCCCTACGTTGATTCTGGACTACACAGGCTCCTTGTCTGCAGCTGCTTACCATACACTGAAAAGTTAGAGGAAGGCACAACGCCTGTTTTAAAGAATAGTTGGATTTTGTGTATACAAGATGTTGTAGGCATTTTGCAGTAGTTCATTCTCTTTCTGCCATGTGGGTCCTAGAGAGCAAGCATCACTACACACTGAAGTGAAGCACCTTACCAGTCCTTTAACAGACTTTTCCTATTCATTTTTTCCTATCACAGCATGATTGATGGACTCTAAATGCAGCCCTGTCATCTCTGGATGCAGCCAGATCTGGAAAGGCTCTCTCCTCGCTGCTCACTAATGACCACCTCCAATCCAGACAGGAGTGCTGAAAGGAACATTTCCTAAAATTTCAGGATACTGGAGAGTTGACAGCCCCAAGCAGAAGACAGCAAAGTGCTTTGAAATAGTTTTCTGCATGAATTGCTGCCTAGAAAATAGACAGGCAGACATGCCCCAGTGCAGCCATGATAAAACCTGGGCATAAAGCAACAGGTGGGTGGCCCCCAGAGGTCCCACAGCTAAGCCCAGAGGGAGGTAAGAACTAACCTCCAGCTCTGCTTACCGAGTCTGTCCTGATTTTCTTATTCTGTACATTTAAGTAGTTGAAAGAGAAAAGCCCAGACTCGAGGCAACGTTTCCTTCTTTTTAAAAATAATTTTTTTTTAAAATTGAAAATGAAATTGTTCTATTGACAGTGTCCTTTGCCGTAAAAAATCTTTGCAATTTTATGAGGTCCCTTTGTTTGATTGTTGATCTTAGAGCATAAGTCATTAGTGTTCTGTTCAGGAAATTTTCCCCTGTGCCAATATGTTTGAGGCTCTTTCCCACTTTCTCTTCTATTAGATTCAGTGTATCTGGTTTTATGTGGAGGTCCTTGATCCGCTTGGACTTGAGCTTTTTACAAGGAGATAAGAATGGATCAATTTGAATTCTTCTACATGTTGACTGCCAGTTGACCCAGCACCATTTGTTGAAAATTCTGTCTTTTTTCCACTGGGTGGTTTTATCTCTTTTGTCAAAGATCAAGTGACCATAGGTGTGTGGGTTCATTTCTGGTCCTTCAGTTCTAGTCCATTGATCTACTTGCCTGTCACTGTACTAATACCATGCAGTTTTTATCACTACTGCTCTGTAGTATAGCTTGAGGTCAGGGATGCTGATTCACCCCAGAAGTTCTTTTATTGTTGAGAATAGTTTTTGATATCCTGGGTTTTTAAAATTATTCCAATGAATTTACAAATTGCTCTTTCTAACTCTATGAAGAATTGAGTTGGAATTTTGCTGGGGATTGCATTGAATCTGTAGATTGCTTTTGGCAAGATGGCCATTTTTGCTATTTTAATCCTGCCAATCCATGAGCATGGGAGATCTTTCCATCATCTGAGGTCTTCTTTGATTTCTTTCTTCACAGACTTCAAGTTCTTGTCATACAGATCTTTCACTTACTTGCTTAGAGTCACACCAAGGTATTTTATATTATTTGTGAACATTGTGAAGGGTGTCATTTCCCTAGTTTCTTTCTCAGCCTGTTACCCTTTGAATAGAGGAAGGTTACTGATTTGTTTGAATTAATTTTATATCCAGCCACTATGCTGAAGTTGTTTATCAGGTTTAGGAATTCTTTGGTGGGAGTTTTGGGCTTTCCTTCAGTCTTTGCTCCACACTTTGTCTCTGTATCTCCTCCCGTGGGTATTTGTTTCCCCTTTTAAGAAGGACAGAAGTATCCACACTTTGCTATTCCTTCTTCTTGAGCTTCATGTAGTCTGTGAATTGTATCTTGTATATTTCGAGCTTTTGGGATAATATCCACTTATCAGTGAGTACATACCATGTGTGTTTTTTTGTGATTGGGTTGCCTCACTCAGGATGATATTTTCTAGTTCAATACATTTGCCTAAGAATTTCATGAATTCATTGTTTTTAATAGCTGAGTAGTACTCCATTATATAAATGTACCACATTTTCTGTATCCATTCCTCTGTTGAAGGACATCTGGGTTCTTTTGAGCTTCTGGTTATTATAATAAGGTTGCCATGAACATAGTGGAGTGTGTGTCCTTGTTATATGTTCGAGCACCTTTTGGGTATATGCCCAGAAGTAGTATAGCTGGGTCCTCAGGTAATACTATGTCTAATTTTCTGAAGAACCACCAGACTGATTTCCAGTGTGGTTGTACCAGCTTGCAATCTACCAACAATGGAGGAGTGCTCCTCTTTCTCCACATCCTTGCCAGCATCTGCTGTCACCTGAGTTTTTTGATTCACAGTAGTTTCTGGGTTTGGTAACTGTATATGGGATGGATCCACAGGAGGGGCAGTCTCTGGATGGCATATAGGACAAAACGGCAACCAACAGATTGGGAAAAGATCTTTACCAACCCTACATTGGATAGATTGTTAATATCTAATATATACAAAGAACTCAAGAAGTTAGACTCCAAAGAACCAAATAACCCTATGAAAAATGGGGTACAGAGTTAAAAAAAAGAATTCTTAACTGAGGAATACCAAATGGCTGAGAAGCACCTAAAGAAATGTTCAACATCTTTAGTCATCAGGGAAATGCAAATCAAAACACTCGGAGATTTCACTTCACACCAGTAAGAATGGCTAAGATTAATATATAAAAGATGGCCTTCTGGAGGCAGGTGTCAAGAGATATTTCTCACTTAGGGGATGTTTACTAAATGTCCATTTTGGAGATATGATTCTTTTATATCATTCCATTCCTTGTTTTTTTTTTGATCACCACTAGAGAGGCTTAGCATAAATCAACCAGTCTAACCTGGTAGGTTTTCTGTATGTTCTCAGCACTGTGCACCTGGGACCTCTGAGAAAATGGAACATGGCAAGTAGAACAAATAGATGGCGTTATCTTACAAGGCTTTCCACGGCATGGTTTTGTCTCCTACAAAGTATTAAACAGGACTTTCAGTCACAGTGAAAAGAAGATTAAAACACCTTTCCCTTTTGATTTGAGGAAACTATGATTTTTCCCCCTTTTGTCTTGATGTAGACTTTTCATCTGTAGTGTTAGCTTGCCTCCAGCAAATCATGTCTGTAGGATGTTTTCCAAACCGAGCTATTCTGGAGGGATTACAAAATGTCTTTATTCAAAAAGCACATCTAAACTGCATTGCTTGAGAAAATTCACATGGACATTAAAGCATAAAAATTCTCAACACATATTAAGTACAAGTCCCTTGGTGTGGTGGGTGCAGAAATTAAAGAGATACTGTTCAACTGGATATTTTCTGACCAACTGAAAATATGCTTACTAGGGAAAATATGAACTGCTAACAATGCCAGATTAATACACAGCACTCAGAAGGCTGACTCCCATAGTCACATTCTGAAAAGTTTTACATAACTTTTCAATTATACAATGAAATAATTTTTTTAATCAAATAAAAATCCGGGTTCTCATTACTTTATGATAAAGACAAAACCCACAAAAAAACCTGTACATTTTGGTATTCTTTCTAGATGTCCAGTGTAATTAGCAACTATAATACACTGCTTTGTTTTCATGAGTGTAAAGCATATTGGATTAGTTCCTTTTGCTGCCCATATATGCAAGGTCCCCTGTTGCATTTGTTAGATACAAAAAACAAAACAAAACAAAACAAAACCACAAGTGAACAACGATAACAAAACCCCACAACAATAAACACTTGTAGAGACTAAATATTTGGGAGGTAATTGTTCTACCTCCTCTGAGCAGCTCTGTATTTGGCTTAAATTGTTTTTGTAATATATGAAATTTGACATTTTTGATAATGAGATAGCACCACATTAGCCTTGGTTTACAATGGTTTTATGCATTTTTTCATTCAATTCCATGTTTAGTTTAACCAGTAGTAGAAAGTTCCATTGAGATAATCATTATATTATGGTTACTGTAGGTCATTTCAAACAACCATGCTGATTCGTTCCATCAAATGTAGCACTGGGTAATGGTCTGCAATCTCTCATAAAAGAAAAACACCCCTCCCATGTAAGACATGGGTTTAGAACACAGAAACGTGAGGCTGCTTCCCTTCAATGGCACATGGGATGCTATTAACCACAAAGGTTAAATCCAAGCATTTTCTGGCCACTGAAGGGGGTTGCCTGTGATGATTTGTGCTCTGGGTGAACTGATTGTCTTTGAAGTATGGAGAATAGGACTCTACCCAAAAGGACAAGTTCAGAGGAGCTGACACACTATAAATTTGAGAGAAAACATAGGCAGGGAGTGAAGGCCAGAACATATGGAAGTTTTCCATGGAGGGACTTGTTCAAGATGAGAACAATTCCTATCTTCTGAAGATATCCCTTATTCGGTAAACCTGTTCTCTGTCTAGATGAACATTTCATCCTTACTTTGAGGTTACATAGCTAAGAAATGAGACCCTTTATACCAGTGGTTTTATGAGTGTACTAATTTTCTTTTTGATTTTCATAAACTTCAATCCCATGATGGTCCTATCTATTCTACCTTTAGCATCATGTAGACCAAATCTCACTGGTGATCAGCCAGCATCTCCTAACAGAGATCAGAACTGTATCTCCTATCACCCAGCAATTCTACAAAGTTCCTCACTTGCATCTCTTCTTAAAGTTTTATTCAGAGAAAATTTCTACCAGCCTGAGGGGTTAGTGAGTCCACTATGAATGTTTCTGCTTTACATTATTGGGTAGAAATACTTGTGGTCAAGTTTTAGTTGTCATTCACTATTAATGTCTGAATACATCCCTGTGATGCTTTGAGTCAGGAGGAAAAGAGGCATTAAGGATGTGTCTACTTCCAAGCTTTGATGAAGGCATTGGGGTTCATGATGTGTGCCTCTCTGGTTATCAGCTTTCCATTTCTGTAATAAATGCCTCAAATCAGCTTCACATAAGGGAGGTTTATTTAGACTCAGTTTTTGGAGGGGTCAGTCCATGATCAGGCAACATGTTGCTTTTGACCCTGTAGTAGGGTACTACATAGTGACAGGAGTGCTTGCAGAGAGCAAAGATTCTCATCTTAAAGTGGTCAGGAAGCAAAAGACAGCAAAATGAACTGGAATGCTTCCACTATACCCTGCACCCTAGAACTCCCACTAGGTCTCAGCTTTTAAAGCTTTGCCAATATTGGAAGCTTAGGGCTATGTCTTAAAGGGTTAGGGCAGTGGTGGTGCACACCTTTAATCCCAGCACTTGGGAGGCAGAGGCAGGCAGATTTCTGAGTTTGAGGCCAGCCTAGTCTACAGAGTGAGTTCCAGCCAGGGGTACACAGAAAAATCCTGTCTCAACAAACAAACAAACAAACAAACAAAAAAGACATGGGGATTTAAGGAACATTGCAGATCCAAACATTAGAAGTAGACATTCAGGCAGACACCATATTTATGCTTAACAATCTGACTTTGGGACAAACTGCAACTTTCCATGGTAGCAGAACCAATGGTCTCTATTCACAGGACCTAAATACTTCGGCTATCAACTATATGTTTATTAACTCATTGTTCTCATGAGTTTGTGAACATCACAAGGACAAAGAATGTGTCTGCATTGCTCATGGGAACTCTGAGTGCCAAGTGCAGTATGTGGCAAAGATCTGGTGGTTAACTTTTATTAAATTTAAGAATGGAAAGTAGTTATAATGATCCATATATGTTATCCCAACTACTTAGAGGCTGAGGCATGAGATGCCTGGAGTTCAAGGTCAGCTTGGGTAACAACTGAGATTTTGTATCAAAATAAAAATAAAAACAAAAGGGTTAAGATATGTCTAATTACTTTTCTATTGTTGTGGGAAAGCACTATGACCAAGATAACTTATAAAAAGGGGCTTGTGTCTCAAAAAACAAAACAAAACAAAACAAAACAAAACAAAATGTTGAATTAGGCTCACAGTTTCAGAGGGTTAGCATTCCTTATGGGAGAGCAAAGGCATGGTAGCAGGAAAAGCTAAGAGCTCATGTCTCTGATTCTAAAGCACGAGGCTGTGAAGATTCTGGAAATGGAATACGTCTTTTGAAACCCCCAAGTGATGTGCCTGCTCTAACAAGGCCAGACCTTTTAATCCTTCCCAAACAGTAACACCAACTGGGAAGCATGTATTTAAACATATGAACCTGTAAAGCCCATTTCCCTTAAAGCTGCTATAGGATGGAACTGTGTATATGAGTGCCTTCCTAACATATGCAAAGGTCTCCTGTGTTCAGTCTCCAGAAAACAAAATCCAAACCAACAAAACCAAAAACCAAAACCCAAAAACCAACCAACCCCCCAATAGGCAGAACTGCCACATAGTGTTTATGTATTGTTATAATATTTTTGTGTGTGTGTGCTAAGTTATGTCTTTTATCCTTCATTTGATCAGTAGTATGATAACTCACTTTTTCTATTTAACTTCATATATATACATACACACATGTGTGTGTGTGTGTGTGTGTGTGTGTGTGTGTGTGTGTGTGTGTGTGCCATATTTCATAATACAATCAAAGTATTTGGGAAAAGTCATTTGGAAAAGGCAACTTGTGTTACCAGAAATAAAAAAAAAAGACTCACTGGTCTTCTGAGTGTGAAAAAATCAGCATCACACGTGTTTTTCTTCCTGATAAAGAATAAGCTCCTAGTAATTTAATGTATCTTCACACTCTGGAGTCCAAAGGCCCATTAGTAAATGTTTACGGAGAGCAGATCTCCTGTTTCCCTTAGGGAAACCTAAGTGAAAAATTAATCTTTTTACTCCAGTAACCAACATTATTCCCACAGCCATTTCAAGCATTGAAAATATTTTTAAAATTAAGCAAAATAATAAGTTAAGGATTTTATTATTGCCTGTATTATTTGCCTCTTGTGGGTTAGATGCGTCTATAAGGTGGCTTCTGAAGTTTTAATAGCATCCCTGATACATGCTTATAAATTAGATGTTTATAACTCAAACGTGTTTTCCTGAAGAAACAAAATTGTTAAAGGTGCTCTATTTTCTCTAGAGATATTTTCTCCAGTCACGGATGCTTATTTTAGCCTGTATTTTGGAGTGTGGTAGGGAGCTAGAAAAATCAGTAGGTTGGAGTTTCCCTCTTCACAACTGCAAGAAGCAAAGAAATGTACTTTTTTTTTTTTTTTTTTTTTTAACTCCTGGACTTTACAACCCTTTCAGGTAGTTGGTTCCATCTCTCTTTATAAGCAAGTTGTATGAGAACAAACCGGCATGGTGGAGAGAGTGAAGCCCTGCATGTCCACCTGGGCGCTGTGGGTCTGGGAGGGACAGGACATACAGGGAGTGACCGTGTGCTCTTCTACAGTCCTCCGGGCTGGTCAGGATGTGTGAGAGGCCTCTGTGAAGACACAGCCCGTGGGTAGAAGAGGGGGTAGTTCCTGGGGAACGCTGTCAGGCTCTGGAGTTCCCAGGCTCCGGACATCACAGAGGATGCCGCAGGAGAGCTGGGAACAGAAGGGGCACAGAGCACAGCTGGTGTCCTGCCACAGATCCGGTTGGGTGGCTTGGGCGCCAGCTAGCTGCTTCAGCTTGAGTGAATGGGTGCCGTCCAGAAGAGCTGAGACACCCTCAGTGAGAGATTAGGTGCAGCTCCTTAAACGAAGGCCGGATCCCTTGCTTCCCATGGAGGATCAAGATGAATAGAAACAGTCCATAGTTTTAAGGAAGGTGTTTATTGTCATTGTGGAGACTGGTGTGGATGAGATCTTACCCTGTGACCTCCTGGAGGGGCAAGGTAGAAATATTGACTGGGAAGGGGCATGGCTAAGCCTCTAGGTGTCTCATTAACATGGGGATGGTTTGGGGCTGCGTGGCCATGCCTCTACCTGAGGAGGGGCTTGGGGGCTGGTCAGAAGTCTGACAACAGGTACTTCCCATTGGCTGGGTCTGAGAGTTTAAGGATACCTTATCTGCATGTGGGAGGGCTTGGTGTGTTGCTCCTACATGACAGACCTCACATGACAAACCTCACATGACAAACCCCTCTACAGGTGGCTGTGGGGGGTTGTACTTGATAGGATCCAAGGGCCTCCCGGGAGCATTGGCAAAATGTTTTTCGTTCCCTTGCAGGGTAAGCCCCACTGGGTCACCCGGAGTTAAGCCTGTGCTCGACCAAGGGTCAGGCTGCCTGTCACAGTCCACCGCCCCACAAAGTTGCTTCCTTCTGCAGAAGAAGTAACAGAAGAAGAAACATATGTAACAGCTAACCTTTGTTCCAGGACTGTTTGAGTCCAAAGCCCTAACTATTGCTCTTGTATTTTCCTGCCTGTAGAAACCTAAACAAGTATGAACAAGCCAGAGGTTCTATGTGAGCTTAGTACATGAATATGAAACTTCTCAATGGGAATATCACTGTGAAATGAGTAGCTGATTGCTTCTTAGGGCAAAGTATAAGATGCATTAGGTTGAACTTGGAAGTACTTCAAAAATTTGTAACTCTAAGAAAAAAGGCTTCAACCAAAGTCTTGGAGATCCAAACCACCTGGTCACTGCTATTCTACTGAAGGACAATAGAATAAGGTAATGAACCAGGATAGAGAAAACTAAGGAGAAACACACACACACACACACACACACACACACACACACACACACACACACGAAGAGAGAGAGAGAGAGAGAGAGAGAGAGAGAGAGAGAGAGAGAGAGAGATACAGACAAACAAGTATCAGAAAGGCACAGGGATAGTAAGTAAGAAAGAAGCAAGAACACTTCGGAAGCATCCCTTTTCTTAATTCTTTCCATAAACCACTCAAATATCCTGCACCAATAATAAAACAGCACAAATATATATTATTTTGGAGGCTAAATGTGTTATTAAATGTTCCTCTTATCATCAATTATCCTGTAAGAGGATATTTTTCAGAAGAAGACTAGAAACATGAAGGAGACCAAGTCTGGACATGTGGATCTCAAGAATGTTAGGAAGAGCAAAGCACAACTTCAAGCTGTGATCCACTTGCATCTTAGAAATAAAGACTCTGACGTGAAACCCTGTGCAGCATTTACAGCGAAACCTCACAATTAATACAGAAAGCATATATCATACTTTTGGTAACCCTGAATCCCAGTAACCCCAGTTGAAGAAAGCAGCGGTACAACAGGGAAGTGATGATGTAATTACAGTTATAATGATCATTTGTCCTTTGCACCCATCCTAGGGGCTAAGCATATTACAAGGGTCTTACAAAGAACTTGACTTAAAGATTACATGCCAGGGTCTTATTTTACACATGGAACAGGTTCATACTACACACAAGGCTGAGGGACCACTGTTAGTAGAGCAGGAGTCAGATGATACTTTTCAAATTTGTTTGTCTTTCTTCACCATGTTGTGATTTAACAGAAAGCCAAGATTTCTATGATTTAATAAAAGGCATGCTACAACATCAACAAAAAAATCCTAAGCAACTGATTAAATTTCAGCTGTGTAGTTCATTGTTTAGAAACTTCTTTGAGATAAATTTGCTTTTTTCACTAATCAAATTTCATTCCTGAACATTTAATAATTTTGTACCAGGCAAAGGGAATCTACACTGGAATAAGCCATGTGTTGGACTTAATAATCCATGCACTAAACTTAAATAACCCAGAGAAACCAGCATTTAATAGCAATGTAGCATTCCTCACACTTTGTCCACTTGGATCAACAGAAATCAGTGTGATTATGAGAGAACCCTGGACTTGACTGACTGTGATCGTCGAGTGGTGTAGACATAGGTAACACTTGAGTGGTGTCTTTAAAACATGTACACGCTGGCAACTGGGTGTTATTTTAGTGAAGAACTGACGAGCCACAGGGAAAGGAGATGACTAGGCTCACTAGTTTAATTTAGTATCACATAAGATGAGGCAGAAGAGGACTGGCTATAACTTTGAAAGATAGACTAATTTTGAAGAATAAAATGTTAACGATGCAAACCAATGAACTAATAACGTCTACAGTAGCAAAGAGGTAGCCACAGAAGCTGATTGCCCAGAAAGAAACCACATGGTTATTCCACTGAACCAACCATCAAGAGTAAAATAAGGGGGCATTCATGATGATTTAGGGATGCTGGACTGCTGAAGGGAAGTCACGTGGCTTGTCCTACCCTCTGCCCATATCCATGTGAGGTGTACGACCAACTCCAGGTAGATAAAGGTTGCAACTTCACTGCAAGAAAAACTGACATGGAAGCCTGTGTGCCAGCTTCTGAAACGTAGAGGAATGATTTATTTAAATATCATCTAATTTGTTTTCAAGACGATAGACTCTCATTTGCCAGTAAGGAAACTTTTTTTTTTTTTTTTTAAAGAAAACAGTATTATCAAACTAATAGCATGATCTTACATAAAGTTTAAATGGCATGTGTGTTTGTAAACTCTTGTAATTTCTACCACACTCCTGTAATTAAAATAATTTCTGTACACTTCCTTTTAGCCCTTTTTCATATGCTGTCAAATTTTTACATAATTGCAACCACAATATACAGATGATTTACATCCTGCTTTTTAATTTAGTTCAAGGAAAGTGTAGTTATTGGAGAGGAAAGTAATAATAAATATTGAGTATAAATATTCAATTGTGAGTAGAGGAAGGCTTGGCTCATCAATCCTTGAATGCAGAAGGGGACAAAGATGCCCTACTGTAGTAGCATCTCCCAGTGTTGCTGGCAGAGCAAGAAGCTTCCAGCCTATAGGACTAAATAAATATAGAGGTAGAGGTCTCCATAGAATTGTAATATTTTTCTAAGAATTGCTTCATGGTACATCTTGATACTTTCTGTTAAATCACTTTTAATGCCTTACTGTAAATATCTGCTTTGGAGTACAGTATTATTCATATTATCAATTCATATTTATTATATTGCCCTATGTAAAAATCCTTACCACCATTTGAAAAGCTCTCATTTGATACTTGCCTTGGGGACAAAATATACATTAGATGAATAGCCCGCAAGGAAACAGTGCTGATGCCTTTCCAGAGTTTGTGGGTTTCAGGCCGAGTGGCTCAGCAAAAACAGACAGCCTGTTGGTGTGATGTCTGAAAACCATGCAGGCTTCTACTCTGAATAAATTCTGCCTATGATTCATGAGTCTTGTGAAGTTTATAACTTCTTTCCCTGAGGCATCCCTTCACAAGTTTTACCATTTCCATAATACCCCTAAATTTTAAAAGCTCAGGATCGGCAGCTAGAGGCAGCTGCAGAAGATGAAAACTGCAGACAGACTCACTTTCTGCTCTCCAGTCAGGTTTTTTTCCTATTAACTTGTCTGCAAAAATACTGCACACCACCAACCCCAGCAAGTGCTCCGCAAGATGTGGTCCAAGTGAAGAGAAAGTGGGCATTCATTTAGTGAATTTATTTTTATTTTACTTTTGACTTTCAAAAGCAATATTCAAAACTATAAAATCATTTTTAAAATAAACTTTAGTAGTTCAACGGTAGTGATAACATTGACTTTGGGGAAGTTAAGATGGATGACAGAAAACCATGTGGCCAGATGCTAGAAAATAAATCTGTTCTGCTGATCAAAGACTGCATGGCTCTCTCGTCAGTAAATATGGATCTGATCCCCAGCCACATTTTCTGTCTAGTCAACTACATAGCATCTGTACTTAGTCAGGCACATAAAATGAGTGGCCAGAGGCCCAGAACTCCACAGCATCTTAGCCAGACAAATTCTTGTCATTTCTCTCAGGCAGGTGTCTCCAAGCACATTTGTATTTTTGTCTGTCTTCCTCAGTCCTTCAAAGGGCGTAAGCATAGAGTAATACAAGATTTGATTTGAAGTTTGTTATTGAAATATCTGTGAATTTCAGTAGCCTGAGTTCCTGCTGCATAGGTTATAAAATCTCTATTTTTTTTAACAGAAGAAGAGAACATTAATCAATGATAGTAACAGTTAAAATATAAACAAATATTAGGTACCAGCTAACATAATATGATAAAAGGTATGAGGATAGCTTTGCCAAGGTCTTTCATTTAATGCTTTAAAATGATGCTTGATTTTGATGGTCAATAGTTGTTGCTATTATTACTCTTTCTTGAATATAAATGATAAGCTAGATTCCTAGTTTATCAGGTAGTCAGTGAAAAAGCTAATAACTCAAACTAAAATGTCAGTCTCTGTATATTAAGGCAATAATTCTCAGTTATTACAAAAACTAAATATGTACTAACCAGAGTGGATAAAAGGTAACGTTAACTCGGTTCTATTTCCTCCCATAGGGAAATAGCTATTTTCCAACCAAGACTTCCTTAGGAAAAACTATAAATTAGCGAGCAATGAATTTTAGGAAGAAGGGACCCACAGCCTGTGGCTTTGTGAATTGTCTGGCAATCTCTACCCTTTGACAAGGTGTTCACCTGCCTGACATGGAAAGACATATTCAGTGTTACCCACTTGAAAGACCCAAGAGCAAAGTTAGTAAAAGTCACAATAGCTGGGAAGTTCAGGAAGGGAGGAATTCTAGAAGAACAAAGACAAAGTGTCTCAGACTCTGGATATAAGTGTCCCTCGAGCCCTTGACTGACTCTTCGCCTGCATGGGCAAGGGGAAGATACAAAGAAATACAGCCAAGGGCGATGAAGTACTCTCTCTCCCATCTACTACCAGGCTTAAGGTTCAAGTTACAAGTTAACCACCTGTTTGGCATTTAGCACTCAGCAAAATTATAACAGAGTCTGCAATCTCTAGAGCTTTACGTTAAAAGTTTTCTGGATATAATCCCAAAATTATTCAAATTTCAAGTGATCAGGAAGACATGGTGCATGAAAAAGAAAGCTGTTGATGAAAACGGGTTCCGGGGTGAATCAGATTTTTAAGTTTATCAGATATTTTCAATATATACTTCTATCAAAAGCATATGTATAGCCGGGCAGTTGTGGCACATGCCTTTAATCCCAGCACTTGGGAGGCAAAGGCAGGTGGATTTCTGAGTTCAAGGCCAGCCTGGTCTACAGAGTGAGTTCCAGGACAGCCAGGGCTACAAAGAGAAACCCTGTCTCGAAAAACCAAAAAAAAAAAAAAAAAAAAGAAAAAAGAAAAAAGAAAAAAAAAGCATATGTATAGTTGTCTAAAAAGTAGAAAAATATGAGGACTTAATGAGATCATATGTACATCTGAAAAGTTTAAGACACAATATCTAAAATTTTAAATTTTTATTGAATGTGGTCAATGAAGATTGAAATGATGTCTAAAAGTGTCATGAGAAGAGATGGAAAACGTAACAAATCAAAGACAAGGAAAAAATTAGAGCAATCAGAGAATTGTAGCTCAGGATCTGGAAAACAATATCAAAATAGCTAATAGAGTTAATCTGAGAATGGAAAGATAGAGAAAACAAAGAAGAAAAACATTCAAATAAGGACTTTTCCAATGCTATCTAAATTTATTGGCAAGTAATAACTCCAGAGACTAAAATGTTTACCCAAGTCAAAATGGATAAATGCAAAAGAGAAAATACTGAATGAGTAACAATAAAAGTCCAAATTGAGTATCATAATGTTTATATAGATAAAGACTCATATTTTATCACATTGGGATACAGGAAAAAAGCATAAAAGGTAACTCTGGAGGACTAGTAAAGAAAACTATCCAGCAACCTGGACTTCTAGGAAGATATCCTTCAAAGGAAAAATGTGAAAAACAGACACATACTTATACATGAAACTTAAATGTTTTTTTTTTGCCAGAAGACATAATCTGAAGGAAATCTTTCTGAGGGTTATTTAAGTAGAAGATAATAGATAAAATCTAAGATTTGTAAAAACAAACAGAAGCAGAGATAGATGGATAAATACAATTTTTTTTTTTTTACTTTTAAAACATAAACATTAGAATCAAATATTTTACAAAGTACTATAAAAGATGCATGGAGATCTGTGGGTGGAGACCTCTGCCTGGGCCACTAGGAGTCCATAGCCAACGAGCGCCAGGAGAAAGCTACCCTCCCCGGAGCTTGGAAAAGCCATGAGTGGGGTTAAGGGGAGGAACACCTCTCACCGAGACTTGCCCAGAACCGGCAGGATTCAGGGCCTGAAAACTCAGGGGCAGGAAACCTCTGAACATTCCGGTTTCCATCTGTGGGTGGAGACCTCTGCCTGGGCCACCAGGAGTCCATAGCCAACTAGCACCAGGAGAAAGCCACACTCCCAGGAGAGTGGAAAAGCCATGAGTGGGGTTAAGGGGAGCAACACTGCTCACTGGGGCCTGCTGGGATCCTGCAGGATACAGGACCTGAGGAGAACTCAGGGACAGGAAACCTCTGAACCTTCCGGTTCCACCTGTGCGGGGAGATCTCTGCCTGGGCCACCAAGGGTCTGTGCCTGGGGACCTCAGCCTGGGCGACATGGCTCCAGGAGAGAGCTGGTATCCCAGGAGTGCTGACACACCTTTGAGCACAGGCAAAACCACCACTTCTGTTCAAACTCACTGGATCAAGAGGGACCCTTGCAGAGCCATCAGGACATAGGAACCAAGGGACAGCTGGGGACAAGATCCTTCTGATTTCTGTCTGCACCCCAGAGTTGCCCCTGTGCCACAGCTCTCCAAACCCAAACACCTCTCAGAGAGAGCTGGTCTTCAAGGAGTACTGACACAGAGACGTGCAGGAGGGGCAAGCCACACCCAGACAGAGTAAGATCAGCTAACAACAGAGTCAACAAGATGGCAAAAGGCAAGGGCAAGAACATAAAGAACAGGAACCAGGAGTACTCTGCACCATCAGAACCCAGCTCTCCTACCACAGCAAGCCCTGGATACCCCAACACACCAGAAAAGCAAGACTCAGATTTAAAATCATTTCTCATGATGATGATAGAAGACTTTAAGAAAGAAATGAATAACACCCTTAAAGAAATACAAGAGAAGGGAGATAAACAACGG
>CM052709.1:1673277-1731089 GCA_028551405.1 Uromys caudimaculatus
CTGGCCTGACACCCCCCCCCCCCCCGTCTTCCTGGAGGCTGGACAAAGAATACACATGGAGGGACCCAAGATTCGGACCACATATGTGGCAGAGGAGGGCATTGTTGGCCATCAGGGGGAGGAGAGGCCCCAGTAAAGGGGAATGTCAAGGTTGGAATATGGGAGTGGGTGGGTGGGTGGGTGGGAGGTGGAATTCTCCTTCATAGAGGTGGGGGAGGTGGAAGGGATAGGTGGTCTCCAAAGAGGAGACCTAGAAAGGGGGAAACATTGGAAATGTAAATAAAGTATCAAAAAAATAAATAAAAAAGAGAAAAAAAGGAAAAAAAAAGATGCGTGGAACTAATAACGTGATAGCTTATGACATTTATTTGACAAAAATAGGCTGGAGAAGACTTAAGTTAGACTATGTACAGTTTTATGCTTTCTTGTTTTTATGTGAGATGCTGTAACATTGCTAACTTCTAGAAGACTGAAGGCATTAGCCAGAAAGTCGGCTCTATTACCTGGAGTATCATGGGGTCTCTACAGGGCTCCCTAAAATATAGCTAAAAGATATCACTAAAAAGCACTGAACAAATCAAAATGAAATAGTATTTAAAAAGTTTAATAGAAATAAGAAATAATGGAAAAGAGGCACAGAACTCAAATGGTACCCTTAGAAAAATTAAAATGATACACCTATATCCAGTTAGAGAATTACATTGCATGTAAATGGTGTATGTCTTGTATTTAGAACTTAAATATTATCAATATGGACTTATAAAATCAGACTAGCTATAGTCCATTTAAAGACAAACACTTGACATATTAAAAACACAGATTAGTTGAGGATTAATTGGATAAAACATCATTATATTCAAATACTAACCAGAGGAATAAAGTTCTGTGCTACATCAAATAAATCTCTAGACAATTGGCATTATTCAATGTAGTTAAAAGTTGGTGAAATGTGGGTGTCAGCTCTAAATGTGCTCATTAAAAAGTCCTTTCACATTTCTTGTACATTTGAACATTTTTATATTGTGTTACAAAGTAATTCTTATCTAAAATAATCTAAAAAGTTGCAACATTGAGAAACAAGAAAGTTGAAAAAATTTAAAAGGCAAAAAAAAAAAAAAATCATAATGGGACAGTCAACAAAGAGAATTAAAAAAAAGAATACATTGGTCTAAATGGTTAAATGGCTTCAAGTACAGGAAGACCCTAAGACCCTTCCATGATTTGTCTTTCTTCTCTAGTTATCACTTATTAAAAACAGAGGAAAATAAAACACAGGTTTATACCTGGAAGAACATACAGACCACAGGAATAGCCTTTGATTGGTTAATTAAACATGTAGTCAAGCTATTTATGCTAGCTATGGGTTCCATAGGAGTTAGTGTTCATCAGCCTGAAATTTATGTTGTTAAGTTTTACCCCATCATCCACTATTGAACCTGTGGTATATGGGTGATATTCAAGCTTCTGTCTTCTCATAATGGTGCCTGCACTTCTGCAAAATGCAGTCTGACAGAATTCTGCAGTGAGCTGGATACTCTATCCAGTTACTGCAGAGGCCAGTAAGTCCAAAGAATATTGCATCAAAACCATTGCTCTTCTAGCATCCTGGGTTATATACAATCTAATTCCTACATGAGCCAACATATCTTAAAATTAGAAGCTAGGATCCACATATACTACAGAACATATAGTCTTCTGGAGGCTGGGTTATCTTAATTTATTATTTTCTAGTTACATTGTTTTACCGATGAAACCCACACTTTCTTTTCTTTTTATTTCTAATGACCAAATAAAATTCCATTCTATAAATATAGCACATTATCATCATCTATCCATCACTTGACCCATAACAGGGGAAGACAGGCTTTAAATGTGGGACTTGGTGTCTGGTGGATCACATCATATGTGAAGATAGAAGGGAGATACTGGGAGAGGAAAGGTGTAAAAGCTGAGAGCGTAGGCAAAGAGCCAACTAAGATGACAATGCGTGAAAAAATTATAAAGGACGGTGGTACATAGGGAGTGCAGAAGGGATGATTTGATCAAAATTCATTGCATTCATCTGGGAACTTCTCTAACAATAAAATTTTTTAAAGAATTATGTTGAAAACAGAATTTTGACGTATTTTCTAAGTAGTATCACATTGTGTGGTCTTTTGGGGTACATCAGCCAGCTTTCTCTGGAGAGATCTTTTTTTAACTAGGTTTTCTTTAGCCCATCATTCTGTTCTAGCCCTTACTCTATTATCATAGTGTGGCACCCACCCAGACTGTGAGCTATCTGAGGGTAGGTTTTTACTCTATTAATATAGTGTGGCACCCAGACTGTGAGCTATCTGAGGGTAGATTTTTACTCTTTTTCTGTACTGTAGCATCCAGACCATGAGCTATCTGAGGGTAGTTTTTACTCTACTACCATAGTATGGCACCCAGACCATGGGCTATCTGAGGATAGTTTTACAATGCCTTGTTTCAGCTGTCACAATCATTGTTCAATAAATAATGCCAATTAAAAATAAAATCAAATTAAAACACTGGAATGTAGTTACTTTGTTTGAGTGAATATAGCTGTTCCCAGAAGCCATAGGCTGTGAACTAAAAACCCTAGTGCAAGGGATGAGATGGTTTCTCATGAATTGTTGGTTAGGGAGGTCTGTGGTGTCTCAAAAGCAGTATGGATAATTTCTGTTGGTTACCATCAGAACCTGATGGTTAAGACTGGATTGTGGAAGATACTACATGTTCTGGTCACAGGACAGAGAAACCGAGATGCAATTGGCCAATTGTTCTGGAAGCTTCCTATATGATAGCTAGCCTCCATAGTCCTGGAAGGTGCTATAATGCTTTTGGGAGAGTACTGGAAGAGGATCCTGCATACAATGCTACAAACTGGCCAGCAAGATGTGGAATAGGGGTAGGTTGGTTATGGCTAGTTTATAGCATTGCATGCAGGGACCTCACTCATCCAGTTATCCCCTGGAAACTAACAATTTTCTGATTGGATCTGATGCCTACTGCACAGCAAAGAATCCTTGTCTGGTAGTATAAATATGGTCAAAAGACATAGATGGAGATGTGGCATGCCTACTGAGGAAGCTATTGCTGTAATTTTTCTAAATAAACACGATAGCTAAATAACTATGTTTGTATGTACAGATTAGAATGGCTGGTATTGAGTAACATAAGTCATACTTTGCTGTTTTGCTTCATAATTAGGATAAATAAGGAAACTGTGGTTTCTCAATGGAAACTTCAGAAGCATATTTTATAATTTTAATATCAGCTTAATAAAATCTTGATAATGCATAACATAAACAGGTAATAAACAACACCGGGGTAACGTTTTCAACAATTTGAAATCCAGAAGATAATGGAAAACTGAGCTACACACACACACACACACACACACACACACACACACATCCTACATATATTAATGTACATGTGTAATACATGCATAAAAACATAGAAAGATCTGAGAAACACATACCTACTTAGCAGAGCTCTAGAGCGCTAGAAATCAGACTTACAGAGGCGCCCATTGTATCAAATCCCCAAGTCTGTGTCTGCTTGCAGAGATCCCAATTGTCAGTTTGAGTGCTGGTCTTGGGTATTTTAAAGCTCTTGGGGGATTTCCACATGCATCCCGGCTGTGAGATATAGCCCTGGATTGTCCACCCTGTTCTCATCCTCCCTTGCTATCCTCTCCTTCCTCCCTTCACTAAGTCTAAATTCCAGTCATTTTTGCCATTTTTGGGCTGATGGGACAATGTGAAGAGTGGGAGGTTAATGGATAATCATGTCAGACATGCATTGCTTTTGCTTTTTGTCTTACACTTTGCAGTTCATCTTGCTCACTTAAAGATCATACATTGGTGATATTTAAACCTTGATGTTGATGACTAAGCTGAACACTTTGGATAAGCATGGTAACATGTCTCTAGCCCACAAACTATGTATTAAGGAGAGGTAGACACGCCCACACTCTACTTGTCTGCTTAGGCAGTTTATTCCTTAGCTGCCACGTATCATGAGATGAGGACAATTGTCAGCCTTATCAAAGCTACTCAATATTTACAATATTTGCAATATTTACAAGCAAAAGCAAGAAGAAACCCATTCCAACTATGTGGTTTACTTTGAGGTTTTGGAATTTCCAATTCCTTCACTTTTGTATTATTGCTCTGAGACATTTCAGAAACTGCTAGAAGTACAGTCCTTTTTGATTTCCCCTTTTAAAAAGTATTTTGGTGAGTGCCTCATTAGCTTGCCTCAGCTGACCTCAGACTCAGAGTTCTCCCGCCTTCCCAAGGCTTGAAGGTCACAGATAGGAGCTCTTCGTGGGTTTGAGACATATTTGTAACTGTTTCTTCTTTGCTCTCTCTCATCCTTCCTGAGTTTATGTCTTGTGCATCCTATGTATGCCTAGTGCCAGTGGAGACCAGAAGGCGGCATTGGATCCCCTGGAACTGTAATTATAAACCAACCCATGTAGGCTGGGACTAGAAGCCAGGTCCTCTGAAGGGCAGCCAATGCTCTTAACTGTTGAGCTACCCCCCAGCCCTTTTTTTGTTTGTCTGAGAAAGTATTTGATTATATAGCCCAGGCTGGCCTCCAGTTTTTGATCCTTTCTACCTCAGCCTCCTGAGTATTGATTGAGATTACAGCTGTGTATCACCATGTAACTTATTGGATGTTATTTTTCAAGGTTCTTCCTACCTCCCTCTTCTATCTTTCCATGAATAATATAAATTTATTCCCTTGTACACAGTGATCATAATTTGTATACAGGATTTTGTTTGGAAAAGTGTTGATCAACTGGATGCATAGGAGTTTTCTTATCAGGAGTGGGAAACCACTTGGTTGCTAGGATATTCAGGCACAACAGTCTTTTCTCTAATGTACCTGTCAGGCATGAATCAGCAGAAAAGCACCTGGGGTTTCTGGGATTACCTTTCAAATATGTTCTGAAAGACATTATGTCTACTCCAAGAAAGTTTCCTTTGACACAAACAATGAATATATAAATATATAAATAGAGTGTACATATATTGTAATTTCTAACAAATGAAAGACTAAATGGAGAAAGTAAGCCTTCTTATGTATTCAAAGAAGAAAGACAAGAGTAATCCATAAGAGCAGTCTATAGGACCTATGGCTGGAAACAACATAGTGGTTATTTGTGTCAAAATGTAAACATTGCCATGAGTTCACTCTCAAAATGTGGTGTCCTAAAATGAAAGATATAAAAACCTATAAAGGGCTGAGTATTCTTTGCCTTTTTGAACCTGCTTTAGCCTCCTAAACCTGTCCCTGAGGACTGCTTTGGCTCAGAATCCTTTGCCCTTAGATTTAAAGCTGACTCTAGTTCTGAGTGTCCCTAGGGAGGAAGGAAGAGAGGTCAGTATTGATGCCCCATGTTTCCGGCTGTAGCTTTCTTCGAGACAGCTCTCTCAGAAACGTAGCACCCTACAAACAAAGTAACTCTTCCTACTCTTACATCCTCTAGCCAAGGGGTGCTAATACCTCGGATGATTTTCTACTCTTTCTAGTTTCTAGTAAACCTATAATTCTCCATGCCCTTCCTAAAACCCTCTTCCAAAAGCCCTTCCAAACGGGCTCCCAACTCTTAGCAATGATGGCTGATGGGATTTTTTAGATGAGTCAAAATTTCCTGCTAAGAATGCATGGCATTAGGGGCCGTACAATATCCTGTTATATGTGATGACCATTTGCGTGTGTGTGTGTGTGTGTGTGTGTGTGTGTGTGTGTGTGTGTGTGTGTGTGTGAGAGAGAGAGAATATACATTTCCAATACTTTGGTAAGTTATAAATAATGAAACTGCATTCATTCTAAGTGTAGCAAGCTAGATGATGACCAGTCCCTCTGGGTGGAAATTCTGAGCTTTAGCCTTAGAACAGAAATCTAGAGATTAGGCTAAGATCATTATTTTCTGTCTTAGTGTCTTTTTCTTTAGCTGTGATAAAATACAGTGACAAAAAGCAATTCAAAAGAAAAGTCTATTTTAACTTACACTTCATGGTACATGCCATCAGGTGGAGACGTCACAGCCACATGAGGTTGAAGGAGCTGGTCACATTGACCCTCAATTAAGAATCAGAGTGATGAATGCATTCTAGTCTTCATTTTACTTTTTCATGCTTATCCAGTCCAGGAAACCTTGCCAGGGAATGGTGTCATGCATAATTAAGATGGTTCTTCGATTATCAATTAATGTAATCAAGATAATCCCCTACAAGAATTACCAGTGGCTGATCTACCAGGTAACCACTGAGTATGTCAAACTGACAATTAAAATTGACCATCACGTCGTCTCTCTTCTTTTTCTCTCTGGGTTTTATGCATGGTTCTCACTGTCTTTTCTGGTAGCAGACAAAGGCAGCTCGACTCTATACTTTCCCTGCGAGTTATGACCCTAGAGACTGAAGCATCTGCTCTGATTCCTGTGTTAGTGATTTCAGTGAGGCTATCAACGGGTCCTTTGTCTACATTATAACAATCACAGTTGTCTCATTGTCTAATTTCAGGTCTCACAGACACTCTGACAGGAAGAGTGAAAATGAAGGAGAAGGTGAATGTTGTGGGGGAGTGGGATGCTTAGTGGTGATCAATGCCAGGACTAATCAGGGCTTCTAGAAAATTCCTTTCAAGTAAAAACATTGTGTGCACAGACTTTAAAGTTAGCATTAAAGGTCAAGTGCCACAGTTAGGCAGTCCCTTCGTGGCTGTTACAGTCACAACCCAACAAATCTAAGTATGGAATTCTGCACAGACCAACTCAATGGCATACAATGTAAATGAAATAAAATTGCCCAGGCTTTACTGGTAAAACCCACGAGGGCTTGAGTAGCAGATCCTTTGGCCTCATGCAACTGCTGTGTTACAATTACCCTTCTCCTATTAACATTGAGTACTTTGGTTACAACCTGAGCCTGTCCTGGACCCTGACCCTGACCCTGACCCTAACCTGTAAACCCTATCTTGCAACCAATCCATGCTTCTTTCACTTTCATGACTAAGATCATCTTAGCCTGAAAGAGAGTTGCTGGTACCTTTGGATTTCAGGAAGAACATGTCATTCCCTTGATCCTTTTAAATCTATGGTTCTAAGCTCATGAGCACAACAACCTAAAATCTTCTTTATATAAAACCACAGCCACAACATGGGTAAACTTAATGTACTTGGTCCAGTTACAGCAAATTGAAGGCAAAATGCCCACTTGTCTCCTATTTATTAAACTGAGGCACCTAATGTAAGAAAGTGCCTTATGGAACAAAGGTATAACAACACATTTGGAAGCATCTTTTTTATTACCAAGTGACCCCTAACAAATTTACCAACTTATCTTTATAATGAACCCACTTAGAACATATTAATACAAAAATATTAATTACCATATGCTGGGCAGTGTGCCAAGGATATAAAACTAAGTGGTGACCCAAAGAGAAAGGATCTGTGCCTTCATGGGGCTGCATTTGAGTGTAGGAAATAAACAGTGTTCAAATAGAGCAACAAATAATTAACTTAATTATAGATTGTGGGAAGGATCAAGGTGACTGTAAACAGCTTGCTGAGATGGAGAAAGACAGACTGGTAGTGTAGACTCCCTACAAAGAGCAGGCATGCAAAACCTTCTACCTGGAAGGGATTTTATAATGGAGTCTGAAGTTTAGAAGGTGGGGCCTTGGGAAAGAGCAACAGAGAGTATTCTGGGAAGAGTATAGTAAAGGATACATATGCACAGATTGAAGAAGGGACCAATATGCTTGCACACCAAAAGGAAGAAGCCACTTCAGGGGAGTGAACATGCAAGACAGAAGCCACTGCACAGAAAACACAGGGGGACCATAATGCAGACCCCATATGGAGACCAAATGCATGTCCTATTTGAGTGGGATTTCTACTGCAGACAATCAGACAGGCTTATATAATTTTCAATTCTAAACCTAGAATTGTCGCAGAGACTGAAGCCTGAAAGTAGCATTGCAATCTAGATTGTGTGCGTGACACTGAATCTGTGTACAAAGAGTGCATCTGTACCCTTTGGAAATGCTTGTACCCAAATCGTTCAGAGTTCTGAAGATTTTCAAATTTTGTCCCATTTGTTTGTATATAATATCTTATGGTTAGAGCCCAAGTGTAAGTGTGACAGTCACATATTTTTTCCTCATACACTTTACACAGACAGCTGGAGGGCAGTTTTAGATGCTGCTATTGGTGCTTATATACTTCGATTATGAGATGTGTCATGAGGTTGTGTACATAATTTCCACTTCTAGTATATTACAGTGCTCATAAATAAAGCATTGAGTTTTATGGGATTTGGGATATTGTATTTTGGGTTAAGGATATCTATGTCACTAGATCCCTAATCTCCACTACCATTTAAAAAAATCATTTCCTACCTTGCTTAAGATTATTACTGTGGTAGATTTTATTGCTCTCTGCAAGTGTTTCTGTCGCATCTTGTGAGAGGATTATACATGTCCTCTTGTTGATGTCACCTATGGCCATGTGGCTTGTTTCAGTCAATAAAATGATTGAACAGTGCATGCTACCACCAAGCAGCTGCCATAAGAGCCAGTGAAATGTGCTTGTCTGTAATCCCCACATTCATCAGGCTGAGACCAGGAAGTAGGAGCTTAAAATAAGTCTGGGCTACATAGATCCTTAGGAAGGGAAGGGGAAGATACGGGAGAGAAAGAGAGAGGAGAGGAGGAAAGGGAAAGACAGGATAGAAGAAAAAGGAAAGAAGACATTGAGGAAGGATGGGAGGGAACATGAGAAGAAGGGATGGAAGGAGGGAGAAAGGGAGGGAGAGAAGGAGGGAAGAAGAAGCAGGAGAGAAGAGGTAGGAAGAAAGAAATGAAAGATCCCCAGACCATAAAGAGGGGAGCAGGTGATTATGTATCTGCTCTTTTCCCTCTGGGTTAAGAGGCATATCCCAAGCAGGAGCCATCACTGCATCTTCAACCACACAGTTCCTATATAGTGTGAGGGAGAAATGAACCACTGTTGTGAGGAGTCGCGGTGTTGATTTCCATAGCTTAATCTAGCCTTGTCTAGTAAATAAATTGATAACTGAATGCATGCTGTGACATTTCCTGGTTGATTAGACCCTCTGAGAGTGGGGGTGGGGGGTGCTGGACAGAAAAGGCATAAAGGAGCTGTTGGGTCCAGTAAGGCAGGTGATTTACTGGGGGAGTAGAATGTGCACATATATAAATAGTAAACTTGTTTTCCTGCCTAGACTAGAAAAGTCCATAGAGACAGGGCCGTGTTTTCCTGTGTTCAACACAGTAGAAAAGATAACAAGTACTTTAAGACTCAATTAATTATATAACTCATCTCAATAGATAAAAAATGGGCCAATTACTGAAATATCCAAATATTCCAATAGAATTCTTAATATATTACATTCTTCTATTGTAAATACTAGGTATACAAACCTAACAGGAAATACTACACTTAACTGGAGACCTTGGAAATACAAGATGAAGAAAGAAACAGCGGATATGGATGCCTATCTATAGGCTCTCAAATATTAGACAACAAACGCATGGGGAGAGAAAACACAAATAATGCCTTTGCTGACAATTTACTGTACAGAAGATCTAAAAACAAAATTGAAGCCTACTAGAACTATTTGGAGAGTTGAAGAATATAGTTTAATAGTTATTAGTGATCAAAGAAAGGAGAGTCACTGTATGAACTCAATCCTTTTTAATCTGTCTGGGGTTTATCTCAAGGATAGCATGGGGAATAGCCATGTGCCCAGAAGACATTTGTGTTAGAAAGGTATGAGTCTATGGTGCTGCCACCAGCAGCCTGGTGCTTGTAGTGTCAGTCCCATAAGCACAGCTTCTCTGGTATGTGCTCTACCAATCTGTTATCTCTCCAGTGCTTTCAGGGTATACTTGGCATTTCTCACCATTGTAATTTCTCCTAAAATTTCTTGACCTGTGTTCCATGAAAGAATTTTGTTGAGGAAGTTAACAGGTGTGTTTTCATGACAAAGAGGTACTCAGCACTCTTGGATCAGACAAAGTGGCCCAAAGTAGACTTCATTACCACAACCACCACCGCCACCGCCACCGCCACTGCCACCACCACCACCGCCACCACCACCCTTTACAGATTTACATAGAACATTAACAGGTAAGATCAAAGAAAATCTGACAACAGAAAAAATAAGTTTACAAATCTGCTTGAGTCAGTGACCTTTATTTTATTTTATTTTTTTGAGTTATTCTTTTTTTATTTTTTGATACTTTATTTACATTTCCAATGTTTCCCCCTTTCTAGGTCTCCTCTTTGGAAACCACCTATCCCCTTCCCCTCCCCCACCTCTATGAGGGAATTCCACCTCCCACCCACCCACTCCCGTATTCCCACCTTGACATTTACTGGGGCCCCTTTACTGGGGCCTCTCCTTTACTGGGGCCTCTCCTCCCCCTGATGGCCAACAAGGCCCTCCTCTGCCACCTATGTGGTCCAAACCATGAGTCCCTCCATGTGTATTCTTTGGTTGGTGGTTCAGCCTCCAGGAGGACCGGGGGGGGGGGGGTCAGGCCAGTTGACACTGTTGCTCCCTCCATGGGGCTGCAGACTCCCTCAGCTCCTTCAGTCCCTCTTCAACTCCTCCATCTGGGACCTCACTCTCAGTCCAGTGGTTACTATAAAGTGAAACTTGGGTATTCCGAACTTTTGGGCTAATAATATCCAACATATACAAAGAACCCAAGAAGTTAGGCTCCCGAAAACCAAATAACCCTATCAAAAAATGAGGAACAGAGCTAAACAGAGAATTCTCAACTGAGGAAATTCGCAGGGCTGAGAAGCATCTAAAGAAATGTTCAACATCCTTAGTCATCAGGGAAATGCAAATCAAAACAAGTCTGAGGTTCCACCTCACACCAGTCAGAATGGCTAAGATCAAAAACTCAGGTGACAGCAGATGCTGGCGAGGATGTGGAGAAAGAGGAACACTCCTCCATTGTTGGTGGGATTGCAAACTGGTACAACCACTCTGGAAATCAGTTTGTTGGATCCTCAGAAAAATGGACATAATACTACCTGAGGACCCAGCTATATCACTCCTGGGCATATAGCCAGAAGATGCTCCAACATGTAATAAAGACACATGCTCCACTATGTTCATAGCAGCCATATTTCTAATAGCCAGAAGCTGGAAACAACCCAAATGTCCCTCAGCAGAGGAATGGATACAGAAAATGTGGTACATTTACACAATGGAGTACTACTCAGCTATTAAAAACAATGACTTAATGAAATTTGCAGGCAAATGGATGGAACTTGAAAAATCATCCGGAGCAAGGTAACTCAGACACAAAAGAGCCAGTGACTTTTAACTCAAGCAATGTGAGAACATTTGAATTAAACTTTCTGAACTTGTTTTTAGCCTTATTAAATAAATCACTGCTTTTTAAGGTATTGGACTGTGCTTCAATTTTGAACCTTTGCAAGCATTTAGCTAAACTCACAAAGAATATAATGAATGTACATGTTTTATGTAGCCTTTTATGACTGGGTTGTGTGTGTGTTTGTATGTTTGTGTGTGTGTTTGTATGTGTATATGTGTGTGTTTGTGTGTGTATGTGTTTGTACATTTGCATGTTTGTGTGCTTGTATGTGTTTGCATGTTGCATGTGTGTTTGGATGTGTTTGTGTGTGTGTTTGTATGTGCATGTGTGTGTGTTTGTATGTGCATGTGTGTGTGTTTGTAGGTACTGCTACAAGGAATAAGAGAGCGGACACCTGGAGTTTGTGCTAGCCTATACTCTTTCCCCACTCTGTGCCAGCAGAGTATTTTATTTCTTCCTGGAAATAAATATTTTTCTATGACATCCTGAGATGCTTTTCTGTTAAATGACCCTGATCTTTTGTATATGGATCTGTAATTCAGCAGAGACACATTTTGCTGTTTACATTTCTTTAGATCTTTGGCCCAGCACATCCAGGATGGTTGAGGAACACTGCATATCCTTTAAAACAAGACCATTGCAGTTTCATCAACTTCCTCAGTACCACTGCCTTTACTTTCATCCTTTCTGGGCTTCCTATGGCCATGTGTATCAGTCGGCGTGCATGCCTGAATGGCCAATAACTCACGTTAGCGGCTGTTGATGAGGGAGGCTAATTACGCATACAGTTTTATTACTGTGTCCCAATAATCTTCCAAGCTTCCTTAATAACCACATTATTTCTATGAAATCCTCAGTAGGAGAGCTCCTTGCTAATGATGATTAGACTGGCATCATGTAGGGCGTATTTTACAGAAGCTTCATAGGTTAAGGAAAACCAGAAGCTCCTTTGAGATTAAGAATAATTTAGAGGTGGTGTGACCAGAGATACTCCTCTTGAGTCCTTCCTCGAGTATTATTAAGAGGGAAATCTTAGCAAGATTTCAATATGTTCTGGCAATTTAAAGTTTACTGTTTCTGGAGACATAGGATGTATCTCTATAGCAATCTCTAAAAACAACAACAACAGCAACAACAACAAAAGCTAAACAGATTAGAAGACATTTTAATTAGGTGCATGCCTGTGTGTCTGTGTAGATACATGCATATGAATGTTGGTTCTCATAGAAGCCAGAAGGGGCATCAGATAATCTGGAAGTAGAGTTCCAGGTGGTTGTGAGCCACCCAGTGTGTGTATTGGGACTAGAACTTAAGTCCTCTACAAAAGCAGTGTCTGCTCGTAACCACTTAGCTCTCTCTCCTGGATCAAGATCTTTTATTAACTTTTTAAACAACTTATTTTTTTAAGTGTTTTTCTAAATAAACACAAAAACATGCACAGCACTGTCATGGGAAAAATGTCATGTATCCATCCATCAGATTTAACATTTGTGAAAGTTCTGCTATTACTGCTCATCCTGCTTCTTTTTTGTCTTCTTTTCTCTTTGGCCGATTCTCACATGTCATGCTTTTTCACTCTTGTATCCTGTGTGAACTTTTCGACAGTAATTCTTGCCGTCATTACAACATGGATTCACTGCAATCAAGGCAGTGACAGTCTTTGGGATAGAGAATAGTTTTGATGTCCTGTATATTAGGTATTTACATTCAGATTCATAACAGTAGCAAAACTACAGCTATGAAATAGCAACAAAAATAATTTTCTGGTTGGGGTCACCACAACATGAAAGACTGTATTAAAGCATTGTGGCATTAGGAAGGCTGAGAACCACTAGTCTAGATTATCTTCAAATACCTGATGGTTTGTTCAAGTCACAATTGAGAGTCCACAGCCTGTATTTACTTCTTGAGAAATGCATGTCTGTTTTCCTTTCTTTTTCATAATTCAGCTTGTTCCTGTTCCTTAGTTCTATATTTTCTGTGTTAAAGGAAATGCTACGATCTCTACAGGCTTAAGTTTCTCTTCCAGAAAGACCATGCTGAGTGGCTTTGGTATGTTTCCCAGAGACTGCCTGTTCTGTTTTCAAAAGATACAGAGCTTAGTAACTTTCAGGTACAGAAAATTTCCATTATCTTTCTTGACAAAGTTTTCATTCAGTTTTCCATCACTGACAGTCACTGCTCAGTTGAATGAATTAACAGGTTGTTGCCGGTGTAAATGTGTGTGTATATCTTGGTTTTGCTAATGTGCTCATCATTTACATGCTTTAGCTTGCATTTCTTTTGGAAGGGAGAGAAATTCTCATCAAGATCTTTATTATTGCTAATTATAATATATGTAAAAGATGAGAATAAAGGCCAAATTTCAATTTCATTGTCAGGACTTGGATCCTAGTTTATCTGTCTACTGCCACTATCCCTTGCCTTTCCCTTCCCTTCTGTTCCTTTCTCTCCCCCACCTCTCTCTCACAAACACACATACACACAAATTGACAATGGAGTTGTAGGCTTTTACATACACCATATATTTAAACAAATTATTCTTTTTGATTCATAAACAATGAAAGACCCTTAAGGTACCTTCTTTATCCTTTATTTAATAAGCTTTGATTACTTTAAATCGTTCTGGCATAAATCTTTCTCAATGCATCATGTGTATTTCCCCTTTCATCTCCGGAACTGGCAGTCACTCTGAGTGGATGAGTGGAGAGTGGGATTCTGAGAATAAAATATAGGAATTAGTGATGCTCGTTGCTGTTAAGTCTACACCTTTTAAAGTAGAAAGTAAAGTATTATTTAAATAAAACAAGAGTGTATTGACACATTTCTAACATGCATAATTTTATTCAACTACCATTTACCATGAAGAATTACTCTTGCTTTACTCTATGTTTGCAGGTTTAGCCTTTGTGCTTAAATGTAGTGCTCCTTGTAATGTCGTTGAGAAGTGCTTGGACTTTAGTAAAATAGATTCTGGGTGTGTCTGGAATGCTGGTTTGGGAGAATTAAGATGGCATAAAAAAGATGAGAAAGAACGCTCATGCATGAAGACATTCTTTTTTTCTTCCCCTCTCTTTTCCACTTCCTGTCTGTCCTGAGCTACTTCGCTTTCCCTTCTTCTCCCCAGCAACAGTCTCTGCCTCACCTTGTGGCAGGGCAGGGGGAGGGAACACAGATGGAAAGGAGTCAGGGGCTATGGATTAAAACCAAGAATCAGAATAATCCTCTCCTCCTGTTGAGTACTTTTTGTTAAATGTTTTGTCATAGTAGCAAAATATAACAAAGAAGTAAAATGATGTGGTTGCTAGACTCCATGTTTCCTCACTGGTCCTCTAGTCTGAGCCTCTTAGACTAGACAAATTCTAGCTGTTTTGTTAGAATAATCAATACATGATCTTTATAGTTTTCTTGTATTTAAGGCTTTTCAGCATGTCCATTTTACATCATGAGTGTTATTCTTTTTAATCTAAAATACACAAAGCAGTAACATTTTGGGGATACCACAATAAATATATACAAATGAGATACTTTTGGCTATAAGTCTTTCTATTCAAAATCATGACTGTATATTACATTTTACTATTGATGCTTATGTGTTAAAGTCTGCTTTTTAAATTTTTTAGAAATATCTTTTAAACTATTTCTTCATGTTTGAGCATATTTTTGTGGGATGAAGTAGAGATGTTTCATCACCTTGTTGATATTAAAATGGCTGTCCTTGTAGTCTAGGATCTACTGATTTGTATTTCACAGACATGATGATTCTCTTAGCATCTTATAGTTACACAATAATGCTACTTTACAAATAACCCTCATCTCATGCTGCAGAGCCAGCCAGGGCCATGCATTTACCAAATAAGCTGAATCTCAAGCCACCGTTGATTTATTCTGAAAGAAAATTGCATCATCTGCACACAGAAGTAACTATTGTCCTATCTGTATGTGTGTGTGTGTGTGTGTGTGTATGAATGTGTGTATGTGTGTTTGTGTATGTGTGTGTGTATATGTGTGTGTGTTTATATGTATGTATGTTTGTGCATGCATGTGTATGTGTGTATGTATGTGGTTACATCTGTGCAAATGTGTGTGTATATATGTGTATATGTATATGTTTATGTGTGTGTATGTGTGTTATGTGTGTATGTGTATGTGTGTATGTGTATATGTGTATGTGTATGTTTGTATGTGTGCATGTGTATATGTGTATATGTATGTATGTGTGTATGTGTGTGTATGTGGGCGTGTGTGTGTTTCACGGATAGCAACCATTTATCCATGCTATGTTATAGAGAGGGGTCTACAATGTGTAGCTTTTCCCTTGTCAACACTTTAATCACTATGATAATTCTTAATTAATTAAGATGCTGATTTGAGGGTTGTTTGGAAAGTCCGCAATAATTTGTATCCTATTGTTTTTTAGGAACATCAAGATGATATATTTTTTGTCAAATGCTTTAATGTCACCAAGAAGATAACCAAACACTACTTTTCTTTCAATTAATTAAAAGAATAAACTAAGGCAGGAGAGATGGTTTCGGAGTTAAGAGCATCCAAGTTTGAATCCCAGCACCCACAATCACCTGTATCTCCACTTCCAGGGATATCCAACAGTTTTTCCTGACCTCTGTGGACTCCAGAAACACACGTTGTATACAGATATGCATGTGTTCAAAACACCTGTACACATGTAAGACAATAAATTATACTTCCAAAATGAACCTTTGCCTACATCGTTTTAAAGAAAAACTAACATCTTGTAAAATATGTTATTTTAAAGCTTACATCAGGAGTTATCATTGGTGTCTGGCTAATGCTCTGTCATTTGCAGGGCTGATCCTGATGCTGACATTTACTGACAAACAGTAGAGCAGGTGTTTCCTTCTTTTTCTAAGCTTTGACCAATCTTAAGAATTAGAAGGAACTGATGTTTGAGTTATAAAGCACCGCTGTGACTCCATCTAGGGCAGTTTGGTTTTTGTTGGTTTATTTTGCTTCTTGGATTTTGTTGTTATTGTTTTGTTTGTTTGTTTTCTGAGGATCTTTTAAATAAACTTCCAGTTCCTCCCTTCATAAGAAGTCTGTTCAGGCTTTTTGTTTCGAAAGGATCCAATTTTAGTACTTCTTATAGAAGCCTATTTGGTCCATTTTTTTCTCTCATTTTGTACCAAGAAATAGTTTCAAGCAGTCTCTAGATGTTGTTGCTTTCAGTAAGGTACTGAGTTGACCTCTCACTTGCTTTAGTTTCAAGCGTTTATTCTATTGTTCTGCTAAGCACATGGGTTTCCCAGCAAAGTCTATTGTTCACACATGCCTTAGAATTTGTTTCTAATTCCTAGCTTTCTGCTTTCATCTTTACCAATAACTCATTTTCTGCTACTTTTTGCCTATGTTGACCTAGTCGCAATGTGTCATGCTTATTCCTCCGATGACTATAAAGCCTTTTTCTGTATTCTGAAACGAAAGCATCTTTTTCATCTCTACTCCACTTTGCATTTCTCCTTTTGCCTGCAGGTTGTTTGAAAAGAAAAGTCGTTCATTTCTTCTAAGAAATTTGTGATTTCTTTCTTATGATTTAGAAGTAATAAAATGTAAGTTATACTTTTTTTGAGACAGGGTCTTAAATATAGCCCCTAATGGACTCAAATGTATAATCCTCTGGCCTCAGCCTCCCTGGTATTGGGATTGCAGGCATGATCTACTATACCTGATTTTGTTTTATTTTGTTTTATTAATGTATTGGAATTTCTTTCATAAACACATCACATGCATCTACAATGAAATATTTTTCTCCCTTGAAGTCCCTACCCAGAGTCTTACCTTAGCTCACTCTGGTTTCTCTCTCCTGTGGCTTTTGTTCCTGAAGAGATGTTGTCTTCCTGCAAAGAGATTTGAGGTTAACTTAAGCTTCTGAATGCACAAAACATGAAATGATTCTGCACTCCTTTGCTTAGAGTTTTAAATCCACAAACTCGGTTTCTACCCTGGAGTAAGTGGTGATTTCTTGGTAGCCAAGCCCAGAGTCCTGTGTCTCAAGGCAACCTTGTTGGCTTTCCTGGTCCCAGTGTCATGCAGTGCTGAAGCTGTTGCAGTGGACAGGCACAGTCCTGATTGGTTGATTCATACAGTCTGCCAGAGTATAGGACACAGTAGAGGTCAGCTGCCAAGATCACCGTTGTCTCATAGGGATCTTCTAGACAAAGCTGTTCTGCGTGACTGAGAAAGTAGGTAAGGTCGCTAGTACAGAAGGCCAGTCAAAAGAACAACACATTCCTCAGAAGTCTGTCCCTGCACACCATGGAGTTGTCAAAGGTTACCTAGAGGCCAGTAAACAGAACCATGGCACTAACACTGTATAACCCTTTTTGGGATGATTTGAGAAAGAGATTGTTTCTGAATGATGTTTAGTACTCAACTGCCCTTAAATACAACTGCCCTTTGAAATGTTCATTTTAGAACATTAGCCCAGAAGCAGTTCTTCTCAAATAAGGATAAATTTTAATGGAAACACTAAACCACCTTATAAATTGTACGTGTGCATGCATGTATATTTATTTAAAATGTCTATTATATAACACCCTCTTAAAACTGTTAGTGATTCTGTTGGAGAGAGACTGTCTTAAGGGTGCCTTCCAAAAAATACAATTATTCTAAACACTGTGTGATGGTTTAGGTAATTCAATGTAGGTGGGTGGTCCTTAGACATGGCTCTTAGGCACGAATCACAGCAGTGGTATTGATTTTATTAGCCTGTCAAGTCTACCTTTACAATATAGAATTAGATAGATATTCTGTGGAGTGGGTAGGCAATAAAGGAGCCAAGAAAGAAACCAAAATGAGTAGATTTCAAACAAAACAACCACAAAAAAGTGTTTCAGACTGTTTAGTCTTTGAATTCCAGTGAGAAAGTACTGGTCTTCACATTGCTTCCCAGCTTCCCTTGAAAAGAAGTGATATTGTCTTTTTCTTAAAAAAAAAAAAAAAAAAAAAAAAAAAGAGAGAAAGAAAAAAGTAGCCTTTGTTTTTTCATGGTAGAAAATCCTAGTTAGCTGGGGGAGGTTCTGAAGGCACCTTTAGAAGACAAGGAAGGTATCAAAGGCTTTTCAGGGGACTGTGGGAAGGCTGGGCTTGCCTGGAGATGGAATTTGGAGCACAATAGCTCCCTGAAAAACTGTCAGTCAGTTTTCCAGGCGGGATTTAAATAACTCCATTGTCCTCTCAGAACTCCTGCTTTGTCCGTGCTGTTGTCAGAATTACCACTCCATTGATGGCTTTCTAAAGCGTTCACTTTCAAGATTCTTCATTGAGTATTATATTGGTCTATAGGAGACTTCACTCGTTTATTGGAATAATGGGACCAATAAGTACGAATCCAGGGTCAAGAAATTTAGTTTGAATTTCCAGTGGGAAAACTCAAAGGTATAAATCATTTCAAGACAATAAATAAAACATCTTGTCGAGGAAAAAGTAAGAGTGATACAAAGTAAGGACTGGCCCTAAAGAGTAATGAACTATGAAAGCCTCACAAATAAAATCATGACTTTACTTCTCCTTAGAACTGTAGACATATTTAACAGCCAAAAAAAGAAAAAAGAAAGAAAAAAGACACACATCAGACATTACACATGAGGGCCAGAGAACAGCTTGTCAGGTTTTCCATCCACCACGTGAGTCCTAGGATCAGCCTATTGAGTCATCTCATTTATTGTTTTACTGTAAATCACAAATTAGCATTGGATTTTGTTATTTTTCTGCTTGTAACAATATGACCATGGAATTTTTATTCATTATCTTTTTTGGGGGAGATTGAAATATTTTCTTTATTTACATTTCAAATGTTTTCCCCCTTTTCAGGCCTCCTCTTCGGAAACCCTCTTTCCCATTCCCCCTCCCCTGCCTTTATGAGGGTGCTCCCCCAGCCACCAACCCACTCCTTTCCTCCTGCCCTGGCATTCCCCTACACTGGAGCATCAACACCCTCAGGTCCAAGGGCTTCTCCTCCCACTGATGTCCAACGAGGCCTTCCTCTGCCACATATGTGGCTAGCACCATGGGTCCCTCCACATGTATTCTTTGATTGGTGGTCCAATCTCCTGGTGCTCTGGGGAGTCTGGCCAGTTGACACTGTTGCTCCCTCCATGGGGCTGCAAACCCCCTCAGCTCCTTCAGTCCCTTCTCCAATAAATCCATCTGGGACCCCATGCTCAGTCCAATGGTTGGCTGCGAGCATCCGCCTCCGTATTTGTCAGGCTTTGGCTGAGCCTCTCAGAAGACAGCTTATCATGCTTCCATCAGCAAACACTTCCCATCCACAAGTTATTCCAGGTTTGGTGGCTGTATTTGGGATGGATCCTCAGGTCAGGCAGTCTCTGGATGGCCTTTCCTTCAGTCTCTGCTCCACACTTTGTTTCCACATTTCTTCCTGTGAGTATTTTGTTCATCCTTCTAAGAAACACTGAAGCATCCACATTTTGGTCTTCCTTCTTCTTAGGCTTCATATGATATGTGAATTGAATCTTGGGTATTCCGAACTTTTGAGCTAATATCCACTTATCAGTGAGTACATACCATGTTTCTTCTTATGTGACTGAGTTACCTCTCCCAGGGTGATATTTTCAAGTTCCATCCATTTGCCTGCGAATTTCATGAAGTCATTGTTTTTAATAGCTGAGTAGTATTCCATTGTGTAAATGTACCACATTTTCTGTATCCATTCCTCTGATGAGGGACATCTGAGTTGTTTCCAGCTTCTGGGATTATAAATATGGCTGCTATGAACATAGTGGAGCATGTGTCCTTGTAACATGTTGGAACTTCTTCTGGGTATATGGCCAGTTTATTCATTATTTTAACTAGGGTTACTGGTCTTATTACTTGACTGTTGAACATTGCATCATCTTGGTGTGCACTCTGCACTCTTTATTTACTGGTACATATAATTCTTTTTACTCCTGGTTGAGTTGAACTGTTAATGCTTTGTTGAGGACTTTTGAATTTGTGAAACTTAACCTTATTTTTTACAGTAACAGTATCTTCATTTTATTTTGCCACATCATTTTAAATTTTTATTCCCTTCTCTCTATAAAGACTTTTCTTTGACACACATTAACAGGCTGCTACGAATCTCTTTATACTGGACAGCAGAGCAGAGCCTTTCTGGCCTTATAGAGGCAGACATACATAATGTTGCTTTTGCACTGTGGCTCCTCAGTACACTGTGCCTCATTTCCCAGCATGTTCAGTGCTTTCCACTTGGACTGTTGACTGTCTTGGGGTGTTTGTCCTGCTCTGCTCACATTACTTTATAAGGCAGTTTTCTATGACAGCAGAAAAGGAAGAAGAAGCCACAGTGGTCATCCCTCGTGTCCCTCTGGGATTTTCCATCCACTGCCTCACATTGGGAAGCTGTGTCACCCAGTGTCAGAGATAGCTGAGCATGGGACATATATTCCAATATCAATCTTCTGTCATAGTCGGGATCAGAAGTTTCCTTAAAGATATTTTTGGCATTAAGTCTTCAGTCTTTTGAACTATATTTTCTAAGGCTAAGCTTAAAATGTATCTTTTTTTTATTTAAAGCAAAGCATGATCACATCTATAAATGTGTAGGAAGAGCTGATCTTGTCATCTTCTTTCTCTGGGCTGTAATGCTAAATTAATCAGAGCAGTTTCCTTTTCTCTGAAAAATAGTCAATCATATGTTCAAATTTATAGGACCAGATGCAGTTATATATGAAGTATAGATGCTTAAGGAACTGTCTAACAATACCACCCACCCACCCACCCACCCACACCCACACCCACACACACACACACACACACACACACACACACACACACACACACACACACACTTCAGGAAAATGTTTTACAGAGCTATAGCACTGGCCATTGGGGGAATTTTATTTATATACTTATATATTTATTTATTTATTTGCTCATTTTTCTTTCATTGTGTGTCAGAAGTGAAGGGAACGCTCAAGGACTGTTCAGACCTAGGCCAGCTTTTTGACCAACTTCTTGCTCTTATTAAGATTTTTCTGTACCTCAGTATTCATGTGGAGGATATACTTTCATCACAGTGCTTCTGGTCCCCCAGGACACACACTGAGAACCTGTGGGGAGGAATAGATGACTGTCTGAGAAGTGCTGTCCTTCTGAGGGTCGTTGTTCTCCAGGCTGATCTGCAACTCCACCGTTTCCAGAAACTCGCTGCATTACACTGGTCCCTGGGCAAGGCGTCCAGCACTTCCTCATACAGAGAGTCTCCAGAGACTTTGCTGCTCCTGGCAGCTCAAGTCACCATAGCCAGAGAAGAGAGGGCAACTTTATAACCTAGATGTGCTTCATGTGTTTGTAGTTGTTTTATACTATGTTTATGCACATATAATTTGAAGATCTTATGTGAGATAACAGTTAAACCTTTTATCAGTCAGTAAAGAAGCTTCTGGGGTGGAATATAAATGAATCTAGGTCAGAGCTCTGTGATATGACATCATAACATGGCTCTGTGCATACTGCTTTCCCGTGAGTGTTACTTGTACTTTGTGACAAGAGAAAGTGATCCATGACACAGAAAATTACAGGGTAGGGTAGAAGCTGTATTTCTTGTTCTCTGAGGACTCCTTGGTAAAAAACTTGCAACTTTATCCTGAATAAATGTTCCTGTCCAAAGGAAAAACAGAGATAAAACACTTGAACAGAGACTGAAGGAAAGGTTTTCTAAAGACGCCCCACCTAGGAATCCATCCCATCTGCAGACAACGAACCCCAGACACTATTGTTGTTGCCAAGAAGCACTTGCTGACAGGAACTTGGTATAGCTACTCCCTGGGAGGTTCTACCAGCACCTGACCAATTTAGATGCAGATACTCACAGCCAACCATTGGAGCTCAAGGACCCCAATGGAAGAGTTAGGGGAAGGACTGAAGGAGTGGAAGGGGATTGCAACCTCATAGGAAGAACAACAATACCAACCAACCCAACCCCCCCCCAGAGATTTTAGGGACTAAACCACCAACCAAGGAATATACATTGAGGGCTCCAGGGCTGCAGATACATATGTAGCAGAGGTTTGCCTTATCTGGCATCAATAGGAGGGGAGGCCCTTGGTCCTGTGGAGGTTTGATGCCCCAGTGTAGGCGAATGCTAGAGTGGTGAGGGGGGAGTGGGTGGGTGGAGAAGCACCCTCATAGAGGCACAGGTGAGAGAGAAGAGGGCAAATGGGATGGGGGGGTTGTGGAGGGGTAACTGGGAAGGGGGATATCAGCCCTTGGACCTATGAAGACTCAATGGATGCCCCAGTGTAGGGGAATGCCAGGGCGAGGAGGCAGGTGTGAGTAGGTGGGTGGGGGAGCACCCTCATAGAGGCAGGGGGAGGGGATAGAGGGTTTCAGGGGGAGAACCAGGCAAGGGGATAACATTTGAAATGTAAATAAAGAAAATATCCAAACAATAAAGATTAATAAAAAAATTCAAAAATCTGGAAGGGTAGCTCATGACCTGTCCAGGCAATTCAAACGTGTCTCTGGAACAGTACCTACCCCTTTACTGTTTTGCCAAAAATTAAAAGTAACACCTAGATGTACAATTAATGAAGATGTTGTGTGTTTATATGGCAATACAATTGGCAGATTATCTCAAAGGAAATTGACCTGTGAAAAGATACCCCAGGAGTGTGTAGAAGAAAGTTAGGAGAAGAGGCAAATCTTATGTTTACCGGCTCTATGGTTCTGGTAACAAGGTTCGCTGAATTTCACTTCATTCCCTGTTTGACCCTCAAACTCTATTAAGAGAGCCTTTGGGAGATCCAGTTTTCTGTGCTGGGAAAAATCACGCTGAAGGACCAAGCACTATTTCAGGTTGTAGTTCCTCATTTATTTTTTATGGAAAAGTAAGTCTATGAATGATGACCTTGAATACATCACAGTTTCTGTGTATTTGTGTGTGTGTATGAGTTTGTATTGTGGGTGGGTGGGGTGAGTGGGTGTGTTTAGGTCAGAGGTCAACTGTGGGCTTTTTCTCCATTGTTGCTCATCTTTATTTCTCCAGGAGACTGTGTGTTCCTTGGATCTGGATCTCTATGAGTAGTCCAGGGACAGCCTTTCTCTGTCTACCCAGCACTGAAGCTCATAGTATTTATCACCTACTTTATCTTATTTAAGCAGGTTCTAAGGATTGAACTGAGATTCTTATGTTGATACAACACACGTGTTACCAACTGAGCTGTCTACAAATCCCCTACGTAATAATTTTCAAATAAAATTTTTAGTGAAAATTTTGTGTCTAGTACCTAACAGTAAATAGATGACTTTATGAGCTGCCTTCTTCATATTATCAGCTCATAAGTCTGGAATTTAAAAAGCTTGTGGAGAAATAACTTTTGTTAAAAAAAATATGACCACAAGGAAAGTTTTATTGAGATGGCCAATACCTCTCAGGGAGTAGGAGAAAAGCAAACTTATTTTACAGAAGGTGAAAATGCCCATATGCTTGTATTTCTTTTCAATATCAGCTGCCCATGGTCATGGGCTCTGTCAGAGAGGGGAATCTCCCCATCTGTGCTTTTCAGGGTTCCAGGTAAACTTATCTCCTAGTTCTTGGGGTTTTCTACTGTCGCATTTTAGGTTGAGATGAATCAGTATTTTTCTGTCTTCACATAAGAGCCCTTCTTGGTGCTGGATCAAACCCAGGACCTTGAACTTGACAGGCAGTGTTGTAATGCCGGGCTATGTTCCCATTCCTGCTTTGAGAATGAATCTTGCAGGTAGCTCAAGATAGCCTTGAACTTCTAACACTAGCGTTTCTTTTGATGTTCCCAGGGACTTTGTGTTTGTTCTTTCCTTTGCTTGCAATGTGTCCTCTCCCTTGTCATCCTTGATTGCAAATGATCTGACTTCAAGGATGCCTGCTAGATCCACTCAACACGACCTCTGTTGCAGCTAAAGCTCAGAGATTGTTATGCTTGTCCATGTAGCTTCAGGAATGAGGTGTGTTTCAGGTACAATGATTGATGTAAGGTTGCCTCTAAAGGCAAGATTTTAGGCAGCTTTGGGGAGGAGCGGTGCTTGTGGTGATGGCTTAGGTACCTGGAGACTATAGATATGTTTATGTGCAAACATTTTGGTGGTGAAAACAGCAAGAAGTCCTGCATGGCTATGCTGGCTGTTTATGTCTTCAGCAGCAGGAGCAGTTAGCATCCTCAGTGCAGTTAGCCACTGTGTCCACGACTGGAAACACCACAGGGTCTGTGGTATGAACAGTTATTGCAGCCATAAAGAATCTTATGTCCTAGGTGGGGAGATCTATCATATTTTTTGCAGAGAAGATCACCGGCATATTTTTTTTTCTTTCTTTATAATTTATTTCAACATGGTGGCCACTGCAGTGATTGCTGTCAACACTTGATAGAATTCATCTCTTTGCTTTCTTCCTGGTAGTTGCGACCTCCCCTGCCTACTCTTTTCTTTTTGGTGATCTGTGGGGACTGAGATGAGTGTGGGCGCAACACTTGGGCAATTCTCTGAAAAGTCCAGAAAGCAATATGCACACCTTATTTAGCTTTCTCTTATAAGGGTGTGACAGTAGTGGCTACTAGCATGATGTCACACACTAAATGACGTTGCTGTTCTTCCCCATCAACCACAATTATTCTTAGATTTCTTCTTCCTTGAGTGATTTTCCTTCATAGGCAACTGAGGATTCGATCTTCTCGAGGTGGAAGGAAGGATGAGGCCTCCTACTTGGCCATTTTGCTGACATCATTTCTCCACAGGTTTTTGATGGTTTGATATCCATCACCGTGGAAGATAGACATTTTAGCTCAAAGTTATATTTATATGCTTTAAACAGTTTAAACACTGGATCTTATATATAGGCATTATAGGGTGAGAGACCCAAATCTATCAAGTTCATGACATTTTATACTTTCCTTATATAAAGATCTTATATCAAAGATATGATTTATGTTTTAAGCATGAGCAAGCCAAAATGTCATTAGTAATTTAACAATGTCTTCCTCACTCCATCGTGATGTCAGCAATGAAGGTGTCATCCTTACAAAGATAGCAGAGTTATTTTGTTGGTCGGGGTGCACATTTCATGGTCAATGCTGGGTCACCTGAGAATCTTCTGTGCTTCTCCAGCTTTTCAGAAAAATCCTCAGTAAGTAAATAGCAACACTCCTTATAACCATACTGGTTTACGTGTTTATCTTTGGTTTATTTTCTTATAGTTTATTTCTTTTCACAGAGAAATAAATTTCAACTCACATATAAAAACATAAAATTGCACTCAGTGAAAAGATATTACATGATATTGGATACATGTATATATTGAGCAATTTATGCTTTAATGAAGATGTTATATAGAATGGATCAGTGGCCTCAGTGTGGGGACCTTATCCACAAATCTCCTAGAAGAATGCAGATACGGCAGAAAATGCATCAGTAAACAATACTTACTTTATAGAAAATGGGTTCAGACGTGTCAAATGTACTATAGCATTTTTAAGAGTCTTTTTTTTTCAATTAAAAAGTTAACAATACACTTATTCTAGAATTGCTCTAGGAATACTGAAACATTTAACAGATGATAGCAAATTCCCCAAGACTTGTATACCTCACAATCCTCAATATTTCCAGTTATTAACATTAACTGGTTTTGTACAGTTCTCTCGGTTTTAATGTGTGTGAAGTGTCATCCTCTCATTACAGTGTGGCATAGAGCATTTCCATTGTCCCCAAATCCACTGTGATCCACTGATTCCTTTTGCCTTCCGATGGAACTCAGCCAATCCACCAACTCTGAATGGATCTATAACCTTCCCTTTCCAGAACCCTGAAACTAGGAGTTACACAGCACTCTTTTCTAGGCTGACTGCCTTTACAGAATTGTTTTGTTTTTTATGACTTACTTTTAACACTGAAAGGATCATATGCCTCATATGCACATACTATAGTTATCCATTCAGTTTCTCAAAGGCCACCTTGATGATTTCCAACTTCCAACAATTATGAATGAAACTTGAACACACACACTCAGGTTTGTGTGGATTTAAGTTTTTACCCTGCTTGGTTAAAGAAAGGAGACTGCTAGATCACTTGGTAAGAGTATGTTTTGTGAAAAAATTTCCAAACTGGTCACAGTGTCTCACATTCCTGGCAGGGATGAGTGAAAGCCATGTTGCTCTGTCTTCAGGATCATGCATTATCTCAAGGAGGTTTTGAGTTTCCAGCTTTCTAATGATGTATGTCATCTCTCCCTGTCTTCTTTGATACACTTTTTGTTTTATGATTATTAAGAGCCTGCACATGTAATGGTTACAGGAACCAAATGATGCGCAGGGACCAGAATGTACCCTTGATTCAGGCTTGATATTCATTTTCTTGAGAAAATAGTTGTATTCAGCAGCTGTTTCATTAGTGTGACATGTCAAGCATCATTATTTCTGTTTGTGTGTTTGTTGTTTGTTTGTTTTTGTTTGTTTTCTGCTTGTTTGTTTTTAAACACCATTTCTTAAAGCCATCTAACTCAACGTTTTACCAGGAGACTTAATGTTAGTCAGAGCTCTCCTGTAAAACATTCAAGCATCCTTCCTTGATCTTATGACTGCTCATCAAGTAACAAAAGCATTTGAATATGAACCACTTATGTCACGATTTGCTAGTTCACTTGAGTAGCTGAGAATGGCCTTTCTGTTCCGGGTTTGCCAGTGCCCAGTTCCCTTTAACACACCATGGTGGGAATGTGTTACTGTGTCCTCTGAGAAAAAAGAAATACAAGCTTAGAGAAGGGAACAGCAACAGGCCCAATCTCTAGCTTTGGGTTCTTGGCCTGCTGTATTTGATGTCAGGATAATAAAATGAGATTGTGACTAGAAGTATTAAACTTTAATTTGGACATCTTGCCTCCCCGATGCAAGCATGACACATTTGAGTTAGTTTCTCGAGAAACTAAATCATTTTACTTTCTCAAATCTTAAGAACGAGGTTAAACTATTCTGGCAGAGTTTAAACTCTGATTCAGTTTCAGAGCAAACCAACTAAGGTCACTTTCTGCCTTGTGATTCTTTTAAAGTGGCTTGAATATTTGAATGTCACCCCTGTTCACTGTATGTAAATGCAACTAATAACTTCTTCACTATCTTAAGGATTATTCAAAAGTACTAGGGTAAACAAGAATACTACGGGATTGCTGATCAGTGACTTCAGTTCCATGAAACACTCGACATGGTTTATATCCTTGTGGCATACACTTGAGCTATTTATAACCAACTGTTCTTTAAAAAAAAGGAAAAAAAGAAAACCCACATGATAAGAACTTCCCCCATTATAAAAAACAAGTAGAACATTTTCTGCAGAAGTGTTTAAAAAGGGCCTAATCATGATAGATGATTTAATATGAGATTAATACTACATTTTTCATGAATGAAAGGTGAAAAAAATGAATCAACTATCATTAGATAAAAAAGAATCATTCCCTTTTATGACAATTATTTTCTCTTCTATGGAGATAATTAAATTAAATTTAGCTTAAGAGACATTGAGAGAGAGAGAGAGAGAGAGAGAGAGAGAGAGAGAGATTGATTTCACAGGCCAGAAGTTACAGAGATCCATCGGCTAAAGCCACACTCTGTACACAGTGCTAATTTACACTCTATTATGACTGCTTAGATGCCCTAGAAATGATACCCTATGAAACAGACCAGCCTCTGTTCAGCAGAGGCCACCTCCTGAGTTCTTTCAGTAAATGAAAGTTGATTTGAGCAATTGTGTAATCTTAGCCAGCGTCTCCTTCAAACACCTTTTATTTTTATCTTTTAAGGAACAAAACAAAACCCAATAATCTCTGCTATTTTTATAGAGGTGCCGGTAGAAGATGAGAACAGCCATAATAGTACAAAATTCACACTGTAAGCACCGTCACTAGTTTAAAATGCATTTGTGTAAAAATTTTAATATGTGAAAAGTAACTAAAAGCCTTGCAAACCACATATGAACACATTTTCAAATAGCTCACAAATAAGTAAGTAAGATGGTTCATGCACCCAAGATCTTGAATGAAAACACATATGCACAAGCACAAGAAAAAAATAAGCAAGGAAATTCTTTCCTATAGTTGGCTTCATGAATACAACCACCCTCCTGTCCCAGTAGCTGCCTCTGGCCAAGTACAACACCAGGGTCCATGAGGAAATCGCTAACTAAACAGAAAGTGCAATGAGCCTGTGCTTCAACTTGAAGTCCCCTGTGTCAAAACTGTTGTCAAGCATTTCTTGTTGTTTAGGATGATCTGAGGACCAGTTGTTATATAAGTGACAAATGACTAGAGAAAATATTGGCATAGGTAAGACGCAAACTGAAGCACAGCTTCCTACAATCTAAGGGAATGTGTATGTGTGCGTTCTTCAGAGAACTTGGGAAATTAAATACATGGTTGTTTTGGTTTGGTTTGGTTTGGTTTTAGCAGCATGTAGTTACATTAATGGGTCCTGAAACTAGGCACTAGGCATGTGTGCGTGTGTGTGTGTGTGTGTGTGTGTGTGTGTGTGTGTGTGTGTGTGTGTGTGTGTGTGTGTGTATGAATGGCTGGAACCCAGAATCTGGGATAAAATTATTTTCCTTATAGTCAAGAAGACTAGATCGTTTTTCTTTTTCACCTACAAACAAAGGGTTGAGAAACCTGTGGCGAGGTGCATCATCACAGTGGTGTGACAGGCCTTTTGTAAAGATTGCTAAGAGTCATCAAGAAGAACTCATTAATGCTTATTTGTACTTTTTTTCCCACACCTGTGGTCAACGCTTTTTTGCATAAGAATTTCAAATGTCTTAAGACACTATATCCAACAGTCATTAAGGATTCTAAATGTATACAAAATGAAGAGACCTGAGTTGTGTGTAGTTAACTGCCTGTATCAAGCAAATGTTAATATAAAATGAATGCTGTTTCTTTTATTATTATTATTAAATTGTTTTATTTATATACATTCCAAATGTTGTCCCCCTTTCTGATCCCTCCTTCCCAACATTGGGTTTCTTAAAGGGTTGGAATATAAACTACAACAAAATAAAACTTCAACAAAGTTTTCATTGTTCTCTAGTCCCAAGTCCAGAAAGACAGTAAAATTAAAATCATAGACACCTTTCAATCAGAATGACATTTAACCGCAAAGAATAAATTTCCATGAACCTTAAAATAGTATGAGCTGTAGGCAGAGGGTGGAAAAGTCTATTAGGGTTTTGTTTCAGCTACAAATCCTGGTGTGCAGGGAGCAGATCTTCTTAGTTTACTAATCTGTTTTGCAAGAGGAAATGTCAGAACTCACCCTCTATCACAGAAGTTCAGAAGGAACTGTTATTTTTTTTCCCCTGTCTATATATTGTATCTCTTGTTTTGAGTGAACTAAAAAACAAAGCTATCTACAGATAGACTCCCCTATCTATAGATATCTTGGGACCACTGCTGCCAAGATGTGCTCAGAATTTGAACTCTGCACAAAGAAGCTCAATATGTTCCTGACATGTGGCTCTTTTCTGGCAAGAAATATATTTTGCATATCACAAATTTCTATGTCATTTTTTTGTTTTGTCCTTCACCAGGATTGGCCTTGAACTCAAGTTCCCTCCTACCTTCAAAGGCTTATATCACAGGCATGTGTCATTTTGCCCTGTCCTATGCCATCTATAAACCACGCCATGAGATATTTTTACTTGAAGCATTTTGATTATTCAAATCTGTATCATTCTGCATATGCCTTAGTCATATCATACTGTGAATGATTTGAACTTTTTACTGACAGCAGTTCTAGGAGAAAGGAAGAGTGGGGCTGGCTGTGCTGAAGGGCTTCAGCGAGGGAAGGTGTACATCAAGTCAGCTTAAACAAGTGTGTACATCAAGTCGCCTGAAACAGACGATTATACTGTCTTCAAGTTCGTCTTAGAAGCAGGGCCCTTGTCTTGAAAAAAGACGACAATCGGCTCTTTGTTCTTTTATCTACTCTATGGGAATAAATGTTCAGAATGAAGACCAAGTCTCATTTCCCAGGAAAGTCCTACCTAATGGGCTGGATGAATTCAGTGGCAAGAGTCCATGAAGAAATTATTCTAGTCACCACAGGGCCAGTGCGGGCTGTCACCTCCCCACTCCTTGGAGTCTTCCAGTCAGTGGATCCCCTCACAGCTCCTCTGCATTTGAGAATGTTTTTGCCTCACAGCTGAAATGTCTTCCAAGTTGTTTTCTAATTACCCAAATCCTTCATAATCCCACTGCCAAAATTAGGTCACACTTTCTCCACAAACCCCTCCTGTTTGCTTCTTGGTTATCTAAATTCCTTTAGGAAAGATAGTGCTCCTCCTCCAGCTTAGCAGTGAGTACTCAGTGTCTGCAACCCACTCTGAGTACGGGTGACTTAGCTTTCTCCTTCCAATGCTAGGGTCTCTCTGTCTACCTTGTGTCCCACCCCTCCCTTCGTTGCCCTTCCTGCCTTTTTACACAGAACTATTTGTGGACCGATGAGCCTTTCAAAATAGGAATCAGAAGACTGGCTTTGTGGATAACAAGTCTGCAAGACAGAAAAATCAAAGCAAAACACATCCAAACCCATGTAAGCTGCCCAGTGATTTACAGTGTGGACTCCATTGTTAATTTCTCTTAATTTTATTTTGAATTTTTATTAGATATTTTCTTTATTTACATTTAAAATGTTATCCTTTTTCCTGGTTTCCCCTCCGAAATCCCCCTCCCCCTCCCCTCTCCCCCACTCACCAACCCACCCACTCTTAATTTTTTTAACCTAATCATTATTTTTTTCTGTTTTAAAAGTTATATTCCTAGATGTTCAGTTGCTAGTATTTGTTTCTAAGAATTTTATTTGGCAATGAAGCACCCAGATGAATTTATTTTTCTGGAGCTTGGAACCAAAACCAGAGGCTTATCCTTGCTAGGAAAGCACTTTACCACTGAGTCAAATCCCCTAACCCATAAAAAGATCAGTAATACATAAGATAAAAGGTCAAGATGACCTCAGAGACAGGGAAGAATTCTGTAACTCCTCATTTACTAAGCAGAAGGTCAGGGTGATGTCTAAAACAAAGATGAACCATTTTCCTCACTCAGATCCAGACATCTCCACACAGGCTGCACTATAAGTTCAGCCCCACGTCATGAACCCTGTTTGCTTATACCTAGATGTATATTTGCTTTTATGATCTGTATTCGGCCTGAATTCCTTAACTGCAACATCATCCTCCTTTGGTTATACACTGTGTACATGTTAGTTAGCTTTCATTTTCATTTATTTTGTTGATTGTGGTAGGATATATATATGTGTGTGTGTGTGTGTGTGTGTGTGTGTGTGTGTATGATATCTCACTTGACACAAGCTAGAGTTGTCTAGGAAAAGGAGACCTTAATGTGAGATTGCTTCCATAAAATCACCTGTAGACAAGTCTGTAAGGCATTTTCTTGATTAATGATTGATGTGGAAGGGTCTTAGCTCACTATGGATGGGACCACCTCTGGGCAGCAGGTACTAGGTTGTATAAGAAAACAGCTGAACAAGCCATGGAGACCCAGCCAGTAAGTAGCACCCCTCAATGGCCTCTGTTTCTGTTCCTTCCTTGAGTTCTTCCTTGTGGTGCTCTCCTCCCTTATGGCAACACAACAGCCACAGAGCCTCAAGAACAGTCTAGGCTGTGTATATAGACACCATCAAGAAGTACAGGGTACCCTGTGAAAGATGTGGCTGGTTTCAGCACAGATAAATTTGACCCTTAGTATGTTTCTGCAAACTCTGCCCATGTCCCTGGCTATTCCTTCTTTCTCCTCAGCCCTTCTCCATCTGGTCTCCCTCCTCTTCTACAATAAGGGTGTAGCACTTCATTCTTGCTCTTGTAGCCCTTTGGCTGTGTTTATTTTATACAGGGGGAACAACTTCTCAGAGCCTGGAAGGACCAGCAGCTGTGACTTTAGGACACAAGCATATCCGTCCTCTTCTTCCCTTGGCAGGATTGCATGAATGCTGTTATTTCTCTTTCTGAGGTCAGGCATCTTGTCACACTCGCCTGTGTTAACTTTTGCCTGGATCCCAAGCCCTAGCAGGAGTCTGCCTCTTGCTAGGTGATCATGCAGTCCACCCCCCTCCTGCCCCATACACACTTACTTTGTTTTATCTTCTCAGGTGTCAGTAAGTAGTATTTATTCATCATGCTTCAGTTTCTTCCTTTGTGTGAGCTGTTTATTTCCTCCTGTGACTCTGACTAAAGACTGTTTACCCCACCAGTTGACTCATGAAGAGATGTAAAACTATCTTCCAGTCAGCACTTTGTCCTGTACAGTGAATTTATCTTAAATCATTTAAGTTTTATTATCAGAAGAACTACATAAAATAATGGTTCTCTCACAAGTCACTCCCTCAGCTTTATTTAATTAAGAGAAAGGTAGATAAGAAGGTGTATTTTGGGCTGATTGATCTCTGCTTCAGTAGTCTTTTTTGAATCTTCTGATCCTCTTCGTCTTAACTTGGACTTCATTGTTCATGAAGTTTCAGGAAATTTAGAAGAACAGGAATTTAGAATATATCTCGTTAAAAGTGTCTTGGGTGTGCTTGTGCCAATGTCGCAGTGTAAATGCGGATGTCAGAAGACCTATCTGTCAGTCCTTGCCTCTCACCTTCTTTGAGAGTTGGTCTCATTTTTATTGTTTGCCAGCTTATGGCTTCAGGAATTCTCCAGGCCTCCTCTCACTACACGAGCGCTAGGAGCTGGGACTCCTCCGTTGTTGGTGGGATTACAAGCTGGTACAACCACTCTGGAAATCAGTTTGGCGGACCCTCAGAAAAATAGACATAATACTACCTGAGGACCCAGCTATAGCACTCCAGGGCATATACCCAGAAGATGTTCCAACATGTAATAAAGACACATGCTCCACTATGTTCATAGCAACCATATTTATAATAGCCAGAAGCTGGAAACAACCCAGATGTCCCTCAGCAGAGGAATGGATACAGAAAATGTGGTACATTTACACAATGGAGTACTACTCAGCTATTAAAAACAATAATTTCATAAAATTTGCAGGCAAATGGATGGAACTTGAAAATACCATCCTGAGGGAGGTAAGTCAGTCACAAAAGGACCAACATGGTATGTACTCACTGATAAGTGGATATTAGCCCAAAAATTTTTGAATATCCAAGTTTCACTTTACAGTAACCGCTGGACTGAGTGTGAGGTCCCAGATGGAGGAGTTGGAGAAGAGACTGAAGGAGCTGAGGGAGTTTGCAGCCCCATGGAGGGAGCAACAGTGTCAACTGGCCTGACCCCTTTGGTGCTCCTGGAGGCTGGACCACCAACCAACGAATACACATCAAGGGACCCATGACTCGGACCACATATGTGGCAGAGGAGGGCCTTGTTGGCCATCAGGGAGAGGAGAGGCTCTTGGGCCTGAGGGTGTTAGAAGCCCCAGTAAAGGGGAATGTCAAGGTGGGAATACAGGAGTAAGTGGGCGAGTGGGTGGGAGGGGGAATACCCTCATAGAGGTGGGAGGGGGGAGGGGAAAGGGGGTTTCCAAAGAGGAGACCTGGAAAGGGGAAAACATTGGAAATATAAATATAGTATCAAAAAAAAAAATTAGCTGTTCTATTCAGCTTCAGGACTCAAACTTAGGGGTCCTCATGCTTGCCAGGCAAGTACTTTACCCACTGAATCCTCACCCCAGTCCTGGAATTTTAGTTCTTAATATTTATAAGCCAGACCTCCACTGTAGCCCATGCTATTTTTCTTTGGTGTTTTCTTTCTTGATCCTTGCCCTTCAGTATTGCATATTCTGTCTCTTTGCTTCTCCTATGACAGCGGCTCCTGCCTCCACACCTCTTCTCACCTCCCTCTTCTTCAGTCAGAGACACTTTAAGTCAATCCTAGGATTCCTTTTCATTCAATTTGGACTCTTTGAAAAGAATCAGATAAACAGATCTGTCTCACTGTATCCCTGCAGCCTGTGTCAACTGTCCCAGGGACTGAGGAAGAGTTCATCCCCTCATGCACTATTCAAATCTAGCAATGTTTGCATGAAGAAATATAGCTTTTCTTCCTGCACATATAAGTACCATGACTTTAGGATCCCTTCAGGTGACAGAAGCTCATATCCATACACTGTCCAGTGTATCCACAATGTAAGTCAATGTATGTGAATATACAACCTGAATTGCCTGGGATAATTGCCTTCTCAGCATCCCAGGCTTGAGCCTTGAGAGCATTGTGAGGAGGAGGGGTGACAAAAATGCTTTCACAATTTTAGGAATTATTAGGTTATTCACTTATTATTATTATTATTATTGAACTCATTTAAAGATTTTTAAGGAGTCTCTGTGTCAAAAGCCACTTCATGTGATCATGGTATCAAAAAAACCACACATAATATTTTGGCTGCCATTGTAACTGAGCATGATGTATTAACTCCACAGTGGATGGAAATAAATCACTTTGGGCACCCCGTTCATTCTTAATTTTAAAAGACAGCTTGGGTTTTATTAATATACTTAAATTTTGGAAAGGGCAAATGAAATAGAGGGTGGTGTTTTTTATTAAATGCAAATGTTTGTGTTTTTTCCTAAGGAAACAGTGGAGATTAAGAGTCATTGAAAGAACAATAAATGTAGCATTCATATTGTTCAAACACAACAGTAATTACTACTTATATCAAGCACCTGTGAAGAAAGTAACAAGAGAAAGCTGTTGTTGGGATTGATTTAAGTGAGATGCTAAGATTTCTGAAATTTGAATTGTCCCCTCAGTGAATAATACAGCATTTGCCATCATCATTGTTGTAGCTATTTTTTTGATGCAAAATGCAAGAGAAATTTATTGATTCATCAGCATGCTGAGGTCACTCTACATACCAAGACGGGAGGGCGACCTCTTCAAGCCCGTTCAGGGACCTTATATAGGATTTTAGCTGGGCAGTGGATTTTAGAGCAGCAGCTGCCATTAGGTACAATGTGATGGGCAGAACAGTGTGACTTTAAAACTGATTGCTTTGGTATTACAAAGGAAAAACCATCAGTCATCTTAAGGAATCACTGACTTCGTTATCAGAAGAATAGGAGGAGATTAGACTTAACTCTTCCTCCAGCAAGAAGGGCTATGTGCTGCCTTAGCTGAAGAGTGTTGCTTTTATATAGACCATTCTAGGTGAGAGTAGGGGTAGCCAAGTGAAAGAGAGAGAGGAAACAGAGTCAGGGCTGGTTCAAGTTTTGGTTTAACCTCTTAGTTAACAGCCCTCATATCTACCTTGATAAGACCTTAATTGTTCTCCTCCTATTGTTGACTTTTGACCCCTATATTTTGAACCGCTTGGCTGCTTTTGTTAAGGAACAAATAGGTGCAGTACAGCTAATGATCTTATAGCTATCAACAATAGCTTCAAGATTGAAGCATGCACAAGAAAAAGGAGGGAATGAGAGGTCAGCTCGGGAACTTAAAGATATTCCACCAGGGTCCCCTCCCCCTCTCTGAGCACATGGATGAAACAGGTTAGAAAGCACGTAGGTTGGAAGGGAGGGGCTGAACAATCCTCTGCTACCTCTTCCCTAAAGACCAATCAGTTGTAGCTATTTTTTAATTGTGCTGTGTCAACCTGGCCAAGGCAACTTCAGAGTCCATTGCCAACATGGTGAGCAGTATGACAGCAGGCTAGTGTAGCTCTAGAACAGTAACTGAGAGGTTACATCTTGATCCACAATAACAAGGCAGAGAGAGCAAACTGGGAATTGTGTTGGCTTTTGAAACCTTAAAATTTACTATTAGTAACACACCTCTCCCAACAGGGCCACACCTTTTAATCCTTCTCAAAGAGTAATCTACCACCGAGGGCAAGCATTCACACTTATGAGCCTATGGGGGATATTCTCATTCAAACTATCACAGCCCCCAACAGGAGATAACTGTCTTCAAGCCCCACACATGCCTGACCCTCTTCGGGTAGTCTTATTAGACAAGGTTTAACAATAATACCTCACTCCATGAGCACACAGTGAAGGCTAATGTTGTATGTAGAATCCCCCACAGCAACAAAGAGTGTGTCATAGAGTTTCTTTCTGGAGAAGTTAGAAATGAATACTTAGATGTTTTGCTGGAGACAGAGTGATGAGAAGACAGACTGTACTCAGTGTTAGACTATTTGTTAAGATTTTCAGCCGGGCAGTGGTGGCGCATGCCTTTAATCCCAGCACATGGGAGACAGAGGCAGGTGGATTTCTGAGTTCGAGGCCAGCCTGGTCTACAGAGTGAGTTCCATGACAGTCAGGGCTACACAGAGAAACTCTGTCTCAAAAAAAAAAAAAACAAAAAAAAAACAAACAAACAAAAAAAACCAAACAAACAAAAAGATTTTCAGCCCATGTGAAATAAAATTTAAATTAGTTATTTTAGGTGGGAAATTCTGTATATATTAAACTAAAATCATGTTTGTGTAGCAATTTGAAAATATTTTAGTAAAGTCTTCAGTATTGATCTTTTCTCATTGTCACCCTGTGAAAACCCTTTTGCTCAAAGTAACATCTACAGCAACTTCCACTGAGTTTGTTTCTGTGGGTAAGCTTTAAGACATTACATCTAATGTCACCCAAGATACTTTTAAATTCACAGTCAGCTGATAAGCATATGTACATCATCTACTTTTTAAAGATGTACCTAGAGAATTCACAAGACACTGAGGTCAAAGGGAGCCTTTTGCCATGATCTAGACTTCCAGGTTTTCATTTCAAGAAGTGTGCTTTCTGTCTCTGCACACAATGCTGTCTGCTTTCCCTTGGACAGTAGGTCTATGTTCAAGCGCTGTGTTGAATGAACATTTTTTCTAGTCTACATAAAGGAAAATTCAGCACAATAACGGCAGCCCAAGTGCCATGAGTTGTTTATGGTGGATTTATGTTTATTTGTCTTATATTTTATATGTTTAGAATTATTCTATATTTAGAAGATGTTTGGAAAAGAGGGTGACTTGGCTGGAATGACATTTGGTGCAGACCAGCATTGCCTGTGGAACTGGAGAAGTGAGACCACCATTAGCAGTTGTGTGGCACTGCTGCCTTGCTGCTCCCAGTATCTCTGCCTGTGCAGATGATGCTAAAGTTCACTGACTACCTTTCTATTCCTTTCTGGGTCCTTCTCAATATCAGATTAGAGTCTGTTTACTGGAGCAGCTTCTCAGCAGCACCGACTTGGATCTGTCACTGTGTGGTCATCATTCTAAATGATGCTAGGAAAAGAATTTAGGCCACAGAACCATCTTCAATTTTTAAAAATTTTACAATTTTTCCCACATTGTAAAGAGTTATTTATTGGTTCCTTGGTCCCTTTTGCTGGATTCAGAATTTGGCATATCTCTGACACTTAACTACCTTTGTTTTTAGTATTTATCTTTCAGAGAAAATGTGTAGAAAAATTTAACTAAATAAGGGCCATCAGCCATCATTTAACTGCTTATTTATAAACACCTCTTTTCCTTATCAGATTTCAAGTAAAATTGGAATGTAGGATTCCTGAGTGGGAAAATTCACCCTCAAAAATTTTCACAAAGCCAGTGAGAGTGCTCACATAGATGAACATTTGTGAATAAAGCAGCCATGTGATTTCTCTTTATTAAAATTTGTTTCAGAAAGAATAATTTAAAACACTTGATTTTTTTATCATTAGGATGGAAATATTGATAAAGCTCCATTATGTCCAAGGAGTAGTTTTAATATCCTAGCTAGGTGATAATGAAGCCCTACAAACAAAATGGTTTAAATGAGTTGTAATCAATCATCCCTTTACAGCTCTGGAAGCCAGGGTGGAGAAATCAAGATGCCGTCAGGGCCCTGCTTCCTGTGAAGGTCCTGAGGGAGAGTCTTCACTCACCCGCTCCATATTCTGGTGGCTGCCACTGTCCATCTCTTTGCCTTCTTGGTTGGTAGTTTCATCAGTTCTGACTCGGTCTTTATACATCTAGTATCTTTTCTTTTTGTATCTTCTTTTCTGTTTCTTATAGAACATAATTGGATGCAGAATCTACCCTGGTAACCCAAAACAACTCCATCATTAGCTCCTTAGCTTATAATGTGGCACACATGGGCTTGGTGGGTCAAAACATTGACAGATCTATCACATAGGCTTCTTTGGAAGTACATTACACAGCAAAAGAAAAAATTCTCAGTAAATTTCTTAGATTTTTTGGATACATCCATGAGATGGTATACAGAAACATGAAATTTGGTGAATATTCTATTAATAGCAGAAGCATATAAATGCCATTAAAGTTGCTATACAAATGTAGACACAGAGTACTGCCCCTCTTTTGATATAGTAATAAACATTAACAAAACATTTGTCTTAAGTTTCCCCATGCCTCTCACAAATACAATGATGATGCATATGGAAGGCATGTACTCTGATGTAGGATGTGACTCCTACTTAGATTTGGGATATTTACTGTAGCATGAAAAATAATGAGCAGCTTCTATGGAAAAGTTGGACTTGAAAGGGGCAGTGAGGTCAGATATTTAGCAGTACAGGACAATGACTATGACAGGCAAGTTAATTTGTTATGAGGAGATCAAGTCATCAAGAGGATGGACTAAAAATAAATTATCCATCCTACACGTGCCTCTACATGATATGTATGGGACAGGAAGTGTCAGACTTTAACGATTGCCAGGGCATAGTGTGGTAGAAAAGCTAGCTTCAAAAAGTCAAGAAGAAGAGACAGGAGAAAGGAGGATGTATGGGTCTGGGTGGCAGAGGCAAGTGCTTTGGCTTAATTCTTGTATGAATGAGACCCTTAATTTTTAATTTTAAAACACACCAAATGAACAGATGACCTGGGCTTCTTGAATCAGAGTGTCTCAATCGCTTGTCAGGCTATTTAACTTCCTCTTTCTATGACTCTCAACATAAGTAGAAGCTAATGGAGATGGAGGCTTATTGAACATTTACAATGTGCTTTGAAGGTATATCAAGCATGGTGTCTTCCTTCAGGCTACAAGTATGATTTGTGGAGAAGGATTCTTGAATATGTCACTCCTCTTGAGGTATAGGCAGAACAGCTGGAACCTCTAGACATCATCTGGAATGTTCAACTCCAACATGGGCCATTCAGCTAGTAGATGTTTCTGAGATTCTTAGTAAAGTCTTGTCTATACCTTGTATGTTCTAGAATATAAGAGTGCTATAAGTCTAAATGGTAGAGGGATTCTTCCTTATGTTTAAGGGCTTGTTCTCAAGGTGAGACTATGTCTTTCCTGCCTCAGTGTACTAGATAGTGTCATGTAAGCCTTACACAAGCTAGAGTTATCTGGAAGGGATGAGCTTTAATTGAAAAAAATGCCTCCATAAAATCAGGCTGTAGGGCATATTCTTAATTAATGATTGATAGGTGTGGGCCCAACCCATTGTGGGTGGTGCCATCCCTGAGCTAGTGGTCCTGGCTTCTATAAGAGCAGGCTGACCAAGCCATGGGGGAGCAAGCTAGTAAGCAGCACTCCTCCATGGTCTCTACATCAGCTCCTGCCTCCAGGTTTCTGCCCTGCTTGAGTTCCTATCCTGACATTCTTTGATGTGGAGTATAAGCCAAATAAACCTTTTCCTCTTCAAATTGCTTTGGCCATGGTATTTTCTTACAGCAGTAGAAACCCTGACTAAGACACCCAAGGGAACATAGCTCAGGGAGTAAGCATTCAGTAGAAAGACTTCATTATAGTCCTTTCACATGAGTCTTGAGCTCCCACCATTAGCTGTAGTTGATTGAGCTTCTGGTTAATATTTTTTCTAGTGGTTCATAGTTTCTAAACCATTTAGTGGTCACTGAATGGGGACATGACTACAAACTCTTCCGTGATTGGCACTGAAGATATTTCAGAATAATGGCTGCTAGACTCAGTATTAATCTCTGCTCAGAGGCCAAGAACAGTATCTCCCCAAGCACAATGTGTTTCCTGTATTGAAAAACTGGCCTCTCCATGCAGAAAGTGAAGAGGTGATCAGCAGTAATGTTCCCCACATTCAGGCAGGTGGATGCATGAAGAGACCTTCAGTTTCTGGGGCCATTAAATTTGCCATTTGCACTAGCACTAAATTTCCTAAAATAATAAGCAAATATTTTTCAGTCTATTTATACTTTGCACCCAGACATGAAGCACCTTGCTAGCAAAGAATGTGTAAATACTGTTGAGGACCCTCCTTACTGCAGCCTAGTAATGGGACTCTTTGTATCTTGTTCAGCTTGATGCATTTGTCCTGGCTGTCCCAGCCAGCCTTGATGTTTACTGTGAGAATCTTTTCTTAGGTAGACCCAACTGGTTGGTACTTTGAGAACAGGCACCACTTCAACTCAGAATTGATAATGAAGTTGAATCAGAAACAAGGCCCCTGCTTGGAATAAACTTATCAGATAAGTAACTTACAGATAACTCAGTTAGGTTCCTCTAGGGTTTGTAGCTTCTTGGGTGCTGACTTAATTTGTATCTGTGTATACTCTTTGCAAGGGAATGCATTCCTTTGCTGTAAAGCTTGTACAAAGTCAAGGAGATGAAGTTCTGTATGGATAAGGCTGTGTAGTTGTAGACAAACCCATGGCAACAGAGGGTCTCACAGGGCTGTAACTAGTGGAAGATACTCAGCTATAGTTTCCCACCTGTGATGTGGCATATCCCAATACATAACTAGAAGTGTTGGAAGTTACAAGAGAGAGAAGGGTACTCTCAACCCTATATCTGGCTTAAGAAAAGTACATAATAATAAGTTTCTTGTGTATTTTTTCCATCCTTTCCCTCTCCACTTTCCCCTATCACTCTTGTAGTAACATTAATTATAAACATGTTGGACTAATGATGATGGACCAATCAAAAACAGTATTACCATCTCAGATGCCCACATACACATCACACGCATGATTATGTCTGTAGTTTGGTGCACATCATTCCATCTAGAACTTTAAAAACAAAGACTTTGATTTAAAATAAGCTGTATGCACCATGCTTGTAGATCAATGACCAGCAAATGACAGTCCATGAACCAAATGCAACCTCAGACTGACTTCTAAATTAAGCCTTCATTAGAATGCAGCTGTTAAGAAACGATCATGTTCTTCACATTCCTATGATGAAATAGTGACCTCCAAAGTGACCATATTTAGCACTAGAGCCATTAAAAAGAGGTCACAAAAGAGGCATTAAATTTAAAAAGTTTGGACCAAAGACGACAGCCATTGCAATCTAAGATGAAAAACCTCGAAAGAGATTTTGAAATTGGACTCTGACCATAACTGTAAGAGAATACTGTTGGAGCTGTACAACTAATGACTTTTGATGCCTCAGCCCTGGGAGAATAAAATAACACTCTGCTCTGCATTTATTTATCATTATCTGACTTCTGTGGTCTTGATGATCCTCATAGCCTAAGTTATTTCCTCTCTGGGCTATTATTGAGACAGTTGCAAACTACTGTTTAGATCTTCTTGCAAGGCCTCATGTTAGAGGTGGCATGATGTCTGTTGATGAGGCTGTAGATGAACTGATGTTAGTCTTGGTAGATTGCTGCCATGACATGCATTTTAGAGAATGCAGTTACTGTGTATAGCTCAGCTATTTTTCTTAGAATTAGTTTCAATTTGTGGTCTGATTTTCACAAAAGTCATGAGCTTTTCTATCTTTGTATATTATATTTCATCACTTAGAAAGTGCTTTCCACACTGGCTCACTGACGTGACTTTCACCCCCAACAGTGGACATAAATTTGTTTTGTTTTGCTTTGTTTCTGACTGCATATACATCTCCTTGTATGAATGTCTGAATGAATGACAACCTTTATGCCTATACCCATGAGAGCTCAGATCTCTTATAAATTAGTACATTAATTTGCTATAAACTTTGTTTTGAAGAATCAGTGTGTGTGTGTGTGTGTGTGTGTGTGTGTGTGTACATTTGATTATTTTGCTTTAAGATATGATCTTGCTATGTACTCTAGTCTGACCTTAAACTCATGATCTTCTATCAATATCCAGATTTTGTGGATGGACCTGGTGCTGTTTGCATTTTGATGCTAATTCTGCTCTCCTGGGAGGGGCTGCAGACAAGGAGTGAGTCACATATTCAGGTGACTTCTTGTGAACCAATCCCATAATGAATAAAGAAGCCAATCACTGAGTGAGTAGGAGAAACTTCCAGGTTGAATAAGGGAAGAGAGGAGGAGGAGGAGGAGGAGGAGGAGGAGGAGGAGGAGGAGGAGGAGGAGGAGGAGAGAGAGAGAGAGAGAGCCCTTTTTGAAATGGAGACAGCATAAGGGTAAGATGTAGCTGCTAGAGTTTCCTGGTATCATGGCTTATCTGCAAGGATTTGCCATCAGAGGAATCAGATTTTAATAAGACTAACAAGATTAGGATTCTAGTTGTTGCACCCAGAGTTTGAGCTACCATTGTTTCTGTGGTGTTTATGTGGTGTTTTTCTTCTCTCAGCAACTCCGCTGGGTTCCAGAGAGAAAGGTATGGCAGCAAAGCATGGGTCTGCACCACAGAGGCCGTGGGGGATTTGAAGCTTGGGAATGGTGTGGTAGCAATCCACTGGTGGGAACTTAGTGAGCTGGGTGGAGAGATCATCGAGCTCTGAGTCAGAGAGTCTCCAGGCGATAAAAACAGGTCAGCCATTTCCCTCCAGTGCATACCCACATAACCTTCCAGGAAGAGAGTAGCTGGGTGCAGTGTGGGAATTGCTGTTCTTTTTTAATATTTCCTGCAACATCCAGATAGCTACAAAGATAACTCTTTTTGTTCTGTTTACTGATTCTTTCAGATGCCAGCTAACATCACTCTGGTATTGGTCTCTTTCCTCTGATGATGGACTTAACAGTCTATCCCATTCTATCTCTTATTTTAACCTAAAGTAAGATCCAGTAAGCCATATTGTTTTCAAATATCCAGGTTTCAATGACACAACCTCACAAAGCAGTCCTGTCTACTGTCTCATCAAACCCATACTCCTATGGCTTTATTGAGAAGCCAAGTCTACTCTGGAGTTATTAGTACAGGACAGAGAGCCTTTTCCACAAATGCCCATGCACCGTCTATTATTGATTAATAACACTCTCCGCCACATTCCTTGCTGACAAGACACATTAATGCTTTCTGTCTTCTGACAGTATGATTTTTTTTCTTGAAATGTCTTAATTTATCTGTGGTCTATTCTTCATTTCTTTTTTCCCAGCTATCTCAAGGCTAGCTGGAGAAAGCAATTGATTCATTTTCAACAAATATCTGTGTTTACACAGTGTTCCAGGAATCATTCCAGACTGTGGAGATCTGAAACAAGCTAAACGATACTTGGAAGAACAGACAAGAAAAAAGATAAACCAATAGACCATATGAATTACTCCCTGCCAGGGCCAAGGGGGAAAGTAAGAGAGAAAGACTGAGCATAGGAAGGTGGGGGGTTACTGCATTCTAAAATGCAATAACAGACTTAAGAATGGATTCCAATTAGATCTCAGACAGTCACAGACTTAGAGGTCCTAGCTAAACGAGGTGACAGAAGCAGTGTGTTCTTTTACTCCTGGCCACAGAGATAACATTTCCAGGTTTCTGAGAGTGGCTCTTTTACAGTTCATGGAAAGTGGATAGAAGTTCTGTAGCCTATTGTTACCGAATCTGGGTCTAAACTGGAAAACAATGTTGTTTCTACCCTAGTACCCAACTATTTCTCTTTCCCTGACTTCAAAATGGCTACAATCAATATGGAGGGCAATCAATGGCCACCCAAACTTGAGGTCATTTATTTGAAGGCTCATGCAGATCCCTACTTCCAATATATTTTGTCCTTTTTTATGTTAAGCATTTAATAGGGAATGTCTTTTATAGCTATGACTTTACCATGACCAAACAATTTTGAGTTGATCTACCAAATGATGAGATTTCCTAAGATATTTAATGTCTTGGTCAGGGTTTCTATTCCTGCACAAACATCATGACCAAGATGCAAGTTGGGGCGGAAAGGGTTTATTGAGCTTACACTTCCATGCTGCTGTTTATCACCAAGGGAAGTCAGGACTGAAATTCAAGCAGGGCAGGAAGCAGGAGCTGATGCATAGGCCATGGAGAGATGTAACCTACTGGCTTGCTTGCTTCTCCTGGCTTGCTCAGCCTTCTTTCTTATAGAACACAAGACTACCAGCCCACAGATGGTACCACTTCCAAGGAGCCCACCCCCTTGATCACTAATTGAGAAAATGCCTTACTGCTGGATCTCATGGAGGCATTTTCTCAACTGAAACTCCTTTCTCTGTGATAACTTCAGCTTGTGTCAAGTTGACACACAAAACTAGGCAGTACATTTAACATGTGGGTAATATTTCAATATGGCAATATAATTCATAAATTTTACCCTAATTGACTAATGAGTTGAGATGTATACATTTATAACTTGCTGGTCTTTGAGCTTTCCTGAATGTGTGATAGCTTCTTATCTATGAAGCAAACACCCTTGTACCTCTTCCTTCATTGTCTCCTGGAGTCTATACTTTTTAGGCAATATTCATAGCATCATAGTCTATGCTCAGAAATTTAGTTTACTATTCTGCATTATAAAATGCTGTCATCCAAAAAACTCTATTAAAAGTCATTAGTAATATCACAAAGTGATGCACACCTATCTTATTAAATCAAGTTATAAACTATGAATCCAGCAGTCAAAAGAAATAACTTTTATTCCTTTCATAACCCTTCATAAACCTTTGTTAAGATTTTCATTGATTTAAATTACTATAATAACCTGATACTTCAGGTAGTCTGGCTTTGAAAGGAAGCATTTTACATAATATACATCAATTACTTGAAAAGACAGTTCTGTGTGAAGATCAGAGAAAACCTGGAACTTTCAAATGCAGATTTTACAATGTCCATCTCAACCTGAAGAAGCCATGTGGAGGATTTCAGCAGGAAATGTCTACATAATAATGAAAGGCTTCATTTTTAAGGAGCACCTTTGTATCTGCGATTGTGATTGTCATTTTGTATATGCCATACTTCTGTAATTTTAAGATGCAGTGAATTGAAATATACAACTTTTTTTTTCCTTGATAGAAGAAAAAAATATTCCCTTTATTGGAAATTTCAATTGCAAGAAGCTTCCTGATATTTAAAACCTTTACAAGTGGGAGAGAAAATTGATGATCATCCTAAGTCCCAAGTCTACAAGTTCAAGTGTGTAGAAGTTTGAGGTTCAGGCATAACCCACCCAGGGTCACATTCCTTGAGAGGGACTGAGCTGAGGTGACTAATAATTTGGCCCTTTTCGAGTCATTTACTGTTTTTTATCCTTTGCTTTTCTTCTTCAAATCTTAGATCCTGTCTGGTGAGTTTAATTCTAACAACATCCCCAAATATAGTGGAGTCCAGTGGGTGTTTTTTTTTTTTTTTTTCCAAGAAAGAAAAACAAAAACAAAAACAAAAACAAAAAAAACCACCTGTAATTCACTCCATTGATAATTTCCTGAATCTTCTGTACCCAATTCATACATATAGTGGTTTCAAGCCAAGTATTTAAAGCTTGGTTGCATCTGAAGATAATGTTAACACTTTGTCAAGCATTTGAATCCCTTCCAGCGTATTGTAGTGTTATCCTCTGTCCACAAACATCCCTCCGTGATTGCCTAATTACATGCAAATTTCTAAAATGAATGAGTTTTAAGGACTTGTCAATCTGTCATCCTAGGAACCACTGAAACATTTTGACTGCTAGATAAATAATCAGCAATAATCACGCTATGCAAATTTGATATTTTCCCTACAATTATCTGAAACCGTAAATAACTGGACACAAAGACATTTGGCATTCTCTCCGTGAGACTTGACCTACGGGGCTTTTTCTCCTTTTCTCTTCTAACAAATATGCAAGTAGGAAATTTGCTTTTTTCAGGTTTTTTTTGTTTGTTTGTTTGCCCCCCCCCCAATTCCAACTGTGCAAATGGACGTGGTGGAAAATATGATTGAGAGAATGCAAAGTGAATTTTATTTTTATCTGGAGCCTATTTCCCTTTAGCAAATATATATTGTTTCCCTTTCACTTTTAATTTTGGTAATTTTCATTTTTCTGTCATGTACCTCCCCACCCCGGCACACAAATATGCAGAGACTATGGGGGAGCAGTTTTTTGTTCTCTTCAAACTTTTCTTTTTATATGTTCCACATCTCCCTGAAATCTGTCCTGTCTAATTCATTTCTAGAGTGTAGCACAGATTAGGAACCTGAGAGCACCCGATAGTAAAAGCTTAATTATGAGTTCCACCGGGAAGCACAACACCTATTCTGCTCAATTCACCCAGACTTATAACTAAAGATGTCTTCCTTCTGTGGCTGTGGTCATGTTTCTGTTATGATTTGGAAATTGTTTTGTCTGATTGTTCCTGTCAGAGCAAGTCAAGGGGTTTTAAGTGAGGACAACTTGGTCTTTAGCAAGATGCCAATTTAAAAGAACCCTGACACTTTGAGAATATCTTCAATGTGTATAACTCAGGCATTTCACACTTTTTGTTTCAGTATTTTAAGGACAATAAAAGTAAGAACAATTACTTACTAAATACATTAGCTGATTCATTGATTATAGAAAGGATGTTGATGGGGTAATACCTGGCATTGGCAACAAAAAGGGATGAGAGAACTTCACTTCCTCCTTCCTTCCTTCCTTTTTTTTTCTTTCTTTTTTCCTTTTTATTACTAATATCTTTAATCTTTTTTTTTTTTTTACAGTCCAGTTGTTATTCCCTTTCCCTTCTGCCCTTGACAGTTCCTCATCCCATTCCTCCTTCCCCATATCCAAGAGGATGCCCCCCACCGACACCCTGCCACGCTTCCCATTCCCCGGCCTCAAGTCTCTCAAGGGTTAAGTGCCTTTTCTCTCATTGAAGCCAGACCAGGCAGTCCTCTGTTGATACATGTTAGACGGGCCTTGGACCAGCTAGTGTATGCCACCTGGTTGGTGGCTCAGTATCTGAGAGACCTGGGGCGGGGGGGGGGGGCAGTCCAAATTAGTTGAGGCTGCTGGTCTTCCTATGGGGTCGCCCTCCTCCTCAACTTCTTTCAGCCTTTCCCTAATTCAACCACAAGTGTCCCGGCTTCAGATCATTGGTTGGGGGTGTAAGTATCTACTTCTGTCTCAGCCAGCTGCTTTTTGGGCCTCTCAGAGGGCAGCCATGCTAGGCTCCTGTCTGTAAGTACATCATAGCATTATGTGTCAGGCCTTGGAACCTCCTCTTGAGATGGGTCCCAATTTGGGCCTGTCACTGGACCTCCTTTCCCTCAGTCTCTTCTCCATTTTTGTCCCTGTAGTTCTTTTAGACAGAAACAATTCTGGGTCAGAGTTTTTAACTGTGGGATGGCAACCCCATTCCTCACTTGATGCCCTGTTTTTCTGCTGGAGGTGGATTCCACAGTTCCCTCTCCCCACTGTTGGCCATTTCATCTAAGGTCACTCCCTTTGAGTCTTGAGATTCTCACACCTCTAGGGTCTCTGGAACATTCTAGAGGACCCCCCCACTTCCTACCTCCCAAAGTTGTATATTTCCATTCATTCTGCTGGCCCTCAGGGCTTCACTCCTGATCTCCCCACCCCAACCCCAAAGAGAACTTCATTCTATGGCATGTAAATGACTGTGCTTGTTGGAGGAATCAAATCCAATATTGATTTTTACAAAACAGGAAAATAATCATCTGGTACCAATACTGGGTTTTTAAAATTTCAAGATATTTTTGCCAGTAAAGCACACTGATTTTATTTTGAAGGACATTGAAAGATTTTCATACATAAACTTAAAACATAGAAATGATTTATAAATTGCTCTGTGCTTTGGCCAGTCATTTTCTTTTGTGAGTGAAGCTATCCTGTGATAGAAAGTATGGTGGACTTATTGATATTGTTATTATTTCTAAGCCTATGCTGAGCATGAATTGCAAGTATTGCATCTTGAGGCTCATGAAAGGTAGGCAGTGAAAGTAACTTCAGTGCTAAAGACAGATTAGGGGAAAGGCAGAAATAGGATTTTTGGTTATACCACAGCCCAGATAAATACACTCGAGCAGCATGAACTTTACTTAAGCTTCCTTAAGTTGTTTTTGTCACAATCCAAGTCAGCTCGGGGAAGCCTTCTTCTCTGGAGGCTCTTTTCAGAAACACTGTTTGATGTTTTTTTGGAAACTATTTTATCTCTGTGTGTGTGTGTGTGTGTGTGTGTGTGTGTGTGTGTGTGTGTGTGTGTCTGTGTGTGTGTGTGTGTGTGTGTGTCTGTGTGTCTGTGTGTGTCTGTGTACGTGAGTGCAGTTTCACAAAGTCTGGAGGAGGGCATCTGTGCTTTCAGAACAGGACTTACTAGTAGTCATGAGCTACCCACTATGCAAACATGAGTCCTCTCTGTGAGCAGCACATGGTCTTGACCACTAGGCTGTCTGTCCAGTGAAGCTGAAACTTATGGTTTCTTTGGAAAGTCAGTTGTGTTGGATGGTGTCTTGTGGAGGCCAGACCCGTAGAAGAACATGTGGTGTTTGGGGGAAGTATACACCACACTCAGTGGACAGTGGTGGGAGGCTTACGTAGCTAAATTTACAACACCTCACTGGTCTTGAGTCTTCTCTGATCTCCACTTCGTTGACAGAGGCATGGTGGAGAACTTCTCTTGATGTCCCTGCTTGTGGTCCTGGTTGTTCCTGTTGACTTGTGCCAATATAGCTGAGGCTTGGCTGTTTCTGCTGGGTGGTGCCACTACTGATGATTTGTGCTTACTATGCTGATACTACTAAATTAGACTACCTAATATATATCCTGACGACACAGATTGGATTTGCTCCAAGTAACTATTTCTAAACAGGTCCACTTCCCCTATATCTAATAACCTTTCATTTCTACTTCCTCTGCTGGGTGGTGGGCTAGAAGAGAGGTTAAAGCAGTTAAGAACCCTTATTAAAATTAGGGTTTAAGAAAAAAATTATGTCTATACTCCAGCCTCTACCTTTTGGCATTCTGATAGCACAACCCATGAGGGCACAATACAGTGTGCATGCGCAAACCCCTGCAGGACCAGAAATGGCAATATTTTCAGCTGATAAAGTAACATTAAACGTACTGCATGAAAACTCTCCTTTGTTAGGGAGAGGTGGACCATCAACATGGTTATAGTTGCAGATGCCATTCAGTCCTGCAAGGAAGGCTCAGAGGACAGTGACAGAGGCATCTCTGTGTCAGACTGAACCTTCTCTGGGAAGTGTAATTGTAATTGCATCTTGTGATATTTTACCATGTACGAGTTTAAAATAACAAAGGTGCTATTATAAATACTATTGTTTACAAAGTGCATATAGGAAAGGGTATAGGTGTCCAGGGCTATAACTGCAAACTGTTTCAGAGAGTGTTAAAAATGTAGTTCAAATGCTGTGGATGGACAGAGAAGGGGTGGTTTAAGAAAAAAATCTAAAAAGAGAAGTCTAAAATATCCATGGAACAGCAATAGCTTCTTCTTGCTCATGACACTCAGCAACACTCTTGTTGGTCCTTGAGAGATAATAGTGCTGATTACATTGTTTAGGGAATAAAGGTCTTCTGTGTTACCTCTGCTTTTTCTTCCTAAGTGTCTCTGCTCAGTTGCCATGATGACCACCATCACCCCAGTCTTTGAGAGTGCTTCTGCTCAGAGTACTCCTTCCAGATTGTCATGCTTGGCGGCAGCAGTAGGTTGATTTTAAAAAGCTGGTTTGGGAGACAATGGAGGGCTGAGCCTCCTTCTTCGAAGCAGTGTTAGGATTTTGTTAAGCTGTTTGCTGACAGAAGACCTCTCAGAGAAGAGTACAGGAGTTGGTTGTGAACTGAAGCTTATTGGCCTGTAGGCTCGGGGAGCTGTCATTAATAATCATCTTCATTAATAATGTGGTTCAGAATAAAACCTGGCCCTTTCCCAACATAAATAAAAATGTTTCTTCTTTTGATTATTTACATATCATTGTCCTATAATGACCACACTGTAGCTTGATACAGTTAAATGTGATGTATTTGTAACCAAACATGTCAGGCTGGAGAGATGGCCCCTAGGTTAAAAATATCTAATACTCTTACAGAGAGGTTCAGAGTCTAATTCCCAGGATTCCTATCAGGCAACTAACAAATCCCTATAACTTCAGGCCATGGGATCTGAAGCTTCTGGCCTCTGAGTGCACTGTAGTGATTTGCACATGCCCACATACAGCCACACATATGCACAGATAAAAAAATTTATAATTTTTTAAAAAAGAGAAATAGCCATTGGTTTAAAAATATGTAGTTAATAATAATTATAAACACTTATTTTCCATGATGATTAAAAGAGACAATCAGGGTAGCATGTTGAGGCATATACAGATAGCTGTCAGCACACACTGCATTCCCCATCTCATGGACTGCTGTAACATTTCAGAAGTCTTACCCATACCCTATCCATGTTTACTCTTCTAACAAAAGGTGTGTGGCTGTGGTGGTTTGAATATCCTTGATAGGGAGTGGCACTATTAGGGGGCGTGGCCTTGTTGGAGTAGGAGTGTCACTTTGGGCATGAGTTTTAAGACCCTAGTCTTAGATGCCTGGAAGTGAGTCTTCTTTTTGCCTTCGAAACAAGATGTTGAACTCTTGGCTCATCCTGCACCATGCCAGCCTGGGCACTGCCATGCTCCTGTCTCGATGAAAATGGACCAAACCTCTAAACCTTTGAGTTATCCCCAAGTAAATGTTGTCTTTATAAGAGCTGCCTTGGTCATGGTGTCTGTTTACAGTAGTAAAACCCTAACTAAGACAGTGACTATATTGAATTTTTTATAATTATCTTCGTTTTGTTGATATAGTGAGGGAGTAACTGATACACCTCAATGAGCATTTGAAGTATCCATAGCACTTTTGCTTCTGTGAAATCCAAGGTTTCACCTAGCCATCTGCTCCATCAAGCTGGACTTGAATCTTGACAGATAAAATTTTGTTCAGAAAAACTAATGCCTTGTACAAAGATTTATGAATATCAAAAAAGTACTTACCCAGAAGTGTAAAGATGTCTGTCCTTAGATATTGAAAACCTGGAGGCCAATGACCATTGCTGTATGCGATTAACTTTATTCAAGATCACGTTGGCAGCTGCGCAAGTTCCTCGCCCCAATGTTCTGGATTCCCAAATGAAAGACACACACAAAGCCTGAAATTTAATATGCCTTAATCAGCAAAATTGTTAGGTCACTTGCAAAGTTCCACATTGCTAATACCTCTCTTTTGATACTCCTGAGTTATTACTTTATTACTTTCTAAAATCTATATTCCATTCTTGCTACCCTATACTCAATAGGGGGCCCCCTGGGGCTGCTCTTTCCTGGCTCTGATGTGATTGGTACTCTGTTTTCTGGAGCTCTCAAGCCTGCATCTTATTCTTTTCCAACATGGTGATTTTCCTTTTCTTCCCTCTGTCTCCTTGTCTGCAAATCCTAAAGTCCCACCTCTGTCTCTCTGCCCAACCATTGGCTGGCTGCTGGCAGCTTTATTTACCAATTAAAACCAACTGGGGATCCCGGACCCTCAATGTCTTACATGCGAGATTCTCTTGCCATTTGGGAACCCATATAACATAATTCAAGCTTTAGGCCAAATCTACAACAAATGACCAGGATGGTTGGCATCTGCTGTGCAAATCGTAAGTGAACACAGATATTTTCTAGTAGCTAAACCTTTGCCATGGCAGAGTGCTTCATTGATGTTACAGATGGCAGAACCATGAACAGTTTTCCCATTGCTTACACCATTGATTTCACTCCACTGCAGGATTTCAGAATTGCAAGCAATTACTGTTATTCCTAAAGAGGGTTGGGGTGAGGAGGAGCCTTGAAGTCAGTGTGAAATATGGATTTACATCTTTCTGGGGTTGCTGTCTGCACATTAGGGAAGTCTCAGGACATCTCTAAACTAGAAACCTAATCTGTTCACAGGGAGCTGATACCTTTCTTTGTCTTGTAATTAAGATATTAAATTAGCATATACAAATAATTTAGAACAATGTCTGATAAGGAATACACTTAAAATCAAATGGATTTCTGTTCTTGTTCAGTTTCAATTGGTATAGGACAGCCTGATCAAAAGAACTGGGGTAGGAAAGGGCTTATTTCATTTTATACATCTATCACCTAGGGACTGTGAAGCAGAAGAGTTCTACAGGTGGGGCTTCAGCAGCACAATTAGTTGATAAATCCAGCTATAAAATGCCATACTTGCCCCTTTCTAAACTGTCGGCAGAAGCCATTGGTATTCACTGGTCTGCTTCAGGAGAGTGGCACTCAAAATTCACCATGAAATGGTGCTTTCATGGGGCTTTCTGAAATCCCTGTCCGTGCTCACATTCTAGACTAATTAAGCAGAATCTGTAAGAGAGAGTTTAACAAACATCCCAGGTGATTTCAGTGCTCATACAAAGCTACAAATTAGGGTCCTTGAGCTTTACTATAGATCAGGCCTTGTTCCAGGTACTGGTCAGGAAGCCACGAAGCTCTCTGCTTAAAGAGCTGTCAATTCACTCAAATGTCCAAGGCCTGGTATGTACCACAGCTGTTGTCCATCACCACCAACCAAAGTTAGCCTACAGGGATCTCCCGCTGTTTGAGAAACTGGGAAATTCAAAGCGAGCATTCATATAGTAGGAGAGTATACCACTCATCTGTGAAGTAAAGTCTACGTTCTAAATAAAGAGTATTTGAATGCATCTGACCTGAGACAGTTACAAAAGCATTCATTTTTTTTATGTGGCATGGAGGGTCCATCTAGGCAGCTAGCTGTATCTGAAGTGATTTGAGGAATGCTGGAAGATCCTTCTTAACTCTAGCCTCTGTCCTCTGAAGTGTCAAATTTAATTATTGTATACCATTAGTCATTTCATAGTCTTATATTTCAAAATATTATGCAACCAGGTATGTAAGAAAGCTTTTAGATGTACAAGCCACTGTTCTTGCACAGTATTAAGTGGATGTGTTCACAATGGCAAGACTAAGTCATTGCTGCTAGAGAGAAATCAGACTCTTAGTCAAGTGACTTTGGAAAATGGGAGGGAATTTTTGAAAGCCCTTTGGAGACTGCATGCCATAACTGTCTCTTATCCTCAAGAGACTTAAAAGAAATCTGCTTGTGTGTGTATGTGTGCTTTGCAAGCATGTTTTTACATGCACCAGCTGTGTGCCTTGCAGAGGTTAGAAGATGGTGTCAGATACCTAGAACTGGGGTTGCAGTTGGCTGTAAGCCACCATCCTGTACTCTGCAAAGATAACTAGTGCTCCTAGTGTTAGAGTTGGGGAGATGCTTCTAGGATTCAACTCTCTGAGAGCCACTCTCTGGCGTGATTCATGAATTTTCTCAATTGTGCAGTCCTTAGTTGCATTTATATACATGTGGAACCTGGCAATAAGCATTTTAACAAGCTGTCAGCTATACCTGATGTAAGGAGGTGTCTGAGGGATCCTAGCTTATGCAGAATGACTGATGTCTAGATTTTTATTATCTAGATTATTTTCAATACTTCATAGATGAGTATGTTATGAAACAGTAAAATGCCTTTAATGATGTGTATGTATGTATATATGAATATGTATATATGAGTATGTAAATATGTACATATGTGTATATGTATATGTGTATGTATATGTGCATGTGTATATATGTATATATGTATATGTGTGTATATGTATGTATATGTGTATATCTATGTGTACATGTATTTATGTACATGATGTCTATGTATATATGTATATGATGTATATGATGTATATGGTTAAATGTGTATGTATATGATATTCAGCTGTCTCCTGTCTTTATTAGACCAGCATGTTTGTGGTTTAGCAGCTATCTCATTATCTAAAGTGAATCACCCAGCATAGTCAGAGGCTCAGGGAGGTTCCTACTCAGATTGGTTCAATGATTCTAGGTCTGTAAAACCTTGGTGAGTATGAGCACCACATATGCACCAAGGAAAGCATCACATAGGAAAGGGATTGGTGCTCCCAAAGAAGGCCTGAGTTGTGGGCAAAGAAGGACTAGCAAGCTCTGTCTTTCCATTATGAAGCATAATAAGGATTTTTGTTTTTGTTTTTGTTTGCTTGTTTCTTTTTTGTCTTTTCAGAATGGACTTCTCTAGTGGCTTTGATACCAATAGAAAGTATACCAATGTAGTGAAGTAAAGCTTATTCTACATAAAGTACTCTGTGCATTAGCAGTTAACACAACCTGGGGTATCTTCATCAGCTTCTAAGAATGTATCATCCCAACCCTCCCGCTGGGACCCAGAACATCATTAGCATTCTCTCTACTCAGCAGGTGGACACTTTTGAGCCAGGTTCTTGGTATTTCATCCCATTCCATTAGGAATTAGGGCCAAGCTCAAGGGCCATTGGGGAATGATTTGAAGCTGGGTTGGTTCCCAGAAAGCATTGCAGCCTTGGGTAGACTTGCCTAGGGCAGGTAAAACACTTGATTTTTAAAATTTCCCCCTGGAATATCTTACAGCAACCTGCTTGAGTTGCAAGGGATGCAGGTCCCAGAATGTAACTTAGAAGTATGCTTTCCTAAGCTAACCTCTGAGGGCATGCTATATTGCTCTGCTGTGTTATATTAGCTAAAAATCAGTCATTATGATTGAACATACTCAAGAAGATATAACTCAGGCTCTACATTTTGATGGAAGAACTGTCAACAAACTCAAGTGATATGTCTAGACTACTGTACTGCCCCATTTTCAGAGATTTGTATGTTCTATTTTTCAAGACAGAATTTCTCTGTGTATCCCCGGCTATTCTGATACTTACTGTGTAGACCAGGCTAGCACCAGACCTGGAGATCTGCCTGCTTCTGCCTCCCAAGCACTAGGATTAAAGGTGTGTGCCACCATTACCCAGCAGAGGATTGTATTCTGGGAGTATTTTTGTCATATAGCCTCTGGGGAGATGAAATGAACAAATGTTCTCAATTTTTCTATGGCCAAATGATTCACGCTCACAAGTGATCATCTGAGCATTTAGATATACGCCTCCTTTCAGACCAGTGAGTACTAGTGCTTGTTTTCTCAGAGAAGCGAACAGGTCAGTGGGGAAACTTACTTTGCTTCTTACCTTAGAATCATCACCATCAGGGCATTTACAAGGCCCATGGCCTCCGTGCCTCTCTGACAGCATGTTGCTGTGTTCTTTGAATCTAAAAGAATGTTTCCTTTCTGATAGAGAAATGGTTACTCCAAGGATGGAAAATTATTGTTTTGATGGCTGAACAGATTCTTCTCAGATTTCAATAGCAAAGACACTAGAGTGATATCCCAGGTCTTAAAAGAGTCTTAAAGGTGGCTCAGTTCATGCTTACACTTGGTTTTGAAATCCCAAAGTTTGTTTGATATTGACTAAATGTTACAGTTTCACAAAACGCACACATACACACACACAAACATTGTATTTCACATATGAATGCTAAATTCACTGTGTCAAACCTCTTTTGAAATGTGCTAAGGTCCTAAATTAATAAATAAGTGGATAAGGTAACGTTCAAGCCAAAGCCTCTAAGGGTCCCTGAGAATGGAGAAACGGTCTCATCTTAGAAGCTTCTAGAAAAGAAAGGAAGAAAGATATAGCTAAACTGCTGTTTAGAAAATACACCCAAGTAGTGTTTTGACTGGATGTTGAAACTCCTTCTCATTTCTGGGTGTGTGGAAGTGAGTTATTGAAATAAGAGGAGAAAGATGCCAGAGAGACCAGGCAAAGTTCTGCCTTAACCCCGCCCCAGCTCCTTAATCTTCTGCAAATTAGTGTGAATGCAACCTCACAGTCCTGTGAAGGAGGGATAACATGAAATTAGCCAACTGTGATCATCCAGCGAAATGGTATCTGTTACCATGGAGCCAGCAAGACCATTCAGTCCATCATTGCTTCTTCTGGGACTACAGTCTTCCTATATATATGTTCTGAAAAGCTTTCTGGTAAACCAATTGCAAACAAACTAAGTTCTTACTAGTTGTTATAGAAAGTTATCATTGTTTTTCTTTTACCCAACTGATCACAGTCTTGGCTTTTTTTTTTTTTTTTTTTTTTGGCTAGTATTTCAATTGAAATCTTATTCTAATGTTCTGCTGATGGCCACTAACTCATATCCCAAAGGATAACAAATCTTCACCCAATCCAAGTAGGAAGGTAAATTCTGCTTTCACAGAATTCTTTGATGTTGGCTTTATAATTTAATACAACAATGAGGATCAATAAATCAATACATGTAAAGTAGCTACAATCTCAGAACACCTCTGGTCATTTTATCTTTTTAATGTGTGTGTGTGTGTGTGTGTGTGTGTGTGTGTGGTAACATTTCTCTCAGTAGAAACACAATTTGCTCCGTCTCCTGTTCTATGGGGGACCCATTGTCTGCCACTCATTTTAGGCACCATGTTAGTTTCAATTCAACAACATGCTTTCTCATTCCATATCACCTCTTTGAATAAAAACTTGAGTCACATATTTTTTATATTTTAAAAACAAATGATGCAAATGGCAGAACCTCATTGGAGCTACTAAGTACATCTTTTAAATGCTCCTTCCATAGGCATCTCTTCACTATTTCCCATACTGCAACAGGGCAACCTGGTGCTGGAATTTCAGAGCCTGGAGTCATTAACAAGAGAGATGTCCTTTAATTGTGTCTCAGCTATGCTGATGCTTCACATTAAATGACCTATATTGGGTCACTGTGACTCCGGGGATCTTTTCAAGTAGTAGCTATATTTTTGCTAGGAGTGAGGTGACATAAAAAAACAAAGTATCCATGGAGGTGATGTAAAGAAAGAAAGTATCTTGTCTGTTCTCACTTTTTCTACTTTTGAGTTAAGTTACACACCTCTTCTCTTTTCTTTCAGCTCTCAAGTTCCCTAGTATTTCTCTTTGAGCCATTTATCCCACATCCATATTGCCATGATGAGTTTCTTGTGTATTTGCTTTTAAGGTCACCCTCTTCTATTCTCATAGATCATTTTGGAAAAAGAGAAGACCCAGAGTTGCACTGACATTAGTTCTCATGGATAAGGAAGTCTGGTGGGTAATGATGACATTTCAAGGACATCTCTAGAATGTACAGATTTCTTTGTGAGTTGATCAGTGTTTCAGATTGCTTAATTACTACACATATACACAGGTGGCTGGCTGCATGGGACCCATGGAAAGGCATTGAGAGGTCTCTTTTTTTTTTTTTTTTTCAGATTCACATTTTAATAAAACAAAATGATTGTTTACCAACATGAGAAAATATTTTTTACAGTTTTCAATAACTGTTTGAGAATTTTCTTCAATGAAATTTCATATTTACCCTTTCCCCAACTCCCCCCAACTT
>CM052709.1:1731589-1755255 GCA_028551405.1 Uromys caudimaculatus
TGTGTCAGTACTCCTTGAAGACAAGCTCTCTCTGAGAGGTGTTTGGGTTTGGAGAGCTGTGGCACCAGGTCTGATCTCGGTCCCTGTGTCTCTCAGGTTCGGGGCAGTACCTGGTGAGCGGTGGGGCGTGTCTTTGGCCCTCTCCTGGGTCTTGCGATCTCCTGAGAGGGATCTTTGTCCCGGCGCTGATTAGCTGTGGAGCCCTGTGGCCCAAGCTGAGGTTCCCAGCCGCCGCCGGAAGTTGCTGACCGTCAGTCTCTGTGGCCCGCGGAAAGCGGGCGGAGTCAGTGAGCTCTGGGGCTCGTGTTGCCCCTACTAGGGGCTTTTCCGCATTCCTGGAAGAGAGAATTTTCTCCCGGAGCTGCTTGTCTATGGAATCCTAGTGTCCCAGGCAAAAGTTTCCTGCCTCAGCCCGAGAGGTCTCTTATATTGTTTAACTTCACAGTTAAACAAAGTAGAGGGGTTCCACTTCAGATGCACATTTTAAAAATGCACTTTAAAAATTTAAAAATAAACTATTCTCTTTCATCTTATGCATCTAAGTTTTAAAGATGGTATTCAAATTTTTACTAAAATTAACAGAGTCAACATTTAGGTTCTTTGGAATACTTTTATAGCAGTAAGCTCAATCCTGTTCTTGTGTAGCTCTATATTTAACTCAATAGAGTGTGAAGGGACCTATTACTGGTAAGGATAAAATAATGATTATATAATCCAGCTTCTTAGCTAAACACTAAAGAGAAGAGCAATTTTGAAAAGGCTGAAAGTATTTGAGAACAGTAATTTTAGTTCTCTACAGTCTGTTTTTCTCAAGAGGAGCAAACTGTACCGGTATCTTATCAGTGATGGACTCTCCTGGATGACAGGACCAAAGAAACTTGGAAAAGGAAATGTCCAGTTACCTTAAGGCACCGGGTTCTGAAATGAATCCACTTCAACAGCTCATCTAAATTTCTCTTCTTTAGCACTCTGGGGAGATTTATATAGACACTCCCTCGTATAGACTCTCCTTCTCTTTCAGGACTCACCCCTTCTCCCCTCAGCAGCCATCTGTTCTCCAGGACACATTGTCCCAACACATTTCATCTTTTATATTTCCTACATTTGCACTCACAGTTCCCCCTTTTCATAGCCTTAAATAAATTATGTTTTCCTCTCCAAATCAGTAGGCCTGTCTATGAGAAATACCATAGGTAGAACAGTTGCCTTAAGCTGCTATAGGATACTGACAACTGGTGTGCAGGTTTCCACTACCAAATTAAGCTTGAGATAATCAATATATTATTAGGAGAAGTCAGAGAGGACCTTGATGCCACACCTTAGTTCTCCAGGGCACTCTAATATTTGTGGCATTGATTATACTTAGACAAATCTTCAAAACACCCTTGGGAAACATGGGGTGCTATAAATTCTACAAAGCTTATTTCTTACCACATAAAATTTAGAAATTTGTATTTAAAGTGAATATGAGGCACCAGAAAGTGGAACAATCTGTAACATGATGCCACATTGCTAACTCAAGAGCATGAGGCTTCACTAGCCAGTCTCTGAGAATACTGTTCTGGAGGATGAACAGACTCGATAGAAGACAGTGAGAGAATTTAAACCTGAGGTGATATTGATGTCTCTGTGGCATCTCCAGGTGGAACTTGGAAGACTGTCTACAGACAGAACTCAAACTTAGAGTGAACTCTGTAATGGGCATTCTACATTCAGGAGCTAGCAAATCCATACATGGAAATTGGAACCCTGAAGGTAGATGAGACTACTCAAGAGCAAGACAGATACAGGGAAATTAGGAGCAGAGGTGAGACCATTGTCAATATCAGGGAGAATCTGAAGTCAGAAATGGAATTGTCAAATGCACAGGGCCTCATTGGATTACCTGGAAAAGTTGAGGTAGGAACTAATCAAATGAGACCCAAAAGAAGATATCTCGACTGTTTTGTCCCATGCAAAATCTCCAGTATAGTTTTAATTTGTAGGTTTTTTTTTTTTTAATGCTTCTATTGGAGCACTGAAATCTAGGACATTAACAAATATGAGTTAAATAAATAAAGGAATGGGGAAAGGGTTTCCAATATGAAGCCTTCAGAATTTATTTTGATTTGAGGCCAATAGCCTGATAATTAAAGCAAATGAGTTTTTACAAAGCTCCATGATATATTGTGCCAAATATTCACCAAACACTTTCAACATGATCCTCTGAGAGACACATTCATTTGATCTTCCCAGTGGAAAAATATATCGAAAGAGCTAATAATTAAGTGTCATTAAGTAATAGAACTTGGATTTAAGCACAGTGAGTCTGGCTCCATGACACGTGACTGCCACTATCAACAAAATGTTGTCACTGGAACAGCCTTGTAGCTGTAAGGATGATGCTCAACTGAGAATGGTCATGAGAAAGCTAACACACAGAGTATATTGATACCTTCATGGGTACTATAAAGGTAACTTAATCTCTTAAATTAAGTAAATAAACTAAATTAAGTAAATAAATGTTTACTTATTATTTATTTCAGATGCTATGTTCAGATGTTTATGTGTAAAAGTAGATTGCTAAATGATTGAATAAAAATATGAAAATGGCAGCTGGAGCAATGGTTCAGTGATTAGAAGCACTTCTTCCAGAGGACCTGGGTTCAATTCCCAGCTGCAGTATCAGCAGCTCATAAATTCCTGTAGCTCAGTCCCCAGGGGGGTCCAATGCCCTCTTCTCACCTCTCACAGCATGTGCACCATGTATCATTCAGTGACATGTTTGTACACACACCTGAATGTAAAGAAATACATCTTTAACAACATTTGAAAATAATGAAAATAGAATAATTTGGTACTTTCTGTATAGTTCTTGCTCTACTTTTGGGTGTGTGAGTATATATATATGTATATACATATATATATATGTATATATATACACATATATATGTATATATATGTGTGTGTGTGTATATATATATATATATATATATATATATATATATATATATACACACATACATGATTATCCTCACTTTCCTGATAAATACAAAAATTACCCACCAAGGCAGTGGTCAAGCCTGGGCAAGAAATCAAGATGATGACTGCCCAGGATTCTGGACACAGTCTACAGCATCAAAACCAAACCCATGCTGGAGAGTTTAGAATCTTCCCGAAGTAGCTCAGATCAGACCATGTATACAATTTCTTATTAACATATATTATGTTAAAATATATGGTTATATTTAACGTTTGTTCAGGGTAGATGAAATGATTTTCATTTGAACGATATATGAGTTTAAAAAGTAGATAATGACTATGGTTATTTATCTCATAGTGGGATCCCACAGGACATTATAAAGGCAAATTGGTTGCATTTCTGACATTGAACAGTACTAAGTCTTGGACAGTTGAATTGCCTTAGATAGGTTGTTTCTTAATTTGTGGCTTGAATAGTTGTCTTCACGACAGGATCTTGGATTTCTCCCAAATGAATACATTTGTCATAAAAACATATATAGACATTGGGTTCATGATGTGTGTTTTATGAGACAGAGAAATTATAGATTAAACTCAATTGTTAATTAATTTAAGTAAAAACATCTATCTAGGGATGTTTGGTTTTTCAGTAGTATAGCTGAAGAGTATTATGGGCATTTACTACTGAAATTATTATCATGAGCACTCAACACGTTACTCCCAGAAAACTTTGCCTTGTGCAGGATATGTATACATAGATATATCCATATTTCCTATGAGTATGCATTGTCAGGAATATTTAGTGAAACTAAAGCTTGCCTATTCCATTGATTGTATCCTAAGGGAAAAGAAACTGCCCTGGTTTTAGTCAATAGTTACTGGGAAAAGTGCATCTAATCACCCAAGTCTACACAAGTAAGTGACCAGTGTATAAATAAAGAGTAATCTTCCATATCACAAGCAGAATAATGGAAAAATACTTTTTCTCAGTAGAAAAAAATGGTCTAAGAAGAATAACCTTTTCTGGCTGAATATCAAGAGAAGTTGAGATTCACCAGATTAATGTTTCAGGAAAAATAAGGGCATGAAGAAGGGACTTCTGCACATATTTTCAAATGGGAGTTAAACTCAGTTCTACCCCTAAAAGCTAATGAAAGCCCCAAGGTATATTCAGGACATTAATTCCAATTTTCTTCTTTTTAATATTGTTATTTTTGATACTTTATTTACATTTCAAATGTTTTCCCCTTTCCAGGTCTCCACTTTGGAAACTGCCTATCCCATGCCCTCCCCCTGCCTCTATAAGAGTATTCATCCACCCCCAACTTCCCTCCCTGACATTCCCCTACACTGGGGCATCTAACACTCTCAGACCCAAGGGCCTCTCCTCCCACTAATGGCCAACAAGACCCTCCAGTGCCACATATGTGGCCAACACCATGGGTGCCTCCATATGCATTCTTTGGTTGGTGGTCAACTCTCTGGGAGCAATGGGGGGGGGGCTGAGAAGTTGACACTGATGCTCCTTCCCCCTGGGGCAGAAAAATCCCTCAGATCCTTCAGTCCCTTCTCCAGCTCCATCACCTGGGACCCCCAGGCTCAGTCCAACAGTTGCTGTGTATTGAATCATGGGTGTTCTAAACTTTTGGGCTAATATCCGCTTATCAGTGAGTACATACCATGTTTGCTCTGTTGTAACTGAGTTACTTCACTCAGGATGATATTTTCAAGTTCCATCCATTTGTCTGCAAATTTCATAAAGTCATTGCTTTTAATAGCTGAGTAGTATTCCATTGTGTAAATGTACCACATTTTCTGTATCCATTCTTCTGATGAGGGACATCTGGGTTGTTTCCAGCTTCTGGCTATTATAAATATGGCTGCTATGAACATAGTGGAGCATGTGTCCTTATTACATGTTGGAGCATCTTCTGAGTATATGCCCAGGAGTGGTATAGCTGGGTCCTCAGGTAGTATTATCTCCATTTTTCTGAGAATCCCCCAAAATGATTTCTAGAGTGGTTCTACCAGCTTGCAAACCCACAAGCAATGGAGTTTTCCTTTTTCTCCACATCCTCCCCAGCTTCTGCTGTCACCTGAGTTTTTTATCTTAGCCATTCTGACTGGTGTGAGGTGGAATCTCAGGGTTGTTTGATTTGCATTCCCGTGATAATTAAGGATGTTGAGCCTTTCTTTAGGTGCTTCTCAGCCCTAGGACTTTCCTCAGTTGAGAATTCTCTGTTTAGATCTGTTCCCCATTTTTGATAGGGTTATTTGGTTCTCTGGAATCTAAGTTCTTGAGTTCTTTGTCTATATTGGATAGTAGCCCTATATTGGACATAAGATTGGTAAAGATCTTTTCCCAATCTGTTGGTTGTGATTTTGTCCTATTGACAGTGTCCTTTGCCTTACAGAAGCTTTGCAATTTTATGAGGTCCCATTTGTAGATTATTGATCTTAGAGCATAAGCCATTGCTGTTCTGTTCAGGAACTTTTCCCCTGTACCCATGTGTTCGAGACTTTTCCCCACTTTCTCTTCTATTAGATTCAGTATATCTGGTTTTCTGAGGAGGTTCTTGATCTACTTGGACTTGAGCTTTGTACAAGGAGATAGGAATGGATCAATTTGCATTCTTCTACATGTAGACCGCCAGTTGAACCAGCATCATTTGTTGAAAATGCTGTCTTTTTTCCACTGAGTGGTTTTAGCTCCTTTCTCGAAAATCAAGTGACCATATGTGTGTGGGTTCATTTCTGGGTCCTCAATTCTATTCCATTGATCTACCTGCCTGTCACTGTACCAATACCATGCAGTTTTTTATCATTACTGCTCTGCAGTATAGCTTGAGGTCAGGGATGCTGATTCCCCCAGAAGTTCTTTTGTTGTTGAGAATAGTGTTTGCTATCTTGGGGTTTTTATTATTCCAAATGAATTTGAGAATTGTTCTTTTTCAGTCTATGAAGAATTGAGTTGGAATTTTGATGGGGATTGCATTGAATCTGTAGATTGCTTTTGGCAGGATGGCCATGTTTACTATATTAATCCTGCCAATCCATGAGCACGGGAGAGCTTTCCATCTTCTGAGGTCTTCTTCGATTTCTTTCTTCAGAGACTTGAAGTTCTTGTCATACAGATCTTTCACTTGTTTGGTTAGAGTCACACCAAGATACTTTATATTGTTTGTGCCTATTGTGAAGGGTGTCATTTCCCTCATTTCTTTCTCAGCCTGTTTATCCTTCATGTATAGGAAGGCTACTGATTTGTTTGAGTTAATTTTATATCCAGCTACTTCGCTGAAGTTGTTTATCAGCTGTAGCAGTGCTCTGGTGGAGTATTTCAAGTCACTTAAGTATATGATCATATCATCTGCAAAGAGTGATATTTTGATTTCTTCCTTTCCAGTTTGTATCCCTTTAACCTCCTTTTTTTGTCTAATTGCTCTAGCTAGAACTTCAAGTACTATATTGACTAGATAGGGAGAGAGTGGAAAGCCTTGTCCAGTCCCTGATTTTAGTGGAAATGTTTTAAATTTCTCTCCATTTAGTTTGATGTTAGCTACTGGTTTGCTGTATATTGCTTTTAATATGTTTAGGTATGGGCCTTGAATTCCTGATCTTTCCACGATGTTTATCATGAAGGGATGTTGAATTTTGTCAAATGCTTATTCAGCAACTAATGAAATGCCTATGTGGTTTTTTCTTTGAGTTTGTTTATGTACTGGATTACATTGATGGATTTCTGGGTATTGAACCATCCCTGCATCCCTGGGATGAAGCCTTCTTGATCGCGATGAATGATCATTTCGATGTGTTCTTGGATTTGGTTTGCGAGAATTTTATTGAGTAGTTTTGCATCGATATTCATAAGGGAAATTGATCTGAAGGTTTCTTTCTTTGTTGAGTCTTTGTGAGGTTTTGGTATCAGTGTAACTGTGGCCTCATAGAATGAATTAGGTAGTGTTCCTTCTGTTTCAATTTTTTGGAATAGTTTGAAGAGGATTGGTATTAGGTCTTTTTTGAAGGTCCTATAGAATTCTGCCCTGAATCAATTTGGTGCTGGGCATTTTTTGGTTGAGAGACTTTTAATGACTGCTTCTATTTCTTTAGGGGTCACGGGACTGTTTAGATCTTTATCTGATCCTGACTTAACTTTGGTATTTGGTATCTGTCTAGAAAATTGTTCATTTTATCCAGATTTTCCAATTTTGTTGAGTATAGAATTTTGTAGTAGGATCTAATCTTTTTTTAATTTCCTCAGATTCTGTTGTTATATTTCACTTTTCATTTCTGCTTTTGTTAATTTGGATATTGTCTCTGTGCCATCTGTTAGTCTGGCTATGGGTTTATCAGTCTTGTTGTTTTTCTCAAAGAAACAGCTCCTGGTTTTGTTGATTCTTTGTATAGTTCTTTTTGTTTCTACTTGGTTGATTTCAGTTCTTAATTTGATTATTTCCTGCCTCCTAATCCTGTTGGGTGTATTAGCTTATTTTTGTTGTAGAGTTTTCAGGTGTGCTGTTAAGCTGCTAGTGTTTTATCTCTCCAGTTTCTTTTTGGAGGCATTCAGAGCTATGAGTTTTTCTCTTAACACTGCTTTCATTGTGTCCCATAGGTTTGGTTATGTTGTACTTTCATTTTCATTAAATTCTTGGAAGTCTTTAATTTCTTTCTTTCTTTCTTTCTTTCTTTCTTCCTTGACCAAGTTATCACTGAGTAGAGCATGTTCTGCTTCCATGTGTATGTGGGCTTTCTGTTGTTATTGTTGCCATTGAAGACCAGCCTTAAACCGTAGTGATCTGATAGGAGGCATGGGATTATTTCAATCTTCTTACATCTGTTAAGATTTGTTTTGTGACCAATTACATGGTCAGTTTTGGCAAAAGTACCATGAGGTGTTGAGACAAAGGTATATTCTTTTGATTTAGGATGAAATGTTCTATAGATATCTGTTAAATCCATTTGGTCCATAACTTGTTAGTTTCACTGTGTCTCTGTTTAGTTTGTGTTTCCAAGATCTGTCCATTGATGATAATGGAGTGTAGATGTCTCCAACGGTTATTGTGTGAGGTGCAATGTGTGCTTTGGGCTTTAGTAAAGTTTCTTTTATGAATGTGGGTACCCTTGCATTTAGATGAGAGTTCTTTTTGGGAGATTTTTCCTTTGATGAGTATGAAGTGTCCTTCCTTATCTTTTTGATGACTTTTGGTTGAAAGTAGATTTTATCTGATATTAGAATGGCTTTTCCTGCCTGTTTCTTGGGACCATTTGCCTGTAAAATTGTTTTCCAGTCTTTTACTCTGAGGTAGTGTTTGTCCTTACCATGGAGGTGTGTTTTCTTTATGCAGAAAAATGCTGGGTCCTACAAACCAAAGAATACACATGGAGAGACCCATGGTTCAGACCACATATGTGGCAGAGGAGGGCCTTGTTGGCCATCGGGGGAGGAGAGGCCCCAGTAAAGGGGAATGTCAAGATGGGAATATGGGAGTGGGCAGGTAGGTGGGTGGGAGGTGGAATTCCCTCATAGAGATGGGGGAGGGGGAAGGGATAGGTGGTCTTCAAAGAGGAGACCTAGAAAGGGGGAAACATTGGAAATGTAAATAAAGTATCAAAAAAAAAAAATACTGGGTCCTGTTTATGTATCCAGTCTGTTAGCCTATGTCTTTTTATTGGGGAATTGAGTCCATTGATGTTAAGAGATATTAAGCAATGGTGACTGTTGCTTCCTTTGCTTCCTGTTATTTTGATGTTATTTTGATGTTTGTGTGACTATCTTCTTTTGGGTTTTTTGAAAGATTATTTTCTTGCTTTTTCTAGGGTGTAGTTTCAGTCCTTGTGTTGGCATTTTCCATCTATTAACCTTTGTAGGTCTGAGTTTGTGGAAAGATATTGTGCAAATTTGGTTTTGTCATGGAATATCTTGGTTTGACCATCTATGGTAATTGAGAGTTTTGCTGGGTATAGTGGCCTGGGCTGGCAGTTGTGTTCTCTTAGGGTCTGTATGAGATCTGCCCACAATCTTCTGGATCTCATAGTCTCTGGTGAGAAAGCTGGTGTAATTCTGTCTTTACATGTGACTTGACATTTTTCCCTTATTGCTTTCAATATTCTTTCCTTGTTTTGTGCATTTGGTGTTTTGACTAAAGAATTTCTTTTCTGGTCCAATCTATTTGGAGTTCTGTAGGCTTCTTGAATGTTTATGTTCATCTCTTTCTTTAGGTTAGGGAAGTTTTCTTCTATAATTTTGTTGAAGATATTTACTGGTCCTTTAAGTTGGGAATCTTCTCTCTTTTCTATACCTATTATTCTTAGGTTTGGTCTTCTCATTGTGTCCTGGATTTCCTGGATGTTTTGGGTTAGGAGCTTTTGCATTTTACATTTTCTTTGACTATTGTGTCAATGTTTTTTTATGGTATCTTACGCATCTGAGATTCTCTCTTCTATCTGTTGTATTCTGTTGGTGATGCTTGCATCTATGACTCCGGATCTCTTTCCAAGGGTTTCTATCTTCAGGATTGTCTCCCTTTGTGATTTCTTTATTGTTTCTATTTCCATTTTTCGATCTTGGATGGTTTTGTTCATTTCCTTCACCTGTTTGATTGTGTTTTTCTTTATTTCTTCTTTAAGGGTTCCTAGCTGTTTACCTGTTTACCTCTTATATTCTTTTAAGGGAGTTATTTATTTCCTTCTTAAATTCTTCTATCATCATCATGAGAAGTGATTTTAAATCCAAGTCTTGTTTTTCTGGTGTGTTGGAGTATCCAGTGCTTGCTGTGCTGGGAGAACTAGGTTCTGATGATGCCATGTTGCCTTGGTTTCTGTTCCTTATGTTCTTGCCCTTGCCTTTTGCCATCTGGTTATCTCTGGTGTTAGCTGGTCTTGCTCTCTATGACTGTGGCTTGTCCCTCCTACAAGCCTTTGAATCAGTACTCTTTGGAGACCAGCTCTGTCTGAGAAAAATTCAGGTTTGGAGAGCTATGGAACAGTGTCAGCTCTGGGGTACAGATAGAAACCAGAAGGATCCTGTCTCCAGCTGTTCCTTGGTTCCTGTGTCCTGATGACTCTGTGAGGGTCCCTCTTGATCGAGGAATTTAAACAGAAGTGGTGGTGTTCCTGTGCTCGAAGGTGTGTCGGCACTCCTGGGAGACCAACTCTTTCCTACCACTGAGTATGGAGCCCTGAGTCAGAGGATCATCTCCCTGGATGCAGAAGGAAACTAGAAGTCCACTCCTCTGTCCCTGTGTCCTGAGGGTTCTGGGCAGGTTCCTCTGAGCAGAGGTGCTGACCTTACCCCTGCTCACAGGCTTGTCCACACTCCTGGGAGGATAGCTCTTTCCCTGCACTATTTGGGTATGGAGCCAAGTGGCATAGACCACAGGCATAACTGGAAGGCTCCTGTCCCAGACTGTTCCTTGGTCCCTGTGTCCTGTGGATTCTGGGGGGTGGGGTGGGGTCCTGTTGAGCAGTGGTGCTCATCTTACCTCCTCTCATGGACTTGTCCACACTCCTGGGATGTTAGCTTTCTCCCAGCGCTATTTGGCTATGGACCTCTGTGGCACAGACTGAGGTTAATTCCAATTTTCAACTGAGGAAGGGTGGTTTCTCCAGATAGATAGGGCTTGCCATCCAGAGCAATCCACAGAGGCTGCCTCTGCTGCCAGCACATCTGTAATTTGGCATTTCTTTTACAAGCTCATTTTTGTGTATAATATATTGTAACGGCCTTTGGGGAATGTGAATATTATTTTGCCACATTGAATTACAGATGTACCATATATAAGTGTAGTTGTTAAAGGATCTACTCTGCTAAAATATCGCCATTTAGAGTGCTGAGTTTTGCTCCACAAGAAATGCTTATTAAAGCCATTCTTATCATTAACCAGTCACTCTCCTATTTGCCCTTCTGAAGTTAGTGATACAGTCAAAAAATCAAGGAGTGGCCCTAACTTATATGTTGCTATTTTAGTAGTAATTCTAAACTGTACTTTTCTTTGCTTCTAAATTATGATTTTCTTATAACCTTTGAAAAACATATCTTAGAAATAGTATAGTTTTGTTATTCAATATTAGCCACTTCCTTCTTCATAAAAACAGAAACAAATAAACAACAACAACAACAAAACAATAGAAATACTTAAACTTCTATGGTGCCGTAGTAGATAAGTATAAATAATGTATTTTTGTTCCACAGACACACCAGGCACTGAAAGTTTACACTAATTGCCTGTAGTTCTGTTAATGTTATGAGCTGCCCTTCATCTCTCCTACCTAGACACACCACTCAGCTTCCTCAGCAGATATAGTCAACAGCTTCTGTTCACACCTGACATCAATTTCCTTTGATGTTCACAGCCTAAATGAGAACACTACAGCAAGCTGCATTTGCCAAGCATCCAGGATGCCTTTAAAATGATGGCAGGTATTTTCCTCATTAAAGCAGCCATAACAGATAGTTAGATATGATGCTGTCCCTCACCTTCACTAATTAATGACTATGATTGCAACCCAAATAAGATCAGGCAATTAAATGTGATAACATTTCAGAAGCAAAGGAAATATACAACAATCACGGAATAGCTCTTTGCCGATAAATAAAGTTGATCTTTGGGAAATTACCATCTAAATGTACTATTCTATCAAAAAAATTACGCAAATGAAAGAAAGTAATAATTTTACTTTTAATTGAAACATGAGGTACATATCCCATTCAATTAAAATGTTATGAGTTGGCTTATAAGAAGCTATTGTAAACAAGCTATGTCATCTTCTGCAGGAGGATAGCACAGTTACTGCAGGTAACTCAAGCACATGTTTGCTAGCACTTTGGAGAATATGTCTGACTCATCTTAGCGAAATATCTAAGTGTATTATTTTGGCAGCATATCTGTGACCAGGACTAGCCAGCAATGAAGATTATAAAGGAAAAATGGTGAAAGGTGTTGTTGACCCTACCATAGTTCACAAACATGGTACCTCAATTATTTAAGAACTTCTGACTGGCAGGAGGGATTACTGCCAGGGATTAAGAGCACTGGCTGCTCTTCCAGAGGACTCAAGTTCAATTCCCAGCACCCAGTGGCTCACACCTATCTGTAACTTTAATTCTAAGGGATCCTGCCCCTTCTTCTCTCCTCTGTGGACAGTGCATATATGCATTGTACAGCTGTACATACAAATAAAACAACTATACACATAAAATAAAGGTTAAAAAAATTTTAAGAAAAAAAATGATCTACCATGAAAGCTAGAGAGCTACAGAAACAAAATTGAACACACAGTTAGGGAACCAAAAACTCAAAAAAAAGAAAGAAAGAAAAGAAAAGAAAAGAAAAGAAAAGAAAAGAAAAGAAAAGAAAAGAAAAGAAAAGAAAAGAAAAGAAAAGAAAAGAAAAGAAAAGAAAAAAGAAAGAAAGAAAGAAAGAAAGAAAGAAAGAAAGAAAGAAAAGAAAAGAAAAGAAAAGGAAAAGGAAAAGGAAAAGGAAAAGGAAAAGGAAAAGGAAAAGGAAAAGGAAAAGGAAAAGGAAAAGGAAAAGGAAAAAAAAATTAGCCACACAAGATTGCTGGATCTCTACTAATTTTAAATCTACATTCAGTATGCAAAACAAAATATGCATCTCGTAACTACAACGTTCCTGTTGGGTGGAAGCCTCTGCCTCTACCCTGGAGTAGACATAGCTGGTACTCCAATCACCCAAATTTCCACTGCCCAGCTAATTATCTGAAGCGAGGAAAATCCATTCCTCTCGGCTTTTTCTTCCTTGTTCTCCCTTGAAATCTGGTTTGGATTAGCCATAATGCTAGCATTAAGGAAAACACTTTATTTTATTGTTTCATCAATACAGGCTCTGGTGTAGCTTTTAAAATGTTATAAAGACCTGTACATTGTAATAACAGGAATGCCAATTAAAATAATCCGCCTATAGCACTTGATAGGAAAAGACGAAGGAAAGGTTATAAGAAAGCATTTTCTCATTGAAGCCTTTGCAGGAGTAGGAGTAAAATCCGAACCATTTCTAGGATTGAGCAAACTCTGGTCACTGTTAGAACTGGTGCCTAGCGTGTGGTGCTTGTGACACAGTAGGCAGAGCTGGTGCCTAGCGTGTGGTGCTTGTGACAGAGTAGGCAGAGCTGGGGCCTAGCGTGTGGTGCTTGTGACACAGTAGGCAGAGCTGGGGCCTAGCGTGTGGTGCTGGTGACAGAGTAGGCAGAGCTGGGGCCTAGCGTGTGGTGCTGGTGACAGAGTAGGCAGAGCTGGGGCCTAGCGTGTGGTGCTGGTGACAGAGTAGGCAGAGCTTTCCATCAAAACAGGAGAGGAGAGGGTTGTGCTAGGAACAGTGTGATGGAATACAACTGAGCAGATAGAAAGTTATGTTTATGTGTAGCATGCAAATTTGTGCACAGACAGTCATATATGTAGGTCTAGTAAAGATGTGTGCTTTGTGAGGCAGAATTTTATGCTCAGCATATCCTCTTCCTCAGTAAAGCACAGAACAGTGGCTGAGACTTGTCAGAACTCAGTTCTGTCCTGTAGAAACACACACTTGCCCACAGGCTTGCTGGCTGTCATTAGGCCGTGTTCCCTAGAAGCAGTTCTCCCCTTATCTTATGGCGCGAATCTCTTAAACCTTGATGCCTTTGTCAGCTCCTCTCTCTCTCTCTCTCTTCTTGTTTTTGTCCCAAGGCTATATTCTCTGCACCTCCTTCTATTCATTTTTTCCCCATGGAGTAGCTTTGAGCATTTTACACTCAGACACGCGCCAAGTTTACAGCCGATCTTGGCTTTATGTGAAAATTGTATGTTCCTGTGGTCTTTCAGATTTCAGAAGTCAGGCACATAGGATCCTATTTTCAAAGGAAATTAGAATGCCAAGTTGTACATAAAACTCCTTGAGTTACGCGTTTCTGAAGAAGAAATAAAAATGTTCATTTTTACAGTAAATTGTTTTGGCTTTGTGAAATGTTTAACTTTCAATCAATAAGCAATAGTTATTTATATCACAAAGAAATGATTAGCTTTCCAATTGACCCAATGGATTTCAAAAAAGCTGATTAATTAATCTTCTCTAACTCATCCATGCTGTGTCTTCCAATAAACTATGATATGTTTGGATTTTACCAAACTCTGGTTTCTCTAAAGGGATTGAGAATCATATTACACAATTACAGCATATAGTGAGCATCCAATGAGAGAAGAAAGTGTCCAAATGTGCGGAAATCTGTTTACTTTGTGATGATTCATATTAAGAGTGAGTGATGAGATACAAAAGATTTGCAGTTGCTGATTTATAGAGAAGTTAATTTCAAAGAGGGAATACAATGACTATGAAAACTAGCCTCAATAAGAAGTTCCTATGTGAAATAAAAAAAGATTGTTTCTAATGTCAAACAATGGAACCATAAACAATGAACTACATTTTCCAAGAATGTGATTGCAAATAAGTGAAATGTTAAATTCTGAACAGCTATGAGTATGGAAAGAAAATAGATAACTAAAAATAAGAGTCTGAAATGAGGTGTGCTGAATTCCAGTCCTAGATCATTCTTTGGTACATGAATAGCATTGAGTGTAACCCTCAATCTTTATAAATTTCATATGTAAAATACCAACAAATTATAAAATTGTTTATATAGGTAATCAATAACACCAGAAAACAGTTCTCAACAGGTATATTTTACTCACTCCTTAAGAATGGGAAGACTCCAGCTCAATGACAATGACATAGCCTGGGCTGGTCTAGAAGATCAGAGACCATGTCTGGGCTGTTTGTGACCATAATTCCAGTCAGTAGAGGCTGAGTATTCATTTAGAAGTTTTGAGTGAATGGATTTATAGATTGCATTTAATTGGAGTTAAAAATAACTTCCAAATTCAGGGAGCCAAAGAGGGAGAGATGATTCTGCAAACTGGAAGTCCAACATTCTATCACAATGAAACCAGGCTGGGAAAGCCTGTTCCTGGGTTTACCTTCAACAGGGAAAACCAGTTGCATTTTGTAAATATGTCAAATTAGTCCCTTTAGTGACCCAAAATGTACTATAAACAGTTTTAGTTTTAAAAACATCTTCATAGATGGAAGGTCAAGGGCCTTTTTCCAATTACCATTGTTTCAAAAGATCTGGCAAGCAAAGATGTTCAGATATAATTTTAAGTCAAAGGCGTAATTGCCTATGGGAATTTCCTTAATTCTTCTGGTAGCAATTAATCAAAATTATTCCCAAAACATATGTATGTTAACACCGCACAAAAGAAAGTAAAAGGTTTCCAGACTTGATTTTTATTGCTTTTGTATTTTTTTCTGTTTAAGTAGCTCTGCGTTCCTACCGCTGAATCATCACCCTGAACAGATTTCTATGCATACACAATACTAATAGCAAATCCACACCAAGCAAGACTGATAAAAAGTCATAACTGTTAAAAAGTTCTTCCATAAAATGCTGTGAGATTATTTAGGTTAGTAAAAAAAAGAAAGAAAGGAAGAAAGAAAACTAGCAAGGATTGTTAAAAACTCCAGAAGGATCTAATCAAAGTGTGAGACTGTGCGCTGTAATGACAGATGGAACTTAATGTAGATAAGAAAAAGGTAATGCGTTTGGGGAGAAATCATTTAAACTTTTCATATACATTGGTAGGATGTGAATTAGCTGAACTTCTCCAGAAAAAAAAATAAGGGGTAATTATAGATGGAAGTATTCATTGAAGACATCTGCTCAGTCTTCAGAGGCAGTTAAAGCTAATAGAGTGACGGTTATATTAATAAGGCAAGAGAAAATAGTACAGAAAATATTATGACATTATGCTATATAACCACTGATTGAATTTCAGTTTGAACGCTGTGTTAGCTTTTGGATCCTTAGCATTTTAAAAGATGCAGTGTTTATGAATTTAAAGTTAAAACAAAAAAATAAAATAAAAAAAGAAGGAAACAGAACCAGAGCAAATGCACACGTTCAATCAGGTCAGGTAGGCTGGAGCCTCAAGGACAGAAGGCCACAGATGCCCACCCTCACCTTGGTTTTGTTGACTGTGTAACTTCAGTTCTCCCAGAAATCATGCCCAGAAGCTTCTATACCAGGGATTGTGTTTAATGGTCATGCGGCCCTACAGAAAGACCTCACCCCATTTGCCTCATCTGTGGTTGGCAGTAAATATGCCAGAAAGTTCCATGGATGCAAGTGTGTGTGTGGAGTGTGAGCTGAACATTCGTCTCTCTCTACCACCTAGAGCAGATAATGGCATCTGTTTTTATAATACTCTATCAGTTATTTGTCACTTATCCTGCTGCTTCTAAACTTCCAGAGAGCCTTTCAATGCAGCATAACAAAGAAAAGACCTTGGAGAAAAAAAGCGTCTAGATTGGTACAAAGATGCATGTGGCAATTATATATTTTCTATTCTTTTTTTTTTTTAATCTTACTTGGCTTTTACACTCAAAAATGAAATTCTTTCCACTGAAAGTGCTCTGAACTCTATATCATGTCTGCTACCTAAGCATGGTAGCACATTAAGAGGTAGTAATGTGTGTATGAACCTAGACACACCCAAACTTTGCTGGGTTTTAGATGTGTACCTTGGAAAGTTCCTTTGCTTACTGGTTCTTAATTTCTACTTTTCAAAATGGCAATTTTTATTTCTTAAGAAGCAAGGACCATCCATATTGTTTTTCATAGCAGTTGTACTAATCTGTATGCCCAATATTAGCAGGTAAGAACAATCCCTCTCCACAGCCTCATTAGCATATGTCATTTTGACGAAAACCGTTATAACTTCCATGTTTCTATTTGTAGTAGCTAAGGTATGGAATCAGTCAAATGTAGGGTGGATGAATCACAAAGGACACAGGCTGCTCACATACAATAGATCACAATATGACCTTTAAAAAGAAAGAAATGCTGTCACTCATTACAATGTGCCTGGACCTGATGATCAAACTACTGAATGAAGTAAGCAATGATAGGAAATACAGCAAGTCAGGCACAGAAGTCCAAGCATCACATGGTTCCACTCACACATGAAATCTAAAAGGCTCTTAGCTAAAATAGATTTGGGGAGCAGAACAGTGGTCATAAGAAGTTGGGGACAAGAGGACTCAGAGAAATTTAGATGTAGATTGCTTAGGAAATGTCATGGTTAGGTGGGAGGAACAGTTGTTCATACTCTACTGCAGAGAGGGTAATAGCCAGCAATACTGTTTTTCCATAATGCTTAATAAAAATATAGACACAAGAGAGGGAGTATTCTTAAATTCTCTTATCACAAATAAATGACAGTTTCTTGAGATGAATGATAGTCTCCTAATCTGGAGTAGATAATACACACTATACAGTTGTAGCCAAGGTTCATAATTTTTTCCAAATATTATCTATTAATAATTTTTAAATGCTAACATTGCCTGCCTCACAATTATATTAAGAATGAAATAAAGTAACATACCTGGAATTGTGCATATAATAACTTTTCTGTGTTAGATATTGACATATAGTAGGAAATAAGTGGGAGACTTAAAATGGAAAGGAAATTATCATATCATTTAATCAAAATAGAATGTTTGCTTGATGGGCAATTTAAGCTTCCATATGTTCAGTGTCAAGAGGCTAGACTAAATTGTGGTGTTCTTTCCACAATAACATCTCAAGATCATTTTATTCTGAGCCTTAAAGGATGGCTAATATGGCCTTCTCTGGAATGTTCTCCACTTGTACCTAATTCAGGACTGATGCAAGTCACAGTTCTTCTCTCTAATGCCTCGTTGTAATGTCCACCTCAGGTTAGAAAGCTATGTGTAGCCAACATGTCTTTCCAGCTGGAAACCTGTCCCATTTCTTCAGGAGCACACCACCAGCTGGGAATTCACAACTTCATGTGAATTTCTCCCCTATCTAAACCCGTAGTGCCTCATGTTTCTTCTTAAATCCCTAACATACACAACTCACTTTTGCCTGTCTAATACTATCCGGTATGGCACAAAAGAACACACTGAGTTAAAGCAATGAAGCTTCAGATCCAGCTCATAGAATGAGCTCACCCACTAGGAAAAGTCAAACAATATCAAGCAGAGCTCAAAAGCAAAGCTACACCTCATGGTCTACACATGAAGTAAAAGTATTGCCAGTGTTCCCTCCTCCCATCTTGGATTCCCAGAAAGGGATTATTAAAAAGAGAAGATTTATAACTTTGTGAGAAGGTTAGCACCAGAAGGACTACTTTTTCCTTTCTGACCTGGGACCAGATGCTATGAAAGTATTTGACATGGACTGATTCAGGAGAGGAAACCGATGGATTCAGGTGCTATTTCCTTTTTTTCAAAAGTTCATTTATATCTCTACCTATTTTATTTTGCATAACAATCTCCTCAAGGTTGACCTATTTTCATCACTTATAATCTGCCTTGATGGATAAGTAACCATGAAGTTTCACTGTTTCATACATGAATGGAGGAAGGAAACACCTCAAATAAGAGTTTCTTTGAATTCCCTTGTTCTTTGGCACGAATTCCACGTTTTCATGGTCAAGAAATATTCTGCTGGTCTTTGTTGAGTGTTAGATGAGATGAAAGAGAGGAGACATTGGTTCTTTTACAGGTGCTTGACATACCTCCTTTATTGAAAATCACATTGAAGCTCCCCCATCTTCAGTGGAGGGACCATGATTTAAAAGATGCAGCTGCTTCTTCAGTAACAGAAATGGCACCTGGTTTCCAACTGGGCTTGGGTGTGAGCAGCTGAAGAATGAGATCAGAACAGACAGAGCTGAGGTGGGGGTAGAAGTCCTTCTGCCATTGAAGTCAATGTCACCATCAAAGTCTGCAGAGGTACTAGGCTTCAAGGTATCACACTTGGAAATTCAAAGGAATTTTGGGAAATGATCTGCACTGTTATATTGAACTATCTTTTGAGTTAAAAATGTTTAACTGAATTAATGTGAGATGATCGAGAGGGATTTTTTTTAAATCATGCAAATGAAAGAAGCTTTTTTTTTCCTCTTCAGGGCAATGAAATTCACATCCAGAGAAGCATTGCTGATCATTAGCATGAGGGACACATACTTCCCCCTAATCAAATGTCCATTAATACTGAGAATGTCTGTCCTTCCCATTGATTGCAGTTTAAAAAGGAACACATGAAAAGGTGGTCACATAAGATAGAGATGCCTTCATTAGTCAACATGAATGGCACACTCTTCTTTTTAATGCTCTCCCCTTCTCTTTTTCCTTGGAGCGAAGTGAAAAGTGGCATGTGTAAACTGTCTCCATAAAACGTAATTAGTAAGTTAGGAATAAATCAATCACATTTCTCATTTAAAAGTCTCTGTTTTCCTGCATCTTTCTTACATCCTTGACAGCATTCCCAGGCATGGAGATAGATTAGACCTCCATTTGTTTTTGCTATTGTGATGTGCAGGACCTAAAAGGATGAAGAGAAGAAAATGGGATGCCCTTCTGAGGTCAGGATTAGTGAAGGGAAATGGTAATTTGGCAATATCAGCAGTGATGGGACACTGGAAAGGGAAATTGACTTTAGTTCAGTTTGGCCTGAATCCTTTTCTTTCTCTTTAACTGGCCTACTGTGGTAATTTGCATGACAATATTCCCCGGAGGTGCTGCCATTTGAATCCTTAGTCCTAGGTTGGTGGCACTCTTTGGAAGTGGAGGATTAGGGGCATTGCCTTGTTGGAGAAAGTATGGTACTAGGTATGGGCTTTGAAATTCCAAATCCTTGCAGCAGTCCTAGTTCACTCTTTGGCTTTCTGCTGTGCTTAGAGAGGTGAACCCTCTGCCATGGTCTCCACTGCCATGGGCCCAAAGACTCTTGAGCTTTGAGCCCAAATAATTCTTCCTTCTTCTGTAAGTTACCTTGCTCATGATGTTTGATCACAGCAGAGGAAAATAATGAATGCAGTAACTTTGAGTGAGGTGAAGTGTTTGCTCCCTTTAAGAAACACATATGGACCAGCCAAACTTGGGATCCTTCTCATGGGGGTTGAGGGGCACCAAGGCCTGACACTACTATGTTATGATGTGCTTACTTACAGATGGGATCCTGTCATGGTTATCTTCAGAGAGGCCCTACCAGCAGCTGACTTTGACAGAAGCAGATACTTACACGCAACCATTGGACTGAATTTGGGGACCCCTGTGGTTGAATTAGGGAAAGAATTGAAGAAGCTGAAAGGGAGAGTGACCCCATAGGAAAACCAGCAGTCTCAACAAACCCAGACTCCAGGGAGCTCCCAGAGACTGAGCCACCAACCAGAAGCATACACTGGCTGATCAGAGGCTCCTGCCACATATATAGCAGAGGTCTACCTGGTCTTGTCTCAGTGGAAGAAGATGCTTAATCCTCAAGAACTTTGATGCCCCAGGGAAGGGGGGAGGTTTGATGTGTGGGGAGGGGAGGGGAAGTACTCTCTTGGAGGCAAGGGGGAGGAGGAATGAGATGAGAAACTGTGGGAGGTAGGACTGAGGGGGGCAATGACAGGAATGGAATAAAATAATTTAAATTTTATAAAAGAAACATTTATGGGTGCTCTATTCTTTGCTATGCACTCTTCTGTGTTCTGTAATCACTGAAGTCAACAAAAGGCCTTGCTGTTTGCAGAAACAGCTGGCTCACATTTGATAATCTGTCTTCTAGTATATTTGGTTAGCTGGTACTATCATCCTTATTTAACACATATATGAAATTAAGCACAGGGATTAACAAACATTTCCATAAAAACACAAGCACTAAGTAGCATATAAAAACCAACTACATGTTCTATATAATAACTGTTTTTATTCTAGCATGGTAAAAGAAATTCTATTAGTTTCTCAAGGTTGACAGCAAATCTGATTTTCCTGGATCATTCTACTTCAATGATATTCTCAATGGACAGGGGACATAAAAGATAAATCAGCTGACCTCTCCTTTTCTCATTTAACACAAAATTGAGAGAGATGGAAAGCAGGCTACTACCTGTTGATGTTTATAAAAGGGTGAATTCTTGTTTAAGGAAGCATTACAGATGTGCTACAATCATTCATGTGTTAATGTTGCTGTATTATATTTATATTGTCTCATTCTATGTTTCTATAACACATCAATGAAGTGACTTCTAGCTTTTAAGACTCAATTATGTATTTCCAAGAGAAAGGATACTGGGATAAGAGAGATGCCAAGAATCCTGCCCTCAGGGGTAGGAGAACATATTAAATGAACACTCGAAGAATTTATTATCCCAGAAATTAACACAAAATATCTCATAAGATTCTAGAAATCATGCTGGGGTAAGAATTCAGATATGAGCATTTGCTAACCACTGTTGAAAGGAAGAAAGGAAAGGTTCATGCCAATGTGGATTTCCCATTGGATTTGCAAAGGTTATGCATATGGTGGGGAGGGGTCTGATCACCTTAGGCAACTGGTCAACTCTGTAATAGGAAAGTTTCTCACTTGCATGGATCCCAGAAGTGGTCTTTCTTAGCAGAACTGAGTACAATGAAAAAAAGTAGTTACATTGCAAGCTGAAGTCAATGAAATGCTTCAATTTCCTTCAAAAATGATCTTAAGTTACAAAACAAGGTCTTTTTCAAATTAAGTGATGCTTGGAGTAAGATATATTTATTGAAAATACAGTGCAAAGAGCATCTATAGAAAAGGAAGTAAAACCTGCAGTGTTATAATGAACAAACTGATTTGAAAGACTCATTGAGGCCATATCCATAACCAACAATATGAATAATAATTGGTCAAATCAAAATCACTCACGCATTAAATGAGAACATTTGTATCTCAGTGCTTGAAGCAGAATATGCTTTTTATGTTAGATATCTGAAAGACACAATTCATGACAGAGCCATTAGCTGGGCTAAGCCTGTTCTGGGGCAAATGCATTCTTAGTCAGCCTAGGTTGGAAGAGCCAGACAACATAACTTGAAAAATAGTGATGATTTTTTTACATGTAAAAGTTATTGATCTCACCTTTGGTGAAGATCGTCTGTCTGGTCTTTATCAAGCCTGGTTTTGTTTCATCTGGTCACACTTTTCTCCTTAGTAGCTTTTGGGACTCAATTCTCCAAAATCCAAACCAATTAGTAATTTCAGGAATGAAATTAGGCTACACAGTGACTCCAGTGGACAGGCCGCTGCCCAAAATCCCATAAAGATGTTTTAATCACACTACCTCCAGTTAAAGTTGGAGTTCTGTAAAGGACAAGATGCCCCTAGCTCCTATAGTAGAATGTAATTTCTTTAGATTATGAGTTTGATCAGTATTTCTCCCACTTGGTCATTAGCATGTGTGGGAATATGTAAAGGTTATCATTTCCTATGTTGTTACGGATTTCCTTAAGGAGGCATCAGTAAACATGTCAAGAATTAGAAACATTTGAAAATGTCAATTAAACCCACTCAAGACGGTTTTCCTTCTGAGTAAGCCCATCTGATAGAATATTAAGAAAATATGTGGTTATATTGTTGATATGCATATATTTTTCAGGAATAGAAACTGAAATTGGCAGTGTATGTCCAACCCAAGAATCCTAAATTGTCTAGAAGAAGCCTTTTGTCTCTCCTAGAAAGAAGATTTTACTTTCATAGAAATTTTATTTTTGCAAAGGTATGTGCTAAACATACAAAATACAGATGATCTTGATTGATTAATGTGTTCTAAGAGATGACATTGTAGGAGATAATAAAGTTACAGTAAGGTAAGACCCTGCTTTGAAGGAATTTACCATTGGTTCTGTAATTTATACTTTATACTATTGAAAAGTTGGTATAAGTTTTAGATTTATTAGAACAACTTTTGACAAATAAATAGGAAGTTAAAATATGTAGTGAAGCTGTATGTTGGGTATGACCTGTCAACTTCAAATTATTGCAGCATGGTATTAGATGGCTGCTAGCTTGCAAAACCTTTGGTCCTCTTTGAAGTACTCATGATGTCTCCAGGTCATGTTACTCAGCAATCACTGATTAGCTCAGCCACTTATATCCATCTCTGATGAGTTTGCTCCATATGTTATATATTTGGTATCTTTGATAAAAGAGCACTCTTATCATTCTTAGTTCTATAAGGTTGAAAATGATAAAAAGACAAATTTTATCTTAATATTTATCATTTTGAAGCATAAAATTATTATATAATGAGTAAATATCTGGAGTCTGGTACCATCAACCCAGAAAGTGGATAGTCACAGAGACCTAAACTTAAATTAAGTCACAGTCTGTGGGGCAGTGATCTATGTCAGGCAGTCTAACACCCGGTTGAGCATAGGCTAGAAGCCCTGGGAGACCCTGTGGAAAATTCCACAAACAGTGGAACCTACACAAGGGACCAGAATTCATGCTTCTGGCCAATGCTCCCGGGAAATTCCCCATAGCTTTCACGACCCCTGTATATAGAGAGGCCTGGCGTGTGAAACTTGTGTCAGTAGAAAGCAACCTTGAGTCTCGGACAAAGCAAATGAGGCACCAATAGGGCCCCCAAGCTGGCCAATGGAAAGTGTCGGCCACCAATCACCTGTCTCCTCTCAGAACTATAAATAGAGCACATTGACCTGTAGCTCTCTCTCTCCCCTCCTTCTCCACCCGCCTGCCCCGGGAGCGCTGCCCGCCATCCAGAACGAATAAAGATATAAACTATTTTGGCGTTGGAGAACTTTTGTCTAAGGGAGCTGTGACTCTTGGGTTCTCGAGGAGACGGGCTCTATGGTGAGCGGAGCACTCTT
>CM052709.1:1761043-1814465 GCA_028551405.1 Uromys caudimaculatus
TGGATACAGAAAATATGGTACATCTACACAATGGAGTACTACTCAGCTATTAAAAACAATGACTTAATGAAATTTGCAGGCAAATGGATGGGACTTGAAAATATCATCCTGAGCGAGGTAACTCAGTCACAAAATAAGGAACATGGTATGTACTCACTGATAAGTGGATATTAGCCCAAAAGTTCAGAATGCCCAAGTTTTACTTTACAGTAACCGCTGGACTGAGAGTGAGGTCCCAGATGGAGGAGCTGGAGAAAGGTCTGAAGGAACTGAGGGAATTTGTAGCCCCATGGAGGGAGCAAGAGCATCAATGGGCCTGCCCCCCCCCCCAGTTGTCCTGTTGTTTGGACCACCAACCAAAGAATACACATCTATGGACCCATGGTTTGGACCACATATGTGGCAGAGGATGACCTTGATGGCCATCAGGGAGAGAGGAGAGGCCCTTGGGTCTGAGTGTGTTAGAGGCCCCAGTAAAGGGGAATGTCAAGGTGGGAATATGGGGATGGGCGGGTGGGTGGGTGGGAGGTGGAATTCCCTCATAGAGGCAGGGATGGGGAGGGGATAGGGGGTTTCCAAAGAGGAGACCCAGAAAGGGGGAAACATTGGAAATGTAAATAAAGTATCAAAAAAAATCATCAGATCCTACTACAAAAGCCTATACTTGACAAAATTGGAAAATCTGGATGAAATTGACAATTTTCTAGACACAAACCAAATACCAAAGTTAAGTCAGGATCAGATAAACTAACTAAACAGTCCCATAATGCCTAAAGAAATAGAAGCAGTCATTAAAAGTCTCCCAGCAAAAAAGCCCAGGAGAAGATGGGTTCAGTGCAGAATTCTATCAGTCCTTCAAAGAAGATCTAATACAATACTCTTCAATCTATTCCAAAAAATTGAAACAGAAGGAACACTACCCAATTTATTTCATAAGGCTACAGTTACACTGACACCAAAACCTCACAAAGACCCAACAAAGAAAGAAAACTTCAGACCTATTTCCCTTATGAATATCGATGCAAAAATACTCAATAAAATTCTCTCAAACTGAATCTAAGAACACATCAAAATGATCATTCATCATGATCAAGTAGGCTTCATCCCAGGGATGCAGGATGATTCAATACCAGGAAATCCATCAATGTAACCCACTACATAAACAAACTCAAAGAAAAGTACCACATTGTCATTTCATTAGATGCTGAAAAAGCCTTTGACAAAATTCAACATCCCTTCATGATGAAAGTCTTGGAAAGATCAGGAATTCAAGGCCCATACCTAAACATAGTAAAAGCAATATACATCAAACCAGTAGCCAACATCAAACTAAATGGAGAGAAACTTGAAGCAAATCCACTAAAATCAGGGACTAGACAAGGCAGCCCTCTCTCTCCCTATCTATTCAACATACTACTTGAAGTTCTAGCTAGAGCAACTAGACAACAAAAGGAGGTCAAAGGGATACAAATTGGAAAGGAAGAAATCATCACTATTTGCAGATGATATGATTCTATACTTAAGTGACCTGAAAAACTCCACCAGAGAACTGCTACAGCTGATAGCCAACTTCAGCAAAGTGGCCAAATATAAAATTAACACAAACAAATCCGTAGCCTTTCTATACTCAAAGGATAAACAGGTTAAGAAAGAAATTAGGGAAATCCCACCCTTCACAATAGTCACAAACAATATAAAGTATCTTGGTGTGACTCTAACCAAACAAGTGAAAGATCTGTATGACAAGAACTTCAAGTCTCTGAAGAAAGAAATTGTAGTAGACCTCAGAAGATGGAAAGATCTCCCATGCTCATGGATTGGCAGGCCATATAGTAAAAATGGCCATCCTGCCAAAAGCAATTTACAGATTCAATGCAATCGTCATAAAATTCCAACTCAATTCTTCATAGACTTAGAAAGAGCAATTCTCAAATTCATTTGGAACAACAAATAACCCAGGATAGCAAAAGCTATTCTCAACAACAAAAGAACTTCTGGGTGAATCAGCCTCCCTGACCTCAAGCTGTACTACAGAGCAGTAGTGATAAAAACTGCATGGTATTGGTACAGTGACAGGCCAATGGAATAGAATTGAAGACCTAGAAAAATACCCACACACATCTGGTTACTTGATCTTTGCCAAAGGAACTAAAACCATCCAGTGGGAAAAAGACAGCATTTTCAACAAATAGTGCTGGTTCAACTATCAGTCTACATGTAGAAAAATGCAAATTGCTCCATTCCTATCTCAAAATCTCAAGTCCAAGTGGATCAAGGACCTTCACATAAAACCAGGTACACTGAATCTAACAGAGCAGAAATTTGGGAAAAGTCTCGAACACATGGGTACAGGGGAAAAGTTCCTGAACAGAACACCAATGGCTTATGCTCTAAGATTAAGAGTCAACAAATGGGACCTCATGAAATTACAAAGCTTCTGTAAGGCAAAGGACACTGTCAATAGGACAAAACAGCAACCAACAGATTGGGAAAAGATCTTTACCAATCTTATGTCCAATATAGGGCTACTATCCAATATAGACAAAGAACTCAAGAACTTAGATTCCAGAGAACCAAATAACCCTATCAAAAATGGGGAACAGAGCTAAACAGAGAATTCTCAACTGAGGAAACTCTTAGGGCTGAGAAGAAATGCTCAACATCCTTAGTCATCACGGGAATGCAAATCAAACAACCCTGAGATTCCACCTCACACTAGTCAGAATGGTTAAGATAAAAAGCTCAGGTGACAGCAGAAGCTGGGGAGGATGTGGAGAAAAAAGAAAACTCCATTGCTTGTGGGTTTGCAAGCTGTTAGAACCACTCTAGAAATCATTTTGGGGGATTCTCAGAAAAATGGAGATAATACTACCTGAGGACCCAGCTATACCACTCCTGGGCATATACTCAGAAGATGCTCCAACATGTAATAAGGACACATGCTCCACTATGTTCACATCAGCCATATTTATAATAGCCAGAAGCTGGAAACAACCCAGATGTCCCTCAATAGAGGAATGGATACAGAAAATGTTGTACATTTACACAATGGAATACTGCTCAGCTATTAAAAATAATGAATTAATGAAATTTTTAGGCAAATGGATGGAAATTGAAAATATCATTCTGATTGAGTTAACTCAGTCACAAAAGAATGAACACAGTATGTACTCACTGATAAGTGGATATTAGCCTAAAAGTTTGGAATACCCAAGATTCACTTCACAGCAACAGTTGGACTGAGAGTGAGGTTCAAGATGGAGGAGTTGGAGAAGAGACTGAAGGAGCTGAGAGAGTTTGCAGCCCCATGGAGGGAGCAACAGTGTCAACTGACCTGAACCCCTGGTACTCCTGGAGGCTGGACCACCAACCAAAGAATACACATGGAGGGACCCATTGTTCGGGCCACATATGTGACAGAGGAGGGTCTTGTTGGCCATCAGAGGGAGGAGAGGCCCTTTGGCCTGAGGGTGTTAGATACCCCAGTATATGGGAATGCCAGGGAGGGAAGATGGGAATGGGTGGGTGGGTGAATACCCTCATAGAGGGAGGGGTGCAGGGGATAGGGGCTTCCCAATCAGGAGACCTGGAAAGAGGGAAACAATTGAAATGTAAATAATGTATCAAGAAATTTAAAAAATGGATATCACATAAGCAACAAAATGACAAAAGATGATGGACATTATTAATAACTTTTATTATTTGATATTAATGGTCTCTATTCTGTTATAAAGAGACACAGACTAGCAGACTAGAATAAGAAACAGTAGTTAGTTACCTGTTGATGTTCCTCAAAGAAACACACCTCACAGACTTGTAGATATCACCTTTAGGTAAAAGGATAGTAAAGTTTTGTGTTTGTTTTGTTTTTTAGAAGTGGAAGCAAGAAATAAGCAGTTGAAGCTATTCTAATAGCTGGAAAAACTGGATTAAACAGAACTAATCAGAAGAAGCAAGGAATACTTTATGTCCATTAAAGAACAAAAATCAATACTAAGATATTGCAATCCTAAACAAATATGCTCCAAACATAGGAGGACACAGTTTCATAAAAGAAACTCCATTAAAATTAAAGCTACATATTGGCCCCAACACAGTGGTAATAGAAGGTTTTAATACCCTACAACCAACAATAGATAGATCATTAAAAAATACTAAATATAAAAGTTTTAGAGCTAAATCACATCCGAAATCACGGAGATCTAACAGATTATAGAATATTCTGCCCAATCACAAAAGAATACCATTTCCAGTAGCCCAGACTTTTTCCAAAGCAGATCACATAGTGGTACATGAAGCAAGTCTCAAGAAATACAGGAAAATTGAAATTATATTCTATCTAATAACTATGAATCAAGGTTAGATATCAGAACAATAAAAGATATAAAGCAGACATATTCATGGAGGAAAATGGCACAATATTCAGACAAATATAGGTGAAAGAAGAAATCAAAAAGGAAATTAAAATTTCTAGAATTAAATTAAAATGAAAACACGACATATCAAAATCTTTGGGAAAAGGTGGAAGTAATCAAAAGAAGAATGTTTTATTATAGCACTATGTGTATACGCATAAAAATGTTGGGAGATTTCAAATTAATAACTTAATGATGTATCTGAGGTCTTTAGAAAAGAAGAGGTAACACCTCAAAAGGGATAAAGGAAGAGATCATCCAAATGATGCTAAACTTAATGAATAAAAACCAAGATATAATCAAATAAACAGAGGGTTGGTATTTTGAAAAGGTTAGCAGGATTGATAAACTAAGTCAAACTAAGCAAAAGAAGAATGATAATCAGAATAAATATGATTAGAATTGACATGAGAGACATTACAACAGGTACCAAGGAAATAAGAGAACCATCAAGAAAATAACTTAAAAATCTCCATGCTACCAAAATGAAAAACATAAAAGAATTGGCTGAATTTATAGTTGTACAACCTACCAAAGGTAGATGTAGATGAACTGAATAATCAAAATGGACTTCATTTAAACCTATGAGATAGAAACTGTAATTTAAAATGTCCTGACTAAAATAAGTACCAGGACTGAACACATTCAATACAGAATTCTACCAGACCTTAGAAGAAAAGCTCCCACACAAACACTAAATTATTCCTTAAAATATAAAAAAGGGATATTTCTAAAATTCACTTTATGAAGCCAATATTCCCCTGATATCAAAACCAGTTACAAAGAGTTAAATCATAGAGCAATATATCTGGTGAACGTAGGTGAAAACTCAGTAAAGTACTTGAAAACAATTCCAAGAACACATAACTAAATTGTCCATCTTGGTCAAGCAGCTTCATGTCAGAGCTTCTGTGATAGTTCAGTGTTTGTAAATCAATAAACACAATCATCATATTAATAAGTACAAGAACAAAAAGCACAAAATCATTTCATTAGATACCTTTGACATTATTTTAGATACCATTGACAGTTCATTAGATTCTGTTGAAATCATTTCATTAGATTCCTTCATTAAAGACCTTTGACAAAATTCAACATCCATCTATGGATATATTTCAATACAATAAAGGTAATGTAAAGGAAAGCCACAGTTTGCATCTCCCTAAATGAAGAAAAACTCAAAACATTCCCACTAAAGTGAGGAATAGGTCAAGGACGTCAATTTCCCCCTCTTGTCTGACATAGTCCTGTCTAGAACAGCAAGACAAGGAAATGGGGTAAAGAGGATACAACTAGGAAAAAATGCAATCAAGCCATCTTATTTGAAGATGATATAATTGTATATGTAAGACACCACCAGACAACTCTTACATCTGATGCATACACCCAGAAAATTAATTTGGTATGAAAATAAAACACACAACCAGTAGTTTTCTCTATACAAATAGCAAACACACAAGAAAGAAATCGAGAAGACAATACTACTTATCATCACCTCAAAAATTATCTTGGAACAGATGTAATCAAAGAGGTGAAAGACTGTACAGTGAACACTTAAAGACACTGAAAACTTGAAGATACCAGAAAGTGGAAAGACCTCCTGGATTAATGCTCATGGATTAATAGGATTAATATTGTGAAAATAACTATATGACTAAAAACAAACTACAGATTCAGTGTAATGTCCATTGAATTTCTAATGGTATTCTTCACAGAAATTGAAAAACAGTTTAAATTTCATATAGAAATACTAATGACCCAGGGTAGTCAAAATAGTCACATAATACAACAAAATTACTGTATGTATGACCATCCTAGATTTCAAGTTACACTACAGAACTATAGTAGTAAAAATAAATAAATAAGTAAATAAATAAATAAATAAACAAATAAATAAAACAAACCAGTTTGATAGTTGCATAAAAACATCCTCATTCGTCAATGGAAAGTAATGGAGGAAGAATATAAACCATACTTCTATAGCCAACCATTTTTTCCTTAAAAAGTCAATAATATTCATTGGAGAAAATACAGCCACTTTAACAAACAATACTGGTCAAACTGGTTGGCTACAATATAGAAATATGAAAATCAATATCCTCTCTCACCTTACCCAAAACTGAATGCCAAATGGATCAAGCACATCAAACATAGACTTGAATCTCTGAATCTGACAGTTGAGAAAACCACTGAACTTATCTGCCCAGAAAAGAACTTTTGGAACAGGGCAAAATACCAAGCATTAAGACAAACAATTAATCAATGGGACCTCATGAAACTACAATGTTTCCATACAGCAATGATATGATCACATGAATGAAGAACAATTTGAGGAATGGAAATAAATATTTACCACTTATACATCTGATAAAGGATTAGTAGACGGAATATAGAGAGAATTTAAAAAGAGATGAAACAAGAAAACAAACAACCTAAATATTTTCCAGTTAGCATGGTAGTTCCTCAAAAAGCTAAAAATATCATATGATCCAACTATACCACTCTTGGGTATACGTCCAAATGACTCCATATCTTATTTTATAAATATCTGCTCATATGTGTTCAATGATCCATTACTCAAAATAGCCAGGAAAACAGTTTCCATTAACCGATGAATGAAAAGTGACTATGTAGTGCATTTACACAATAGACCATTATTTAGGTGTTAAGAAAATGAAATTATTAAATTCACACGTAAATGATGGAGCTGGAAATAATCATTCTAAAGGTACCCCAGATCCTAAAGCAAAATATCATGCTTTATTTTCTCATCTGTGAATATTAGTGCTGCATTTTCAGATATATGTGCTTCAATTGGCATCTGTGGAGGTAAGGAAACTATTACAGAAAATAAGGAGGAGCTTTCACAATGCAACAGGAAAGGTTAAACTGGAGTTGGGGAGCAAACTGTAGGGTAGAGGAGGATATGAGGAGGGATAATTAGCACTAAAAATCTTTCAAAAAAGACATGGCTACCTTGTGGAAGCTCTAGGCATGTGCACGTGATTACTCTACTTAGAGACTAACAATAAAGAGTGCAGTACTAGGAATGGGTCACTTCTTTTAGAGTGTTTGTTCAGTGAGTTCCCACAGACACCCAAAACATTACAGGCCATCGCTGCTGCTCTTTGTTATAGCCTATAACTTAACAAGAAGAACTGATTACTGAGAACATCACCTACTTGAGTCACAGAATGTAAAATAAATAAAGTTGGTACTGACCTGGAAGCTTCATCACTACAGGAAGACGCTATGCAAGATATCAGAGAAGAGTAGCCATCAATTAATTATACCCAACTATGAACCCTGTGAGATACAATAATGACTGGCTTATAAAGACATGCCCACACATTTAATTGTGGCATGGATAACTTGGGAGTAAACAATCACTTGTTCATTAGATTTAAATTCCATTCCTTAAGATGAAACGCATACCTGGCACCATTATCAGGCTAAGAACATAATGTTAGACAGGTCGTAGGCCCTAGGGGAGTACCTGCCACTATTATGCTGCTAAATGGTATTGAACTGGCTCCTAATGAATTATTGTTATATCCATAGATCAATGCATCTCTCAATCCTCATCTGAGGAGATTCTACTTTCAGTGGATGGTGATTAACACAGAATTCCCAACCACCTGGTCCAGAGAGTAAGTGACAGCAGAATGTTCTTCCATGGCGGGTACTTATATACTACATTCTCCCTTCCCAAGCTCAGGAAGCACTCCCCACTGTATAAATCCAATCAGCTCAATGGCTGCCAGTCAAGAAATGATTCCTTGGTTTGTCATTGAGACCTTAGGGGGTGAGGTAGATGTTGTATACTCTTCAAAAAAGGAAAATTTAACAACACCTGTGTTGGTTGGGGTTTGTCAACTTGGCACAAACCTAGACATATCTAGGAAGAGGGAAAGTTAATTGAGAAAATGCTTACATAAGGCTAGTGAGCGGGCCAGTCTGTTTGACTTCTTAATTAGTGATTGATGTGGAAAGGCATATCCCATTATACATGGTGCCACCCCTGAATAGGTGTCTTGACTTGGGTTAGAATGCAGGCTGAACAAGGCAAAAGGAGCAAGCCAGTAAGTCATGTCCCTTCATGGCCTCTGCTTCAGCTCATGTCTCTAAGTTCTGGCTTTGAGTTCCTGCCCTAACTTGCTTCATTGACAGAGCATGCCCTGAGAGTTGTCGGAAGAAATAATCCCTTCCCTTCCAAGTTGCTTTTGTTCATGCTGTTTTATCACATCAGTAGTAACCCTAGTTCAGGCAGCAAGCGTGGTCTCCAGTTCTGCAGTTATGTAATATTGGGTAGCCAAGACAAAAGCACTTATGACTTCCTGATTTCTGAATATTTCCAAAGGAGAGCCAGAAGAAAAGGATTCAAAAGTCCCTGGCCTGTATGTTTCCCTGTCCCTTTTGTGGATAAAAATGAGCAAATAACACGAGCAAATGCATAAGGACCTGACAGAGCCGTTTATAGATATGCTATGTGTTTGGGCAGTGAAGACTAGCCACTCCAAGTGCTGTAGCTCCAGCACAGTAATGTTCAGAGACAGGGCAAGGGAACTCTTTCTGATGCTTGCAGGAAAACAATTGTGCCTATACTCTATTCTAATCGGTAGGGAGACTTCCTTCCCACAGAGGAAAAGCCATAAAGTATAACTCAAAGTACATGATTTTGGACCACATTTTGATTGTTAAAACAAAACCAATTTAAAAGTTCTATTGGGATGGGAGAGATTGCTCAGGGATTAAGAGCACTGGCTGCCAAGGACCTGGAATCAATGTTCAACACCCATATGACATCTTACAATGGTCTGCAAGTCCAGGCACGGTGAATCCAATGCCCTTGTGTACTGCACACACATAGGGCAAAGGCATTCCAGCAAACACTCATGCGCATAAAATGAAAATAATTATTAAATCTATAAACATTTTCTTTAGGAAGCACTTATCTATATTTTAGAATGAAATTGTTAAATTGTATGTTTTCTCCTTTTGCTTAGGGATTATTTTGCATTAGTTTGGTGGTAGTGGTGGTGATGGTGTGTGTGTGTGTGTGTGTGTGTGTGTGTGTGCGTGTGTGTGTGTGTGTGTGTGTGTTATGGAAGTATGTTCATGTAAGCCATGTGCACATGTGGAAGTAGAGGTCAGTGTCAGGTGTTTTCCTTAATGACTTTTCTCCTTATCTTTTGAGACAGAGTCTCAGGTTTTCTCACTGAATCTGGAGACCAGTTGTGTTACCTAGACTGGTTGACCAGGGAGCTCTCTAAAAGTGCATGCCACCATGGGGTGCTGGGAGTCTGACCTCAGTATTTCATATTTCCACAATAAAGACTTTACTTACTGAGTCATATCTCCATCTCAGCACTCATTTCAATTAATTAATTACCTAATCAATTGCACTTACTGCTTACACTAATACTATTAATGCAAACACATCTTCAACAGGCAGAAGAGTAATATAGAATCATTGTTGAAATTATGTTTTTCTTTTAATGTATAGAATTATATAAATATTCAAGGTGGTAGTTCAAATACATATGAAAATAATTTATTAAAAATAAAAATACAAGAAATGAGAGAAGTAAGTTGGGAATATCTCATTGGAAATCTGCCCCATTTTTGTTTACTTAACTTTGGTGAGAATAGCTCCCTGGCTTAGGGGTAGGTCTGCAGGTTAAAGATTGTAAGAGACCTGACACAACTCTTTTTTTTTAATGCCCATTTGCTTTAATTGAATTTAAAGCTGTTTCAAAAAAAAAAAAACCCATAAAGTATCAATTTAAAGATGTTTCAAGAAACCCATAAAGTATATTCACTACAAACCTTGCTAGGTTGATGTCAAATTATTTTGCCATTTTTTACTGTCACAGAGGAATCTCTGGTTTATCATGTTTAAGAACACATTAATTGAAGATAAAAAGTTATCAGAGCATGAGTATTAAACCTTGCAATTGACTACATTTGTTTCTACTTATATAATCTTTGAGTGACTATTCACACTTCTAAAATATATTATACATATAATTGCATCAAGCCGAACACTGGGCTGATGGAGTAAGGGGAATGAAGTGAACATTCAAAGATTGTCAAAATGTGCAAATACAAATATTCCCCAGGGACTGAGCAGGCACTGTCCATAAGGTGTCCCTCCTATTCTTACATGTTGGGCTGATGACTTGTGTCTGTTCATTAAGGAAACTTTGGTTGGCAAGCTGCTGTGTCTAGGATAATTCGTTAGTACAGCTACAATGTAGATATAGACATGTAACAATGATTCTCTTCTGGGTTTGAATGAGAATGGCTCCATAGACTCATGTTTAAATGCTGAGTCCCCAGTTGGTGAACTGTTTGGGAAGGATTAGAAGATGTGGGCTATTGGAGTAGGTCTGGTCTTTTGGAATAAATGTGGTTTTGTTGGAGGAGGTGTGGCACTGAGAGTTGGCTTTGAGGTTTCAATACCCAAGGTCAGGCCAAGTGTGTTTCTTGCTCTGCCTATTGCCTTAAGATCAGGATGCAAAGCTCTCAGCTATTGTTCAGTCACCATGCCTACCTGCTTCCCACCATGGTGATCCTAGATTGACTCTCTGTAAGCTGTAAGCAAGCCCTCATTAAATACTTTCTTTTATAAGAGTTGCTTGGTCATAGTGTCTCTTCACAGTAACTAAGACAGAATCATAGTGAGGAATCCCTTCTTGTAAATGTTACAATAAACAGGATCCTCCACAAGCAAAACAGCTTTTCAGTTAACTATATTCAAGGTGCTTCCTGAAAACAAGCAGGACTTAAGTAATGCATTAAAATAATACATGTTTGAGAAGAAAATAAATCAATTAGATATAAGTATAGAGTGTGTGTGTGTGTGTGTGTGTGTGTGTGTGTGGTTGTATGTGTAGTAGGATGTGGTTGGGGGTAGGATGTGTGTAGAGATCAGAATATGGGTGGGGAGTCAGATATGGATGGAAATATATGGTCAAAACAAACCCCAGAAGAACATATCAAGGTATAATAAAAGGCAAGGCACATGGTAAGGACCTGGTGTGAAGTATCCCATAGGTGATATCCACACGTACTCGTCTATCTCCCTCTGAGTAGGTGAGACTTTTCCAAAGATCAAGAAAAATAATCTAATATGTATGCACATGCGTGTAACTGTGGCAGCCATCAGTGAGTCCAACTGTGGTGGATGCAGCTGCTAATCACCTTTGCATCTTCCCAAGATATCCAAATGAAGACAATTTTAAGGAAAAAAAGAGAAAGATTTAATTTCACTCAACTTTTCAAAGGGTTGGAGTAAAGTTTTTTGGTTTTGTTCTTTGGGGACTTTTGATATAGAACATCACGAGATCATGAAGGCCATATAGAAACTGTCTGGAGAACCAACAGCATGATGACAAAAGAACCTGCTGTGTTTCTTCAGACAATCCTAGCTACCAAAGGCTGCCTCTTGTTAACTATTATCAGTCCCTCAAGGATACAACAGGTACCAATGAGCCTCCTTCTCAAGCAACTTACAGAATCTCTTTTCTGGATGAAATCCCAATCATTTCATTTTTCCTTGTATATAGTATGGACATGTGTATGCACACACACGTGGAGACCAGAGGAGAATGTGTAATGTCCTGTCTTATCCCCTTGGACCTGGAGCTTGTCATATGCTTTAGCCAGCAGCTGGCCAGACAGATCCCAGGCTCTGCTTGCTTTTGCTTCTTCACCACTGGTTTGGTTCACACAGCCAAGGTTTGGTTTTACACAGGTCCTGGGGATGCAAATGTGAACCCTCAGACTTGCATCATAAGCACATCCACCCTCTGAGCCACCTGCTAGGCCCTCATTTATTTTTGAAATATACTAGAGATTTCAAGGGTACAGTATGCATGCCCAAGTAAAAATCCCATCTGGCCTCCAAAGCCTTTTTTGTCTCCTTGAGGTTCCCATCTATTCGACTTTGAGAAGGGATGTCTTTGAATTTCAGAATAGAGGTCATTTTTGGTGGAAATGCTTTGGTATCAAGGTTTAGTCAGAAGGGAGCCTAGGGAAGAAAAACACAAATACACTAGAGAGGAACTTAAGCATCTTCTTTCTGAACTCAGTGTTTTTCTTACACCTTCTTCCTCTCCTCCTCTTTCCTTTCCTTTCTTTCTTGAATCTTCCATTGTTTTCTCTTTTTGCACAAAGAGAAGGACAGACTGCTTAAGAGGTAACTCATGGACTCTCTTCAACATTTTGGAATCACACATCCCTCAGAAAATACAAAAACTATTACGTTTCTACCAAGAAAAATGTATATATACACAATACTTTATAAATAAAGTTCAGAGAATTCACAGTCCATTTGTAATCCTTACAAATATGAGCGTCAATGGACCCGAACCCCCCACGGTCGTCCTGGAGTTCGGACCACCAACCAAAGAATACACATCTATTGACCCATGGTTCGGACTACATATGTGGCACAGGACGACCTTGATGGCCATCAGGGAGAAAGGAGAGGCCCTTGGGCCTGAGGGTGCTAGAGGTCCCAGTAAAGGGGAATGTCAAGGTGGGAATATGGGGATGGCTGGGCGGGTAGGTGGGAGGAGGAATTCCCTCACAGAGGCAGGGAAGGGGAGGGGATAGGGGGTTTCCAAAGAGGAGAACCAGAAAAGGGGAAACATTGGAAATGTAAATAAAGTATCAAAAATAAATAAATTAATTAAAAAAAAAACAAATACGAAGCTTTCAGTTTATAATCGATTAAGAATCTCTGTTGGGGCTGGAAAGATGGCTCAGTGGTTAAGAGCACTGACTGCTCTTCCAGAGGTCCTGAGTTCAATTCCCAACAACCACATGGTGGCTCATGACTATCTGTAATGGGATCCGATGTTCTCTTCTGGTGTATTTGAAGACAGCTACAGTGTACTCATATGCATGTATTAAATAAACATTAAAAAGTATCTGTTGGTGAATCTTAGGAACTATATAAACACATAGTTAGAGAATGGGTAGCAAAGATTAGAGCTTGTGTGTGTGTGTCTTTGTGAGTGTGTGTGTATGTGTACATAAGTGTGTGTTTGTGTGCATATGTGTATCTGTGTGTGTATATGTGTGTCTGTGTATGTGTTTATGTCTGTGTGTGTCTGTGTGTATATATGTGTGTGTATGTGGGGAGAGAGGGGGAGGGGAGAGGGATTATTCATTTGAAAATACTCTTGTATTTGGGAAGAATTTTACATACTAATTTTATGAAGTTATAAAAAGTTTATATTTAATCTTTCCTAAATTTGAAATCAATTTATACTTATTTTATTTTATGTGCGAATCTTAGTATACTCATTTCTTATAAAGAATTTTTTCCACTTCTTTACCTTACACAGAACAACATATGAATGGGTTTTAGTGGTGTTAAACACATTAGTGGACTGGACACATTCTTTTATTCAATAAGTGTTTGTGGAAGACTTACATGGAGCCAGCCATTGGTCTTTGACTACATGGAAGATCGAATGGGAGTCATCCACAGAGTTCATGACCTTCATGAAGAGAGGCTAGGTAAAGCAACAGGAGTGAAGCATCTTGGGTGCTCTGTGTCAGGTCATGTGTATGGTGTGCCCTATGGAAAGGGCAGCTGCCTCAGAGACATCACTGTCTTACTGTTTGTGCTGCAACAATGCAGATCTAGTATTAAACCTTCATGAAACAATTTACTTAAATGTCTGAATTTGTTTCATTTCTTTTATCTATACATAATTCCCAAGAATTAGGAGTGAGCTCCAGATAATTAGACCTGGGCTCAAGTCTGGGCACTGGAGAGTGACAGCTCTCTGATGGTTCCTTAAATACAGAATCTGGTTTCTACTAAAGGTATTGGTTTGGAGTGCACTGTGAATAAGCTAAATGACTCAAAATTACTCAGGAAAGGGCCCTACCTAAAACCATCAAGAAACGTTTGTAAGTGCTTGTTATTATTTTTATTTTTGTAAATGTTTTGGTTTTAAATTGTTGAACTTATAGTTTGATTGGTAACATCTTAAAATATCATCTAAATCCCTAATTTAAACATTAATAAAAACAAAAATAAAAATAAAACCAACAAACCAAAACCAAAACCAAAAACAAAAGTAAAATGAAGATAAAGCCTTAAACAATAAAATAGTTGTCAGGTGGTTAAGATTCACCATCTTTTTGGAAGATAATTGTATGTAATGTTAAGTTAAGTTCACATAACAGTTATAAAAATATCAGTAGAAAATTTGCCAACACAAAGCACAAGAAAAATTGACAATTTTTCCTTTAAAGATCAATATTTGGAGATTCTGTTTTCAGCTGAGATGGAGTTACAGAGATCATCTTTTCCCTTGAGACAACCGAAGATACAGAATTAAATGTATTGGACAATGATTTTGAGATACTGGACATCAGACAGCACAGGAGAGTAACTCTTGAGGGAAGAGACAGAGATGAGCAGGTGTGAATCCTGTACCCCCTGGTGCCTGGAGAGTGCTTTCAGGCTGTAATGCAAAGAGGAGGGACTTAAGCCAACTCCAAAGGGCTCCCTCAATGGATGAGGCAAGGCTCAGAGTTCAGGGAACTAGAAGCAGCTGGAGTTCACAGGGCCCAGTAACAGAGAAACCTCAAAGAAGGTAAGACAATGAAGATGTGTGTGTGTGTGTTTGTGTTTGTGTGTGTGTGTGTGTGTGTGTGTGTGTGTGTGTGTGTGTGTGTGTGTGAGAGAGAGAGAGAGAGAGAGAGAGAGAGAGAGAGAGAGAGAGAGAGAGAGTCTTCAGAGATTGCTGGCAAATCTTAACTGTTTATTATTAGTGTGCAATGTGAGTAAGCTATGTGATGATAGGAGCTAAAAATATCTGAAAATATTAGAAGAACAGCTTCCAAGGTTCATGTATCTGGGAACGTCATAGTGATACTAGGAAGAATCAATGGATGTATCTTTGCAACTCTAGCAACTTTAACTATAAACCAAAGAGCTTCCCCCATGTCAGTCAAAGCTAAAGAGTAAATCCTCCCAAAGTTCTAAGTATTTGCAAACAACTTACTGAAAACAAAGACAGATCAGACACCATTACAATCACACAGAAGCATCCAGCATCCAACCAAATAAGTTAACCAATACTAGCCACCCAATTTAAAATTAGGAAAAATTCAAAGATTTGAGTTCCAATGAATGATGAATAAAAGAATCAGGAGAAATATAACCAGGAAAGTCTCAGATGAAAATATTAGAAGAAAGTGCAAAAATATAAGGTCCCAGACTGGAGAAAAGGAGAGGATAGCAGATCCAAGTGTTGCTCTGTCTTTCTGCAGATACAGGGTAACCAGCCACCTCCTATTTTTATCCCTGTGCCTTCCTGCCAGGATGGTCACACTGGCAACTGTGAACCAATATAAATTCTTCCTTCCTAACAGTAATATTGTTACAAATTTTGCAAAGGAAATTAAAAAGTAACAATTACATCTTCCACTTCTCTAAGATAATATAACTATAAATATTAAAATATTTAAATCTATCACTAAAAACAGTAAAAAAGAGGAAGCACAAACTAACATAACAATTGAAATGGAATGCTGAAATGCATCACACTGGACCAGGAATTTAGCTCAGTGGCAGAGTGCCTAGCATCTTCAAGACTCTCAGTTCAATCCCCAGTATTTCAAACAGGGCAAAACAAACAACTTCCCAAATCCAAATAAATACATTTATTATATTCATACTCCAAAAGAAAGAAAAAAGAAATAGAAGGATGAAAATCATATAAAATAGTATATAATTTCAAAAGTAAATCTTAACATTTAATGTGGAGATGGCATGATCTATAATTATAGATATTTAAACATTGACAGAGACTGAAAACATGGTTTGTATTTGTTAGAGATGCCAATAAAAGCAAAAAGAAATCGATAATTAATCCATGCAACTGGCTCCTTTGACTATGGAAGTTGACATATGCCGATATGTGTAGGTAACAACATCAGACAGCTAAGTAATCAAGGGTTTCCATGATCTATTTGCAGTTTCAAATATAAAGGGCAGAGAAACCAGGAAATAAGATGATAGTCCAGTGGACAAACAAGAAGGCTTGACTGAGGGGGCATCACATACACCTGCAATCACACCACTTAGCAGGCTTAGGCAGGAGGATTAAGTCTTAGTGAGACCTTGTGTCAAACAAAGCAACAAGCAAGCAAAGAAAAATCATCAACCCGGCTTGAGAGCAAAAAAAAATATCAACGCTTTATTTCAAATGCAACACTGCAAGTTGAGTCAAAAATCTGAATAAAACTGTCAGGTCGCCAACTCACATTCTGTAGTCCACCTGCAATCAGTAACAGGTCCAAGACAAGGAAGACAGTGCTATAATCATGTTGGTCACTAAAATAAGGTAACTGTAAGGATTTCAGTACCTGACTTTAAGTCACGGACTTAAGATTCAGAAAAGAAAATAAGTAGGGAGACACCAGATCTCTCTATCTCAGATAAGCACAGAAATGTCTCCCTCCTATGTGTACTCAGACCCTTTCTCAGGAGGGAATTTATCTTAGCCTACAAAGCAAGTTTTAGCAAGTATTCCATAAACCCCTGCTAAGTATCACCTCTGTTCAGAGTAGCATGGAACTGAGAATCAATAATCACAAGAATTGCAAGAAATTTAGAAGATCATGCAAATCAAGCATCATTCTCCCCGACAATTGATTATAAAAAAAAAAAAAAAAAAAAAAGGAGAAATTGTAAAATATTGAAGCAAATGAAAATAGATTTATAGCACAGTGAAATGTGTTGGATACAGCAAAAGCAAGCCTAAAGGGGAGACCTCTGCCTGGACCACCAGGGCTCCATAGCCAAATAGCACTGGGAGAAAGCTAGAATCCCAGGAGTGTGGAAAAGTCCATGACTGGGGGTAAGACAAGCACCACTGCACAACGGGACCCACCCTGAATCCTCAGGAAACAGGGACTGAGGAACAGCCGGGGACAGGAGCCTTCGGGTTCCATCTGTAGCTGGGGACCTCTGCCTGGGCCACCAGGGCTCCATTGCCAAATGGCGTGGGAAGAAAGCCCTTAAAGAGGAAACACAAAAATCCCTTAAAGAATTACAGGAAAACACAATCAAACAGACGAAGGAAATGAACAAAACCATTCGGGAACTAAAAATAGAAATAGAAACAATAAGGAAATCACAAAAAGAGTAAGAAAGCTTAAGAAAGAGATCAGGAGTCATAGATGCAAGCATCACCAACAGAATACAATAGATAGAAGAGAGAATCTCAGGTGCAGAAGATGCCATAGAAAACATTGACACAACAGTCAAAGAAAAGGCAAAATGCAAAAAGCTCCTAACCCAAAACATCCAGGAAATCCAGAACACAATGAGTAGACCAAAATAGGTATAGAAGAGAGTGAAGATTCCCAACTTAAAGGACCAGTAAATATCTCAAACAAAATTATAGAAGAAAACTTCCCTAACCTAAAGAAAGAGTTGAACATAAGCATACAAGAAGCCTACTGAACTCCAAATAGATTGGACCTAAAAAGAAATTCCTCCTGTCACATTATAGTCAAAACACCAAATATACAAAACAAGGAAAGAATATTAAAAGCAGTAAGAGAAAAAGGTCTAGTAACATATAAAGGCAGACCTATCAGAATTATACCAGACTTCTCAACAGAGACTATGAGATCCAGAAGATCGTGGGCAGATCTCATACAGACCCTAAGAGAACATGAATGCCAACCCAGGCTGCTATAACCAGCAAAACTAACAATTACCATAGATGGTAAAACCAAAATATTCTATGACAAAACCAAATTTACACAGTAAGTTTCCACAAACCCAGCCCTACAAAGGATAATAGATGGAAAACGCCAATAGAGGGAAACTACACCCTAGAAAAAGCAAGAAAGTAATCTTTCAACAAACCCAAGAGAAGATAGCCACACAAACCTAAAAAAACATAAAAAATAATAGGAAGCAAAAATCACTATTCCTTAATATCTCTTAACATCAATGGACTCAATTCCCCAATAAAAAGACATAGACTGACAGACTGGATCCATAAACAGGACACAGCATTTTGCTGCATTCAGAAAACACACACCTCCATGTTAAAGACAAATACTACCTCAGAGTAAAGGGCTCGAAAACAATTTTCCAGGCAAATGGTGCTGAAGTAGCCATTCTAATATCGGATAAAATTGACTTTTAACCAAAAGTTATCAAAAAAGATAAGGAAGGACACTTTATACTCATCAAAGGAAAAATCTACCAAGAAGAACTCCCAATTCTGAACATCTATGCTCTAAATGCAAGGGCACCCACATTCATAAAGAAACTTTACTAAAGCTCAAACTACACATTGCATCTCACACAATAATAGTGGGAGACTTCAACACCCCACTATCATCAATGGACAGATCTTGGAAACACAAACTAAACAGAGACACACTGAAACTAACAGATGTTAGAAACCAAATGGATTTAACAGATATCTATAGAAAATTACATCCTAAATCAAAAGAATATACCTTCTTCTCAGCACCTCATGGTACCTTGTCCAAAATTGATCATATAATCGGTCACAAAACAAACCTCAACAGATAAAAGAAGATTGAAATAATCCCATGACTCCTATCAGATCAGTATGGATTAAGGCTGATCTTCAATGGTAACAACAACAGAAAGCCCACATACACATGGAAGCTGAACATACTCTACTCAATTATAACTTGGTCAAGGAAGAAATAAAGAAAGAAATTAAAGCCTTCTTAGAATTTAGTGAAAATGAAAGTACAACATATCCAAAACTATGGGACACAATGAAAGCAGTCTTTAAGAGGAAATCTCATACCTCTGAATGCCTCCAAAAAGAAACTGGAGAGGGCATATATTAGCAGCTTAACAGCACATCTGAAAGCTCTAGAACAAAAAGAAGCTAATACATCCAAGAGGAGTAGAAGGCAGGAAATAATCAAATTAAGGGGTAGAATCAACCAAGTAGAAATAAAAAGAACTATACAAAAAATCAACAAAAGCAGGAGCTGGTTCTTTGAGAAAATCAACAAGATAGATAAACCCTTAGTCAGACAAACCAGAGGGCATAGACACAGTATCCAGTATCCAGTATCCAAATTAACAAAATCAGAAATGATAAAGAGGGATATAACAATAGAATCTGAGGAAATTCAAAAAGTGATCAGATCCTACTACAAAAGCCTATACTCAACAAAATTGGAAAATCTGGATGAAATGGATAATTTTCTACACAGATACCAAATACCAAAGTTAAGTCAGGATCAGATAAACCATCTAAACAGTCCCATAATGCCTAAAGAAATAGAAGCAGTCATTAAAAGTCTCCCAACAAAAAAGCCCAGGACCACATGAGTTCAGTGCAGAATTCTATCAGACCTTCAAAGAAGACCTAATACCAATACTCTTCAATCTTTTCCACAAAATAGAAACAGAGGGAACACTACCCAATTCCTTCTATGAGGCTACAGTTACACTGATACCAAAACCTCACGAAGACTCAACAAAGAAGGAAAACTTCAGACCAATTTTCCTTTGAATATCGATGCAAAAATACTCAATAAAATTCTCGCAAACCACATTAAAATGATCATTCACCACAATCAAGTAGGCTTCATCCCAGGGATGCAGGGATGGTTCAATACCTGGAAATCTGTCAATGTAATCCACTAAATAAACAAACTCAAAGAAAAATACCACATGGTCATTTCATTAGATGCTGAAAAAGCATTTGACAAAATTCAACATCTCTTCATGATAAAAGTCTTGGAAAGATCAGGAATTCAAGGCCCATACCTAAACATAGTAAAAGCAATATACCACAAACCAGTGGCCAACATCAAACTAAATGGAGAGAAACTTGAAGCAATCCCACTAAAATCAGGGACTGGACAAGGCTTTCCACTCTCTCCCTATCTATTCAATATAGTAATTGAAGTTCTAGCTAGAGCAATTAGACAACAAAAGGAGGTCAAAGGGATACAAATTGGAAAGGAAAAAATCAAAATTTCACCATTTGCAGATGATATGATTCTATGCTTAAGTGACCTGAAAAACTCCACCAGAGCACTGCCTCAGTTGATAAACAACTTCAGCATAGTGGCTGGATATTAAATTAACTCAAACAAATCAGTAGCCTTCCTATACTCAAAGGATAAACAGGCTATGATAGAAATTATACAAATGACACCCTTCACAATAGTCACAAACAATATAAAGTATCTTGGTGTGACTCTCACCAAACAAGTGAAAGATCTGTATGACAAGAACTTCAAGTCTCTGAAGAAAGAATTCGAAGAAGACCTCAGAAGTTGGAAAGATCTCCCATGCTCATGGATTGGCAGGATTAATATAGTAAAAATGGCCCTCCTGCCAAAAGCAATCTACAGATTCAATGCATCTCCATCAATATTCCAACTCAATTTTTCATTGACTTAGAAAGAGCAATTCTCAAATTCATTTGGAATAACAAAAAACCCAGGATAGCAAAAACTATTCTTAACAACAAAAGAACTTCTGGGGGAATCAGTTTCCCTGATCTGTACTATAGAGCAGTAGTGATAAAAACTGCATGGTATTGGTACAGTGACAGGCAGGTAGATCAATGGAATATTATTGAAGACCCAGAAATGACGCCGCACACTTGTGGTCACTTGATCTTTGCCAAAGGAGATAAAACCATGCAGTGGAAAACAGACAGCATTTTCAACAAATGGTGCTGGTTCAAGTGGCAGTCTATACATAGAAGAATGCAAAATGATCCATTCCTATATCCCAGTACAAAGTTCAAGTCCAAGTGGATCAATAACGTCCTCAGAAAACCAGATACACTGAATCTAATAGAAGAGAAAGTGGGGAAAATCTCGAACACATGGGCATAGGGGAAATGTTCCTGAACAGAATACCAATGGTTTATGCTCTAAGATCAAGAATCTACAAATGGGACCTCATGAAATTGCAAAGCTTCTGTAAGGCAAAGGACACTGTCAATAGGACAAAACGGCAACCAACAGATTGGGAAAAGATCTTTACCAATCCTTTGTCCGATAGAGGGCTAATATCCAATATATACAAAGAACTCAAGAAGTTAGACTCCAGAGAACCAAATAACCCTATCAAAAAATGGGGAACAGAGCTAAACAGAGAATTCTCAACTGAGGAAACTCCTAGGGCTGAGAAGCACCTGAAGAAATGCTCAACATCCTTAGTCATCAGGGAAATGCAAATCAAAACAACCCTGAGATTCTACCTCATACCAGTCAGAATGGCTAAGATCAAAAACTTCAGGAGGTGGAAGGAGAATGGAGCAGAAGCACATGGCCTGAAGAAATCACAAGTTATAGAGGGTCTCATGGATGGGGAATATAGTAGCATAGTGGTAGATCTGCCCAATCTAGGTTGTAGCTTGTATTCCCATTAATTGAGTTGTGTTTTCTTTGCCTGAGCTTATTTGGGTTGGAGATTACTGCAACAAATTAACAAATTGAAAACCAATAGGAAAAAACATTTGGAGGCTTGTTTGTAAATAATAAATAAAATCCTAATCCTACTACATGGATTAACACAAAGAGAACCAACTGAATAAAAAATGAAAGAAGAGATTATCACCAAGTCTATAAATTATGGGAGAAAATTATTTTATTGTTAAGGTCTGGAGAACCCAGTGGGGTCACTATGTAACTAGACCCACAGAATAATAAAGAAACTGAGCATTTCTGTGTACCAGAAACAAGGAAAGAGAGTGAATCATGAGTTTACCCCCTTTTAACCCCTCAAAGAAAAGTCCTCGCCCCACTGTAGAAAACTAAGAGTCATGATGCTATATCTCAGACAGACACAGAATATTAAGGAACATAACTCAGCCCACAGATTAAAGTGCACATTGAATTGACCCTTCAAAAGTCAGGAAAAAAAGAGCAGTCTCTTTTATAATTTATTGATGAATTTAATAAATTTGGGAAAATGAACATTCACCAGCAGAAGAGTCTGCAGTAGGCATTTATTCTAATTATTGACTCTCATGGTGTGGACATTCATCTTTTGTAAAAACCGAAATGTTGGGGTCAGAAGAGATGCCTCCTTTTGGAGAGGACCAAAGTTAGGTTCCTAGCACTTCTGCTGGTCTGGTCAACCCCCCCCCCCCCGTAACTTTAGCTCCAAGAGATCAGATGCTCACTTCTGGACTCTGCTGGCAACTTAACTCATGTGTGCATACCCTCACACAGACAGGCATGTGCATATAATTAAAATAATGAAAATGAATTTAAAAACTGATGTAAATTAACTACAGGATCATTATTTATGACAAAAGCTGGACACAACTTCTGAGTCTTCAAGAGTCTATAGGATGAATAAACAAGTCATCAGTTCTTGAGACTGGATTACATCAACCTAAAGAAGGTAGACCCAAACATGCATATTCTTTTTGTCACTCTAGAAAGTTAAATATATGAAACCTGGGATCAAAAGTGTCATCGTTTCCTTGTTTCTAGTCAAAGCTCATTAGTAATCTCATAATTTACTATGGATGGCATCTTATCTCCATAAATGTAACTAACGTGAGCCTTTCTTCTTTTAAAAATATTTCTGTAAATTTGTGTGTGTGTGTGTGTGTGTGTGTGTGTGTGTGTGTGTGTGTGTGTGTGTGTGCCCCTGTCACAGTGCACATGTGGAAGTTAGAGGACAACTTGGCGTGACAATTCTTTCCTTCACCATCATGGACCTTGACCACCCTCAGACCATCAGGTAAGTCAGCCATGTCTTTGACCACGGAGCAATCCTTCAGCCTGGCCAGAAAAATGTGTGCATATCTCTTTTGTGAGCTACATTTGGGACTTGCTTTTCTTCCTCCCCAGCTTATGATAAATGTTTAACAGTGGTGTGTACAATTCTAATTTGTATCCTGTGGGAGTACTCTACAAGGATAAGTATCTTGTCTGAACATGTTCCTTTACATGGATATACACGTATTTTGAAGGCAGATTTCATTGATATTCCAGAAGGATGGAGCAATGAGTGAATTCTCAATCAGTGCTTAAACACAGCCTCCAACATGATCTCAAGACCTTGAATACTTTCTTGAACATTATAGACAGTTCAGTTAATTTCTAAAATGAGTAAGAAGAGGCATCTGCAAGATTTCTTGTAAACTTATTAGGATAACTGACTCTAAGTCACAAAAGATCATTTTTTCCATCCTTTATGCTTATTAATATGGTATCATGTGTTGAGTACAAGAATAGACAGTCTAGAGAAATCTTGAAGCCACTGTTGGTATTGGCTTCTGATCCAGTGCTTCAAAGGGTAGCCATACCTGGCTTGTATGTGACTCATTAGCATTCATTGAAGGACATGCACCTAGGACACTAGCTCAGTCATCTTGAAATATGTCCATTGGAATCATTTGGATTTTTTTATTTTTAAATTTGAAAGCCCAGACCATATTTGAGACAAAATTAGAATCTTTAAACTTGGAACAGAGGCAAGATTATTTCTGAAGGTTTAATTTTCTTGGTTGAGTCTAGCAAGTTTGAAACCTCCCAGTACAGATTCTAAGATAATGTATTACTATTAAATATGAATTATTTATGGGAAATGATAGGCACTCTTAGAAAATAAAAAGAGAGAGGGAGAGAGAGAAGGGAGTCTGAAATGGAACCTATAATCCTAAATACAGAAAGACCTACAAGCACTTGGGATATAGTCAAGCTCCTTAGGATCAGAGAGGGAAAGTTTTAAAATAAACATTTTAATTTATTCTTTCTCAGTTTTGCAAAGCACGTACACAGGCACACACACACACACACACACACACACACACACACACACACACACACACATACACACACACACACACAGCAAAATGAAATTTGACCATATCTTCTTGTTTTTCTCTATTTCCTCACTTTTCTCAACAGATTCCCTCCTTTATCTCTGCAAGCTACACTCCTGCTTCCATGTCTTCTCTCTCTCTCTCTCTCTCTCTCTGTCTCTCTCTCTCTCTCCATATGTACATGGCCCACATATATCACAGAGTTATACTCAGCTGTAAAGAAAGTGAAATCCTGAAATTCACAGGTGAATGGAGTCTACTCTAACAAGTAAGGTAAATCAGACCTAGAAAGGCAAACACTACATGTTCTCTGCTATTTGGCAATCCTAGATCCAAACCTTCAGATATGATTCTATAATCTGAAGTAGCTACAGATACCTAGAAAAGGACGATATTGGTGTGTGAGAACAAGCACTATAGAGGAAGATACTGAGACACAAGTGGTAATAAATAGAAGAAGGGTACTAGGCACAGGGTAGGGAGCTGTAACTGGAAATGGGAAGGAAGATAATTCAGAGGGAGGTTGTAGAGATAGATAACATTAAGGGTTTCCTAAAAGCAATAGGGAAATATAATTTTATGTTTGCTGAAAAATACATTATTGAAATTACACCACTAGTTGGAGAGAATACTCCTTCTAAGACCAATACAATATTTAACAAAAACATATTGCAGGCCTGGGATATGCCCTGAGTTGTTGATTAGGAGAGTCCAACATGCCAAAGAATACTTCTAAGGTTAAATATATTTCTTTGTGTGCATCATGGCATCTTCATTACTTTTACGCTATTACAATCATCACACATTTCTGTAAAATATTATAGGTAGTTTAGAAGACACTTTCTCACTTCCACATATACATGACCTTAACAGAAGATATTTTACAAGTATCAAACAGTCTTTAAATATTATTTTAAGTCTGTGTAGCCTAAACTCACATTTTATGAGTGACCGTGTGTTATGCTGTATCTCTGAAATTTTATTTTTTAAGTACTTTAAAAATAGATCCAACAATACTTTTAATATTTTATTATGCATTTTAAAATATCTAGTAGACAGGATTTTGAATATTCCTAAATCAAAGACAATAAATGTTTAAAGTAATGAGTGTGCCAACTACTCTTATCTAACACTGCTACCATATGTGAAATAACACATACAGTTTTTATGTAAAAGCTGAAAATGAATTTCACAATATATTTGGAGAACAATTATGGCCAAGTCAACCATCCACGTTTCATTACTTAAATCTCTAAATCAAACTTACACCTTTTTAAAAATGTGTTATATAGTACTGAATAAGAGAACTGGGTGCCAATTCTTCTTTTAAATAGAAGAGCAAAGTTTGGAGTCTGTATAAAAAGAAAATCTTATTTTTGTACAATGAATGTGATACTTTTCCAACTTGCTCTTTTTTGGAGTCTTCCAGGAAAAATGTAATGGCAATAATGTCTTTGACAAAGAATGTTTCTGTTGCTTGAGAAGTCAAGAGCTTCCAGCTCTGCAAACCTGTCTTTTTCCTGGAGAGTGACCTCATCCCTTGGATCTTGCTCAGGGAAGAAGGGGCCTTGGCCCCTCCCACTGGTGCCACTCCTGGGTTGGACTGAAGTGTCTGCCACCTTGATGATTGTTGGAATGTGTCAAGACTAAATATAGACCAGGGTGAATGGAGCGCCTGGATGCACAACATTGTGAACCCTCTCCTCCTCCCCTTTCTTTGTAATTTTACCAAGGTGTGGATGTTTTTGTTCACTGCTTGGCAGTTGCTCACCAGGCAAATCAGACAGAGGGACAGGAAGGAATATGGGTCAAAATTACATCATGGTTGCCAGGAGTGCTAGATTTTATTCACCAGCCTTGAATGACCTTAAGGATTTAATATCCTTTTACCATTCCAAGCCTTTCCAGGATTCGAGTTGTTCTGAAAAAAACAAAAAACAAACAAACAAACAAAACACCCTGTTTGCACTCTCCATGGCTGTGACAAGACTATAGAGTTGTAGGGTTGTTGCAGACATGTGTTTGTTTTAAGAGCATCTGCATAAACAATGTCTGTTGCTGTGACTTAGATGCCACACACTACAAGATGGTGGCATGCACAAGATGAAAGAACCCTTGTTCAAATCAAGCAGATCTGATTTGCTGAACATGTATCCTTGGTAATGTTGAAGCTATTTCTTCACAATTAGACAGATCTCCTATGATGACTTTGCCCTTAGGTGACTCTTTCAGCATCTGGGCATGATCTGTGTAATCAGCCACATTTATTATGGAATTCTGGTCCATGGCTGGTCAGGACAGCTTTTGTCTCACTATTGGCTGATACTTAGAATCACAATCTGTTTGTTTGGGTTTGGACTTTTAAAAAGCAACAAAGCTTTCAGTTGCTGATGCATATGCCATGTAGTTAATAGCTGCACTTAGCAAAATGAATCACTTCCAGTGTCACTGTCTTATACTATGCTGGATCTTCAATATGCATGGGTTATTTCCTGCATCCATATGTTGTTGCATTATAAGATAGTAATGAGATAAGAACTCCTTCTTTCAAAGAAATTACTTTATGGTCCAATAATTTCCTTTACTTCAACATTGGTGACTCTGGTATTTCAATTCAGCAGGAGTTTCTCTTTGGAATGATGTAATAGTGATGGTGTTAGCTTACTTTCTGGTAGAGTTGTATAATTTGATTTTTTTTAACTTAAAAATTCTTAAGTGGCTTTGCCCTTATTCATATCTTGCTGCTTTTAATATTGACCCAAGGAAATGAAATAGTAGACAATAGTCTGTGAGTGAGAGTATAACACAGAGACAATACAATGCCCTTGATGAGACTCCATTACAATTGGTCACCTAAGATTCAATGTGGAGGTTCAGTAGCCACTTGTGTAGGCTGTGAAGACTGGGTAAGGCAGAAGCAGAGCCAACATCATGTTGCATTTCACAAGTAAGTAGTAGATGGTTAGCATACCTTATTGAAATGAGCTTCTATGGCAAGATACAGAGATATGATGGGGCTATGTCCAAACTCAGGATTCTAGACATGGTGAATCCTAAGAAGTCCAGCTTGTTCAGGCACATCTCCTAGTCATTCTTTACAAATATTTTTTATATCTATTTATTTATTTTTGTTTATTTACTGCGTGTTTGTGGGTGCATGTGTTTGCCACAATATGTATGACAATGTCAACATGGCTTGGATCTATCCCAGATTGACAGTTTTGACAGCAAGCACCTTTACCAACTGAGCCATCTCATCAGCTCCCCACATATGATATACTTCACAAATCTAAACATAGAATTGTGTGGACACTGGGCTAATTCTCTCCTTTTTGGTCCAACTTTAGTGTATGTGCTGCTGTCACTCTAAGAAACTCTCCTTTTAAGCCAGGCAGTGGTGGCACATGCCTTTAATCCCAGCACTTGGGAGGCAGGGGCAAGTGAATTTCTGAGTTTGAGGCCAGCCTGGTCTACAGAGGGAGTACACCCAGGGCTACACAGAGAAACCCTGTTTCGAAAAACCAAAAAAAAAAAAAAAAAAAAAAGGAAGACAAGAAACTCTTCTTTTCCACCCAACTGCAGGGGCTGAGTTTCTTTCAACTTGGCTTCTTCATACTCTGGTGATAGATGATCTTTTTGGCTGACTGAGCTTCAAGGGAAACAAACAACTTAGGAACTATGAGAGGGTTTGTCAAACTTGATACTATCCAAATTGTGAGTGGAGTAATTCTTAGTTTTGAAGGGCTGTGATGTACACATCAGAATGCCCTGTATATTCTAAAAGCAAAATTGTTCTCTACTGTCCAGCTGTGACAAAAATACCTTGAGATGTCACCAAATGCCCTTCAGCAAAATATCCAACAAGAATTTTCTTTGCCAATTCAAATCCGAACACTTAATCATCTACTAAAGGTCTCCTGTGGGACTTGTGACCTCTCAGTCTTGATATATCCAACCTAAGTCAAAACTGCTACCTTCTAATGCTGTGACCCAGTCACCATGAAAGTTATCAACTTAATTAGAATCAAGACACAATGCCTGAGTTCCAAATACTTACCCATGTCTCAAATGCCACGTTCTGTCCCCATTCTCCAACAGAAGTCGGTATACAACTATGTTTAGTTATTGACCTTGCATTCCTTCTAAAACTGTGTTTGTGGCATCATATGAGTCTTCCTCTTCTATATGGCTCTTTACTGACTACGTTTATTTGAAGTAAGACATATTTACCATCTGTCTGTTCTAAGTCTGTGGTCACATGTCATTGAACAAGTCTCTTCTTCAATATCTAAATGTAATATTCTCCTTATCATCCACAATTAATCTCTAACAACATGGTGGGTCTTATTCTGAGGTCATTGTCTGCAAGGTGTTTTTAAAAACACTTGTTTATTAAAAAAATGTCTAAAGGTAATTGTTCTTTTTGCTAAAGAAACTTAGAAATGTCCCTTTATGGGTTCCAGAATATCTCTCTGAGTCTTTCTGTGCAGATATCTACCAGGATTCCAATTCAGGAAATGGACTTCCAGTCTTGGGTGTACCTTTCACTTTTCTGCTAGAGACAAAGCATGACAGAGCAAGAATCCCTACAAGTGTTATTGCAGTTAATGAACCAGCCAGAGAATCTGTATTTAGCAGGAATGGTAATTTGTAAATGGAGTGAACTTTTGTCTTGATAAGTGTCAAAATACTTCAGTTTTACAGGCACAAATGAAGATGCTATTTCCCCAGTAATTATCATTTTTAAAAAAAACAACAGGTATATTTGAGTACACTGAAATTTTTCTACGTGACTTCAAGTGACATGACAATTAAAATCTAAGAAAACTGACAAGGATACTTGGAAAAGTGTTCCTGTCATTACTCTGGAAAAACCTTTACATGCTAATAAGAAATGAAAGAAGGGAGATCACCTATTAGAAATAAAGAAGAGGGTATGCAAGACACAATACAACATAACATACACAATACACAAACATAAGCAGCGTTCAAATACAAAACCACTAACATATTATTATATCAAAATCTAAAACTGTGAAGCATCAGGAAAATATTTTATACTCTGCACTAATTAATTGACTAAGGACTGTATCTTCATAAAGTCCTGTTGGGAAAATCATGTTGACGATTGAGACATTTATTCATTGAGATGGATGCATGGATATGTTTGTAAACACATTCTCACATGGAGATATCACAAAAACATCTGCATTAGTGTCTGCAACACACATGCTCATGGAACTTGGTTTGGAGCGCATATTAGTGTGGTTATCATGGGTAGATCATAGAATTCTTTAATTATTTAACACATTAAAAAATTTATATGTGTGTGTATATGTGTGTGTGTGCGCGTGTGTGTGTTTGAATGTGCAACTGAGTATGTGTGCATGCAGACAGGAGTATGTCACAGCATGTGTCCTGATGTTAGAGTACAAGTTTACTCTCTTCTTGTTTGAGACACAGTCTCTTGCTGTCCATGGCTGCATGTGCTTGGCTAGCATCCAATCATCCGGGATATTTCCTGTCTCTGTCTTCCCTGTCACGACTGTAGGAGCACCATAATTATACCTTCATGCAACCACAGATGATTTTACATGAGTGGCAAGAATCTAAGCTCAGATCTTCATAGCTGCACAGCAAACACTTTCTGCACCATAGCCAATAGACAATGTCCAGTTAGTTTATTTAATTCTTAGTTGTTGAGGTTTGATATTGATTTATAATCCATTTCTATTCTTATATTGCAGTTAGAAAAGCTAGATTTCATGCAGAAAAATAAATTGAGGATTGTCTTTAAAGATCTTAGGTGTAAATTGTTGAGATACTTCTTGTTGTCAAGCTTGATAACCTGAATTCACTTCTTGGTACTCATATGGTGGAGGAAGAAAACTGATCCCTGCATGACATCTCCTGACCTCCACTGGCCAACCATGACACACATGTGCGCATGCATACACGTGCACATACACATACACACATGCATAAATATTCACTTATATAAATAAATGTAATGTAGTTTTGAAAATATCTTTCTTTTTTCCGAGTAACAGAAAGTATCTTAATACATTTTCATCAAAAGTCTGTCTGATGGAAATATTTTTTGAATAATTCAAACTATGTTACCATATACTTTCCACGGCTTTATTCCATAAACCCCTTCAGCCCCCCATACTAGCTTTTAATAATATAATTTCACATTCTTTATATAACTATCAAAGTTAGTACTTTAAACTTTCCCAAGACTCATCCATCACATTAGTAGGGAAAACTGGAGTATGCCTTTCCATCCCCAAGGAAAATTAAAGCCATCTGCTAATTCTGTACCATACCTCACCTAAATGTTTTGCAAAATTGTGTAACTTGAGTAAACTAAAGAAAGGAGGTATGCTGAGCCCAACCCTCCTTTAATCTTTGACAGAGGACTACATGGTGGAGCCCACACCATCAAAAGAGGAATGCTTTTTGTTGAGGGGGCCTTCTTCAAATAAAAATAAATAAATTGTCTGTTTATTCCTGAATTTGGTTTCGTTTTATAATGATTAGCAAATGACCCGAGCTTTGGTAGGTCAGAGGAAGACTGTCAAATCACCAGTTTATATTTCTTTTGCCACAATTTTTCTACAGACCACTACAGGGCAAATTTAGGAATGCAGATAAATCAGATGTACTCATATAAATTGAATGCACACCTGCACTGCCCACCAAAACCACTCTGAAGCTTTCCATTGCCCTGGTTTACTGGGCTGCCTGTAGCAGTCTCTTCAGGCAGCCTCCTCTCCATCACTGCAGAGACTGGCCCTGGTGATGAGGCCCTTGAAAATAAGCACAAGTTGCATTATGTCAGCTTCAAACAAAAATCATAACACAGAAACAAAACACCCATAAGTCGGTAGAAATTATAGGGCATCAAGTGAGATACAAGAATTTTATCTTATCTGTATATTCTTCTCTCCCCATATATAAACATATATTTTCACATGCTGCATACTGGTAGATTAACATGTACAATTACAACATTGTGTTTGTGACACTGTTGTTAAGGTTGTCTTCACATTTTCATATGTGCGGTTTTGTGTATAAACCATAAACACACTCTGTAAGCTGGAATTTAGGATATAGTAAAACAGAATGAGTGTTCGTTTCCCTCCCAAACACTGGGGATATTTCAGACAATCTTAGGATATTTACAAACAATCTTAGGTTAACGTATGAAGCATCATTTCTCCAGTTTCAGTACAAAAATGGGTCAGATGATCACGAAGCGCATGTGCTTTTTGTGTCTTTGTGGATCACTACACCAGAGAGAGTGGAGTACGTAGTGGCTAACATAAATAGAATTTAAAAGGATTATCTGCCTAAAGACAAGTTCATTACTGGCATTACCAGTTAAACCAGTTTTAAAAGTGCAGGAATAATTTTGGGAAATAACTCAATATTGATCGTGACTTAAGTAACCAAAGTTGCTTTTGACACAATGCTGACATGTAATTATTTAATATAGCTAAAGTAATTATGAAGATGATGAAAGTTTCATCAAAATAAAGCATGTTAAATATTATTTTGAAAGGAATGAATTATTTGGGTTTATTGAAGATGTTAACACTAGGTTGTGGTCAAAAAAATTCGCTATTACACACTGAAATAACTCTTTCAAAAAGTTATAGCCTCCAAAAAACCCATAAAATTTAGAAGATAACTAGCATTGTATGACTTGGATGCATTCCTGGGCATTGCTGACATGCTCATTATTCTCTTAGTTCTTTGGACCCAAATTGTTTCTTTCATTAGAAAAATATTTTTAAAATTTAAATCCCAACATAATGGATTAAATACTAGATACATATTTTAACCATACAATATTTATTTAGTAATTCATATATATATTTAATCACTTTGCAAACAATATCAAATATTTTTCTCTTCTTCCTTTTCTTTCTTTTTAATTTTGCAAGTGAGAGAATGCAGATTTTGTGGAATGCAGGAGGTATGTTGATTCTCAGTTAACTTTGCATGTGGAATATTTGACTCTTATATGGCACCACCTTAGACATTCAGACTCATAAATGTGTGACTGAAATACTATGAAGGCTTGCACCATGAATTTAAAAAATTAGTCATGATGCTCAGTGATTGTAATATATAACTGTATGAATGCACATGCTGTTTTGCCAGAACCTGGAGGCTAAAACAAACAACACTTTTTCTAGCACTAGAAGCAGGAGTTTTTGGCTTATCCCTCCAACAAGGACCAGCCATGTACTCATCCTAAAGACACTTTTCTTATCTTCTAACTTCTATGACTGAAGACCTTTGGGAGTTAGGCAGTTACCATGGCTACAAGGCCTGTAGCCTGAATGTGTGTGAATGAATCGAGTCCCTGCCCTTTACCATGTGAGCCCTGACTTTCTCTGCTCACTGTGCTAACCATTAGGATCTACCCATGTTTATTGTCCAGGACCAATGCTTCCCATCATCATTCTTCAAGGGCTGGATCAGAACACTAGTCTCTTAACTTTTGAGAGAGAAACATGAAGACCTGTGTGTCAGGATAAACAACAGAGCAACACAAGGCTGGGAGTCTGTACTTCTCACAATTGCAGAACACATCTTATTTTTTATTCTATAAAGTATATATATTACAGTTCTACTATTTCCTTGTGACATGTGCATTTCTTTTTTTCCTTATATCAAGGTAGCACTTTCAGAATACAAACAACATCACTATTAGATGGTTTGTGCATAGAAAGTATCTGCAAGAAAAATAATTTTTGGAATATTTATGCTCTCTGTACATAATAAATACTTTTCACATGCAAGGATTTCTTTAACAACAGCAATATGCCCTGAACTATGGAAAGCTCCAGACTTTTAGTCTTCTTCTTATAATTGAACTTTTATACTTTATGAAATAGAGTTCTTAAAGCTAATGGTTAGGTCAGCAAATAATACTTTATGCCCATATCTTTTGATTGACCAGAGAATAATGTTTGTGAGGATTATCTACTGCTTAATACAGAAGAGTCAAATAAGTATTTGGTTCTGATCTTGGAGACAGGCTAATCTGCTGATCTGTGAACAAATTTTTATTAATTCACTTTACATCTGTATATCAGACACCCCTCCTCCCAGCCCTTCCCTCACATAGCTCTTACCTCCCATTACCCCCTTTCCTTCTTCTCTGAGAAGGGGGAGGACTCTTCTGGCATACCAACTCATTGCAGGAATGGGCTATTCTCTCCCACTGAGCCCTGACAAGGAGGCCCAGTTAAGGGAACAGGATCCACAGGCAGGTTTCAGATTCAGGGACAGTCCTTCACTCCAGTTGTTGAGGAATCCACAGGTCAAGCTGTACATCTGCTACACATGTACACGGGGCCTACGTACAGCCCATAAATGCTCTTTGTTTGGTGGTTCAGTCTCTGGGACCTCCCAAGAGTACAGGTTAGTTGACTCTGTTGGTCTTCCTGTGGAGTCTCTATGCTCTTCAGGTTCTTCAATCCTTCCATCATCTCCCTAAAACTTCCACAAAACTAGCCAAGCTCTGTTGGGCTAAATGGTGGATGGTGAGAGTCCTGCATCACCAGGGCTCCAGCCTCTGGGAGGGGCAGGACGCAAGAAATTTGACCATGCTCACCCCACAGCACCACTGTGTGGGTGTTGGGCTGTGAGAAGCCATGGGACACTGCCCAGGGGTGGGGGAGTGCGGCCTTGGGAGCCCAGGGAGTGCACCGAGCCAGCTCTGTCTGGTTTTCAGGCTCTTGGGCATCCCAGGCATGAATGGATGCTAAGAACAGAGTGGAGGCCACAGGTTGGATCTATCCCAGGCCAAGGGGGAAAGGCATGGGGAAGCATGGTTTGGTCCTGCTGGGACCAGGTCTTTGGCTTGTTGCTGGCTAGCTGGGTTGGTTTGGTAGCTGCCATGGCTGGGAGAGCTGAGAGGCCTTCTGCACAAGACTAGATGAGGCTCTTTAGATGAAGGCCTGTTCCATTGTTCCCCACAATGGATCCCGATGTAGAAAAACAGTCCATGGTTCTAAGGTGTTTATTGTCATGGCAGAGAGTGGCGATGAGTGATTCCATATCCCACAATCTCAGGGTGGTCCTGAGATTTAAATACCTTTTGCAGGGAGGAGTGGCTGGGAAGGGGAAGGGGAGTTTATTAGCTAAGCATCTAGGTACCTCATTAAAATGGGAATGTCTTGAGGCTACATGACCACACTTCTACCTGTCCAGGGGCTTGGGTGTTGCCCTTACATGACTGATAGTCACAGACCTATGAAGGAGAACTGTGGCCTCATTTCAGGAGCCTGGGGCCCAGGAGTATGGCAAAATGTCTACCGTCCCTTGTAAGGTTATTCCCTGTTAGGGAGCCCCTACTGGGTCCTGGGGTTTTAAACCTTAGTTCAACCAAAAACCAGGATGCCTTACATGGTCCCACAAAGCTCCATCTAATTTTGGCTGTGGATCTTTTCATGTTTCGATCAGCTGCTGCATAGAGCCTCTCAGAGGACAGTTATGCTAGGATCCTGTCTGCAAGCACAACAGAGGATCACTAATAGTTTCATGGATTAGTTTGTTCTCATGGGATGGGTCTCAGTGTGGGCCAGACATCCCTCAACTCAAGCATGGATAAAGAAAAATATGGTTCATTTACACAGTGAAATACTGTTCATCTATTAAAAACAAGGACATCAGGGATTTGTAGGCAAATGGATAGAACTAGAAAATATCATCCTGAGTGAGGAAACCCAGACCCAAAGGACATGAATGGTATGTACTCACTTATAAGTGGATATTAGCCATAAAATACAGGATAACCATGGTACAGTTCACAGACCCAAAGATGCCAAATAACAAGGAGGCCCCAAGGGAGAATGATTGAATCTTTCTCAGAAGGAGAAATAAAATAGATATTAAAGGTGGATGGATGGAGGGAACTAGGTGGGAGAAGGAATGGGGCAGGAGGATCAGGTATAATGAGAGCTGGGGAGAAAGAATAGAAATCAGTAGTGGGCAGTGGGGGCATGTATATGATGTGCCAGAGACCTGGGAAGAACAGAGGCTCCAGGGAGTCTATGGGGGTGACTCTAGCTGAGATTCCTTGCAGTGCAGGATATGGAACCTGAAGTGGACACCTCCTGTAACTAGGACTCCCAGTGGAGGGATAAAGGCAGCAATCCACCAAAAAGATCATCGACAGAAAATGTGTCCTGCCTACAAGTTATGCATAGACAAAGATGGAACAGAGTTTGAGGGAACGGCCAACTAATGGCTGGCCCAAACTGAGACCCATACCATGGGCAAGAACAAAACCCTGGAAACATTTTTTAAGTACAGTGCTTCTGGAAAACTGAAAACCTCAACATGTGAGAGTTTTCTGCCTGTCACCGCTAGCTTTGGGACACAAATTTTTCTCTCACTAAAGTCAGAATGCTTGGTACTTCTGTGCTAATTTCTTGGGAAAATAGGTATGCTTATATGTCTGCAAAAACCATATTTCTGGGCACATCTGTGATGGTGTTTCCAGAAATGAGTTATTTAAGTCAGACTAAATAAAGAAGAGTCACCTCTTTCTCATGTTACTGAGCATAAGCCAATCTATTGATTGATAGGAGGTTTTGAAATGGGCAAGGAAGGGACATTTTTCTCTTTCTTTAGGTGGGACATCTGTTTTCAGTCCTCAGACACTGCAGTTTCTAGTTCTTGGATGCTTGGACTCTCTGACAACATTGGTAGTCACTCAGCGTTTCCAGCCTGTGCATGAAGATCAAATTTTGTTACTATCGTTTTTGGTTGTCCACCTTGTAGATGGCAGATCACATATTTCTCAGATTCCATAATCACATGAACTAAGTCCTATAGCAAATTTCCCATTATACCTGTATTTCTATGCCTATCTATCTATCTATCTATCTATCTATCTATTTATCTTATCTATTATCAACCAATGATCTTCATCTATCAGTCAACAATTTATCTATCTTGTAGTATAAATATTTTAATAAATCCCAGCATGGTTTGTGTTCCCAAATGAAAGACACACACACACACACACACACACACACACACACACACACACACACACACACACCTTTTATATTTTAACATGCCTTAAGCAGCACAATAGCTGAGCGACTGCCTACCATCCATGCAGTTAAAATCTCCCTCCCACCAATATCTTCAAGTTACTACTTATTAATTTTTATGCTCCATCTTGGACGTTCTTAACTCTACTTAGTCAGCCCTCTGGACCATATTTTCTTGGCCTAAAGCCCAGGTTTCTCTCCTTGCTTCTCTATCCCATGGCAACCACACACTCCTAAGGCATGGAGTCTCTCTCCCCTTTCTTCTTCCTCACAGTCCCAAGCCTGAGAAATGTAAAACACTGGCTCTGTCTCTTCTCCCCAGTTATTGGCTGCTGGCTTCTTTACCAATCATAATTAACTGAGGGCAGGTTCCCAAAGCTATATGCTGACTTCAAATCTTTAGCATTAGATAGGCCAACCTACTAGACTATCTATCTATCTATCTATCTATCTATCTATCTATCTATCTATCTATCTATCATCTATCTCACTTATCATGCATTTATCTATATATCTCTCTCTCCATCTGTCAGTCAACAATCTATTTTTTCAGTCAACAATCTATCCATGTTTAATTTATCTCATATTGATTGTTTCTATGGAGATGGTCTGGCATGGTTATGGTATGGATTAACAGTACCCACGGAACTGTATCAATATTTACCTTAGCTGGATATTGAGTACAGTTAAATCCAGAGAAAACATTGTCGTGAGTTCTTATTTTCATGAATATAATTGGAGATGCACCATGTGTGGTGGTGCTATAAGATCATTACTATAAAATTTTGTTCTATTACTCAGTGAGAATAAGAGAGCATTATCATCATAAGGGAAACACTTTGGCAAATATTCTATTGCTTTTATAAAGTCTTCAGACCTACAGACCACCATCAGCATCTTGTAAGTAGAGATGCCCAGGTTAGCAGGTACTAAGACACAGCCACTGATTCATATCTGGATGTATTAGACATCCCATCTTCTTTCTTCTCTCTGCTGAGTTACTGCATAAAGAGCCACTCATCAATTTTCTTCCTTTCCCAAGCTCTCAGTTATTGTGGATAATGCAACAGACCTTGATTCTTAATGTATTAATATTTTATAAGTTATTTGTTACATAAAATTTCAAAATGTTGCATATTTTGTATGGATTTAAATGTATATAGTACTCAATATATTAAGTACAATTATTTACTTAAAACTAAATTTTGTTTATTCAGATAATATTATGAAATCACCAGAATTCAGAAAATACACAGTTCTTCTTGCTATGTGAATCTTCACATATGGCCGCAAGCTTCTGTCTAAGTCTTAATTTCATTCTTCCTTTGCAGGAGTCTCCTATTATTAACTGGTAAGTTTATTTGCTATGTCCCACATCTTACCTACAAATGGAATTTTCTAAGACTAATGAAAGTCTAATGTTGCTAGCCCATCTTTAGTCACACATGAAAAAGGCATAAAGTGGCTGAGAAATCGCTCTTTGTGTTCCAAAGTAAGAGAAGTACATGACACTACACTGTAAGAATAACAACAAATAGTGATTGGAATTCAACTCAATATGTTTCAGAACTCGATCTACTGAGTAACCCAGGGCGAACCAAGACCTTGACAATAGTACAGCTCTAAGCAGACTGTAAATGATACTGAAGAAGAAAACGATCAGTGAAGGATCCTAGCTTAATCTTTGAGGACACTACCTTCCCAGCTCCTGGGTAGTGCCTACGAGCCAATACAGATGCACTTTAGAACCTAATAGAGGAAAAATGCGATTTTCAAAGAACTTTAGATGCTGTATTATAAATCTGGATGTGTTTAAAAATCCCTGAGGAGTTTAAAAAGTCTGGATGTGTTTTCTCAAATAACTATTTAAAGCATATTAGAGTTTTTTAATTGCACTGGGGACTTTTCAAAGCATATCAGGACAAAACAGTAGAGTATAGGCCCCAATATGCTAATTAATAGTTAGCTAGACCCCTGAAATAAAGCTGCAACACTCCATTAATCAGGCAGTAATTGAATTGGCACAGTGCTTTTGTGCAAACTACACGATAATTGAAAAACCAAACCTGGAAGTAGCGAGGGTAAGGTTCTCCACAATGACATCTAACAGGGCCTCTTATTTGCACTTGGCAGTGGGCAGTTGGCCCTTTTGTCGAGAGACTTTGCACAGAGAAAAAGCCAGCTACTCTCTCCTGTGTCTAGAGTGTAACTTAATCTCCTGCTGGAATGGTCTTTTAGGTCTGTGTTATCTAGTGGTCAGAAGCATAACCCCATGGAAACACAAGCGATGTCTGATATGCTTTTGCTCTGTTACCTAAAGACATCTGCCAATTAATGTGATTATAAAATAACAGCAAGAAACAGGTGCTTCATTTGCAAATTTTACATCTGACTGTTTGAAAGCTGGGGAATTAACTGGCAAATACAACTTTGCTTGCAAGAAAAAGAAGAAGAAGAAGAAGAAAAAGAAGAGGAGGCTGTAGAGGAGGATAAGAAAGGGGAGGAGGAGGAAGGAGAAGAAAAAGAAGAAGAAGAAGGAGGAGGAGGAGGAGGAGGAGGAGGAGGAGGAGGAGGAGGAGGAGGAGGAGGAGGAGGAAGAAGAAACAATGGAGGCATTTTTCATATTCAGCCAATGTAGCAGCATCCTGGATTTTAACTGCCTACAGTTAAGTGCTTCATGAGAGAAGACCTGATGGCTTCAAAATGAAAGAAAGGAAAGTAGCATTTGAAAGCTTTTTTTTTTCTTTTTTAAAAAAATTTTGGCTACACACAAAATAGTAAGTTTATCGCTTCACCAAAAAGGCTGTTGCCAGAGTTATGTCTGTCACACAAGTAATTATGTAGTAGATGGGCAGACATCACAGATGTCAATAAAGTAAGGATGTGCAAGAGGTCCACACACAGAACTTTAGAGTCTGTCAGCTGCAAAAGCTCGAAGACCTTTGCCTCCTTTCCAGCTTCTCATATACACAAGTGAAGGGTAAGAGACATCTAATCAGGGATAAACTGGCTTTTTCTCATAGTTGTGAGGATACAAAGAAATTTCTTCAGAAATTTAGGGGAAAAAAGAGACACAATTGAAATACTGTGTGTTCCCGCCCAATGGCTGGGGAATACAATGAGAAAAACCACTGAGTAAGTGTGGATATTTTAGCTGAGTCAGGCTATTCTGCTAATGAGCACACCATATCCCTTCACTTTGCTTGGATGTGAACAACATTGTTGGTTGTTACATAAGCAATTAACATGACTTTTCATCACAAAAAAGGAGGAGGATACTACTTATGTGCCCTAAACTATACTTTTTATTTGAGACAAATCTCTTGTCTGTCCAGAGAGGTACACATTACATTTGAGCTCTGTACATTTAAGCTTTGGATTCATTTCTCTAAAATAAATCTTTATTTTCTTGGTTTTTTTCATCAAACTCCCTCCCTCTCTCTATTCAATCTATTATATAATCTTCATCTATCTGTCTATTATCTATCTATCTATCTATCTATCTATCTATCTATCTATCATCTATCTATCCATCTATCATCTATCTACTTATCATCTATCTGATTTATATCTATCTGTCATCTATCTATTTATCATCTATCATCTATCAATCAATCTCTATCTATCTTCTATTTACTGATCTATCATCTATCTATCTCATTTACCTATATCTCTATCTATCATCTATCAATCAATCTATCATCTATTTATCAACCTACCATCTATCAATCTAAGTATCTATCATCTATCTCATTATTGTATATCTCTATCATGTACCTATTTAACTATCAACTATCTATCATCTATCAATCTATCATCTATTTAATTTATATCTATCTATTACCTATCTATCATCTATCAGTCAATCTCTATCTATCTTCTATCTATCTACTTACTGATCTGTCATCTATTTATCTATCTATCTATCTCATTTACCTATATCTCTATCTATTATCTATCAGTTAGTCTATCATCTATCAACCTATCATCTACCAATCTATGTATCTATCATCTATCTCATTTATCTATATCTCTATCATGTATCTATTTATCTATTTATCAACTATCTATCTATCTATCCATCCTGTTGCATGGAAATAGAAAATTGATTTGGTTTCAAATCTCAACTCCTCCCAAGCTTCAGTAAACAATCAATGCACACCTTGCAGGCAATAAATGTCCTTGCATACTCATTCTTGTATGTGTGTTAGGGGTTGTTTTAAAGTCCAGACTACCCAGAGTTTTAACATTTGAAATGGGATTTTTATCAGACCATATTGTGTGGTTGTCCTTATAGTCTGTCACTGGTAATTGAAATTTGTCTTTGGTGAGTGTGTTTAAAATTTTGTGTTTGGTGATTCTGGGGAATTATGAATCCACATAATTCAGACTGAACACTGGCAGATGTGCACTGATCACCAATGCACATCAGGATGTCAATACTTCGATGCCTGTCCTCTGTAAAACAGAACATAGAACATAGAGCTGATGGGTGCTACCTTAAATTGGGGAACTCTACATTTCACACACTTGAGTGTAAGATTCTTAGATGCTACCATGGCTAAGCATCCCTCTCCCCTGTGTTAAATCTAAATATATGGATTTTGAGTAGGCTTGAGATCATTTTCAAACACCATTTTTTTCTTCCTAACAGAACTCTTCTTCTTTCTTTTTATTTTTCTAACTTATATTAAAGACTTCTAGTTTCATCTCCCAAACACAACTCATACTTCCTGCTCCTTACCATCTGCTGGGACCTAGCATCTGCCATTTCCCACCTACTTCTTCTGTACCTCTGATAGTCTGTGATTACACACTCGCAACTATGATATTGGTGCAGAGGCGTGGCACCCAGATGGCTCTTTTGAAAATGTTCTCACCCACCACTGCCCCCACCTAAGCCCATTGTGCTCAGAATAAAATTCAGGCTCCTCTGATGACATAAAGGTACTGGCTCCTATCTCTTGTGTACTTTTATTTCTTGTCTCGTTTCTTCTTCCCACCCTTTCTTTCTCTCTTTGTAACTCAGCCAACTATTTGGTCTTTCACAAGGACCACCAATTGGCCTTGGAATACAGATCTTGCATTTCTTTTGGTTTTATCAGATCATGTTTCTTGGGTTCTGTGCATGGCTGGTTCCCTTGGTCCATCAGCTTTCAGGTCAAGGATCATTTCTTCAGTCTCACCCTTCCTGTGTATGTCCCCTCTCTCAACTGAATTATCCTCCAGCCACCTTCATTTTACACACAGAACCTTTCATGCTCTCAATTGATTTGGCTTTCCAATTTCCTCCATTCAAGGCTGCACCTCCCTAAGCCTATGTAACCTCTGTGATGATAAAGACCACTCCTTTTCTCTTGAGACTCTCCCAATAACTCAGAGGTTGCTCAGCAAACACTTGTGAAATGAGTTAAAAATATTTCCACCAAAAGCATATGCATACAGTCTGTGCAACTGTTGAGAAGATCCCAGACCAGTGGTAGACATAAATGAAAAGTCTGTTTCTTTTGCAAGTGTTTATAGAAACAGAGAAAAATCAATAACCATCAAAAAATTACTATTTCTTTTCCCCAAAAATATTGTCTCAGTGTTAAACACATATTAATGCTAATCCAGTTTACATTCATGGGAATGTACATGTAAGAGAATAAACAACTTTCAATCCTAGAAGAAAGGAAAAGTAAAGAGACTTCTACTTCAGTGGCTGCCAAAATTTAACAAAAAGGGCTAGAAAGGGGAAAATATTTTGGTCTTTGCAAGCTATACAGTCTCTGATGAAGACATTTGCCTTGATTGTCACTGGTGAGTGTACACAGAATAGTACAGTCCAGGTACATCTGGGCTTCATTATAATCTCACCTACTGACATTACAGTATGGATTTCATATAATTTCCACCTAAAGTGAAACATTGATCTTATTTTTCTTATTTTATTCAATAATTTAAAATATGAAAACATTTTTATCTTGCAGTCCACATAAAAGCCAGGTTTGAACAGATCTGACCTGAGGCCTGTAGTGTTCTATCCCCCCTCTAGATATATTTAATTTTACCCAACTCCCACTACTTTGGCCTGAATAAATTGATATGTATTCTCCCTCTTAATAACCTCTCCAAGTCTCATTTGTGTAGTAATGGAAGGAATACTTTATGTTATATAGCTTTCTCACTGGAGAACACATGTTTTCTCAAAATTATTTTCATAAATTCACATTAGCCTACATGTTCTCCATGCACCCTACTCTACTATTCTGCACTTTGCTACTCTGGCCCTTCCATTCTTCCTCCTCACTCAGCTGGAGACCATGCTTGGGAAAACTGAAAGAAAGGTAAATAAAAATATAGTGTATGCTCTATGTACTATATTCTAAAGAAAAATATAATTTGCCATCATTTAAAGATAATTCTAAAATTAGGAATAAGGAGCATTTACAATAGCTACTTCCTACTCATGCTTCTTCTTAAACATCTGACAATGACTTACTCTTGCCTTCCTGTTCCAAGTCCTCTGAGTGATCCACTTCATTATGTTTAGGTCTTAAGTGTCTTCCAGGAGCCAATGGGTTGGAGGCTTTGTATCCACACTGTTTTGTTACTGGGAGGAAGTGGAGCCTTGAGCAGATGTTGTCAAGAGAAATGACATTTAGCCCTTGTGTATCTCTGAAAGAGATTCTAGGATCTCACTCCCTTCTTATCTATTTTTCTTCATGACTGCTGAAACCTTGAGACGATTAAGTTTTCTCCATCATATGTTTCTACCACCAGACCCAAAGCAACAGAGCAAGAGACTGTGAGCTGAAATCTCAGGAACTCCCAGCCCAGATAAATCTTTTTTCTTTTCAAGTTAGCATTTTGGAGCTGATGGAAAGTGTTCTGGCTCCCATCCCATTCCAACTTCACCTTTTTCCTTTCACTGCCTGAACAGCAATCAGATTCCCAGTGCCTACTCACTCTTTTCTTCTCTAAGTTTTCCTCTGAAGCTTAGTTCATGATGCCTGCATCTTCACAAACCTGAACATTTACTCCTTTTATATATCCCAACCTACTGGAATACATCCTCATGCCATTTTGCTACCTTTTCCAAATATTGTCATAAAACACTACCAATTACTCTTTTTATTGGTGGATTGTTATGTAGACAAAACTAGGTAGGAATGTCTCATTCTTGATCCATGCAGCATCCCTTGTCATGGCCGAAGTATTATAAGACCATCTTAAATAAAGAATTCCTTCTGTCTAGAAGATAGCCACTTAGAAATCTACAGGTATCTTGGGCTGAGAATGGGATATTCCCATGCCAGTGGCAAACATTTAATGGGAATTGCTGTTTTCTTAAGGCTAACAGAGCTCAAATGTTGCTATACTTGATAGGAAGCATACCAGAGATACTAGGATCCAGGCCTTAATATTCTTTTGAGAATAATATTAGCCTTCAAGAAGCTCTGTGCTTCTTCTGCGTGATTACTCCACTTCGTCATTACGTTTGTATATCATTTGCCACCATATCCTCAAATCCTCTGACATGCTGGATACTGTTCTTGCTATACATGCTTCCAGTCTTCTTTTACAAAACTCATCTTCTTTTCCTATGTTCAGAACTTAGATATTAAGTTATTAAGATATTAGATATTAGGTTATCTCTGAGTGTATCTGTCTCTCTTCTCTTTCTTCAGTTGAGCCACATGGCATCCACTACGAGTTAATCACCAGTGACATGTGAGTTATGTTTTAACTCACATTCATTTTCTCCAGCTCCAGAACCAGTTTTCTTGTCTGGTGTATGGCACATGAACATTCCATGTGGTTGCACTCTGGTCATGTTGAATGTTGTCTCTTGGCAACGCTGTATGCTTGAAAGGCTCCATCTACTTACAAGTTTTGCTCCACACCAGCCATGCCTTTGCTCCCCTGAATGGATTCCAGTGATCTGTCAAATCCTGGCTGATACAGATCCACTCTGTGAACCACCACATACCTGCAGACTGGCTGCATTGAATGAGTACCCATAATACTTTATTCGTTGTATGTGAGAGTGATTAATTTTGTTTGATGACAACATTCAGTTTCTGTCATAGAACCTTAGCTCATGTTCAGATATTGATTATGGTGTATATTTAAAGAAATACACCAAACTGTGGCATTCATTTGTAGAAAAGACTGCATAAAACTTTGAGGAGCCAACTTTGACATTGCCTTACCCAAGGGCAGCTGAAGCAGAGTTCTGTGGTTCTGTTTGGAAGTTTCTGAGGCAAGGAAGTCTTTTTGGAAAGAGGGGTAAACTGTTATTCATACTAGAATAATGTGCTTTGTTCTCGTCAACCGTGGTGGCCAAAACAGCTTCAATATTACAAACAACTGTGTTTGGCTTCAAATTATTTTTGAGAAAGTTGGAAGGCATTGAATAGTCACCTTGCATCTGTAGACCATTCATAATTAAAGTAAACCTGCCAACTTTCTGGGATCCAGTAGCCTCTGCTAGGATCCTAGGTTGATGTGGTCGGTTCCAGCAAATGAATTTTAATTAAGCATGCTAGAGACTATTTTGAGAAATATCAACATACAACTTAGCTCTTTTTACACCACAACCAGAATGACATTAAGCTTCACACAGAAAAACAGGAGAGAGCTGGTTACTGTAGCTGCAGAATATAGCAAGAGAAGGCACAATTCTTTGATTCAAAAGAAAAATATTCCTACATAGTATCTTTTTGTGTGTGTGTGTGTGTGTGACTGAAACTTTGAACTTGGAGGGTATATGCAGGCTTCCTCCAGTACAATAAAATATTATACTTGCTCAGAGTTAGCCTGCTCAAAATTTTTTTTACTATGTTGGGAAGCATTTTCTTGACCTATCGTATTTCTTCTAATCATTGTCTCCCGCCCCTTCACTGGGGAATTTCCTATTATTTAGCAACATATGGATAAAACATTTTTTTTTCAGTAATCATGTCTGAACAAAGTAATCATTCTCTCATTAGCCAATTATTCTTCAGACTCACACAGAACAGGCAGATTTGCTAGAAAGAGTTACTTTTACTAACCCCATGCAATCAGATTTCACATATGCTTCATTCAAATAGCCTAATACAGAGATCACAGCAGAGATAACAGAAGTTCCTTACCTTCTCTTCCCACAGACATCCTATCTCAAGAGCATCTTCATCTTGTCACATCAGAAGAGCCAGTTAGAAGTGGAATACACAGTAGGTTGTTTGTGGAAAGAAATAAACGATAGAGGTCTGGTCATGTCAAGGATCTTGTCTACACAGTTCCTCAAAGCTCCTCTTCTCCCTTCTCCTGAGTCAACCTGCTGACTTTACAGTTCTCCTACTTTCTAGAGTGCAATTTTATTTTTTCGAAGCCTACTTTTAATGATGATTCTTAAACACTTTAACTTCCTTTCTAGCCTACCACCCACCACAGGTAGTGGAAAAGAAAGAATAGAGGGGAAGTGGAGGTGTTTCGAAAGGTCCTTTTGAGCAAATCCCATCTGCAGTGTCAGGAAATGAGCAGTGGAGTTCATAGGTCAGCAGCAGTAGCTCGACCCACTGGCAAACACTTCACTCATCCACCGGCTGTCCAGTTTGGTAGAGTTGGGATAGCAAACACGAATCATTAGCAGGGGCACAACTTAGCAGAGTCAGTCCTGCCTCGCCTTGACATGAGTCAGCAGGAAGGACCCAGAGGGACGCCAGAAGTTCTCAGCTGTGCCTCTCAGCTAAGTAAAGATTATCGAAAACACAGAGCAATAAGCTAAGGGTTGCATCATAGCTCTCTAGGAAAGGCTAGCGCAGGCTTTGTCACTGTCTTCCAAACATCATCTGTCCTCCACAGGTCTTGTCTCACCACAATTCTACTTTCTAGAATGTAATTTTCGCTTTTTCAAAGCCTACTTTTAATGATGGTTCTTAAATGCTTTAACCCCCTTTCTAGCCTACCATCCACCACAGGTAGTGGAAAAGAAAGGAAGCTGGGGAAGTGCACTTGTTTAGAAAGTCCTTTTGAGCAAATCCCATCTGTATTGTCAGAAACATTGTCTTGCTTCAGAACATGAGTAGCAAAACTCCACATGCTCTGTCTCAGCTGACATTGCTCTGCTAATTAGCCGGAGTCTGCAGAAGTGGCAAGAAGCCACAGCATACCACCAGAAGTTTTTCAATGTGTTTCTCTCTATGGAGTCCCCACAAATGGAGCTCAACTATGCAATGTAAAGTGGACCAATACATTTGTGTATTAGCTTAGCAAAGAATCCCTCATCACGTGCTTTTTATATGTTTGCTTTAGCAGAACATTCTTTCACCTGTGTCTGCTTCAGTGAAAAAACTAGTCTGTCTTAGCCTTTCACCCAGATCCACTCCAGGGAAATGTTCCTTCATGTGTCTACTTTAGCAAAATACCACCCAACACAGTTGATTTTCAAAAGACCCCTTAAGTTTTCTCTTCAGTAGAACCCGTTAGATTAACAGCACTATTTTTTTGTTTTGCTTTTATTTTTGTTTTTGTTTTTTTCTTAGTTTTTTGAGACAGGGTTTCTCTGTGTAGCCTTGGCTGCCCTGGAACTCTCTCTGTAGACCAGGCTGGCCTCGAACTCAGAAATCCCCCTGCCTCTGCCTCCCAAGTGCTGGGATTAAAGGCATGTGCCACCACTGCCGGGCAATTAACAGCACTTCTAAAGAGATGAATGTCAGTATCTGGTACCATACATCCCAGTGCTTTCAGTACAGCTTCTTTACATTTTTCCAGGGAGGTAACTATATCAAAACAGTCATGGCTCGTTTGGGGGATGGAAACATTTAGATCATAGCATCCAGTGACCTCTTGAGTTATGCATAATGTCTCCAGTTATTGGGAGATGTCAAAAGCATTTTGGGAAAGCTCTTGGGTGAGGACAGCTCATGTTACTTCATGATATTTTGCTGTCCTCTTACTCCATGTTGTTCTTCTTTAACTTTTGGGGTGTTTGTTTTGTTTTGTTTGATTCTATGGCCTTTTAATGTCATTCACTTTGATACAAGAGCAAGTTTCTCCTGACTCTTAATTAGTGTGTGTGTATGTGTGTGTGTGTGTGTGTGTGTGTGTGTGTGTGTGTACACGCGTGCGCACACACACATGTGTGATTAATTTTTATGAGATTCCATTTGAAGATTTAGTTTTGCAGTTTCTGGTCTCTGTGCTTCCAAAAGAGAATCTATACCTTCAAAATTAAGTTTCCATCTTTAATTCAAGGTTACCAAGTAAAGTCCCAGCCTATCAGAAATCATAGTAGGAAAACCCATGGACAAAATAATTAAGACCATGCAGTTACTCTAACGCCATTTGAATCATTACCAAACAAAGACTTAATGTGTAAGTTCTAGCTCCTCTTCAACCAATTCACTCTGGAAATAAAAATTCAACCTTTATTTTCACTGTGAGTTTCAGCTCTCATTCATCTGAATTATGTTCCTATAATTGCATTTCTAAGTGCCTTGTTTGCCATAATGCTTCTTTGCACATTTTATAAAACACCAAATAAGGATGACTCTCCAGTTTCAAGGGAACAATATCAAAGTGAGTGTCCCCTCAGTTTAAACACTGACTTCTCATAACATGTCAGGACACACAAGAGCCATGCAATACTATCAATATGCAAAATGTTGCATAATTATTTAAATGACCTTGTATCCCTAGGCTGTTTTTTCCCCATTATCAACAGGGTAATTTTACTTCTAATAACTTTTTAAAAAAGTTTCCCATCCGTGCCATTAAGCACCACAACCTAATCTCACATTTAAGACATTAATGACTGTCACCACAGCTTTGCACTGGGTAGATTCGGGATGACAGCTGTCACTGCAGCAGGATGCATTTTTTTTTATAATAGTTTTATGATTCGCCCTTTGAGTTGAAGACTTGGACACCTGATACCAGCCTGTGATTTTCTCCCTGTAATTTCCAGAATGGATAGAACCAAATAACAGCCTCCTGGTCTCACAAGTCTTGTGCCAAGTGCTTCAGAAGTGACATCGGTGGGAATTGAAAACCATATGCATTTCTTCTCCAGCATATGCTGATCACTTTCATTCAGTTGATGGCGGGGGTGGGTTGAGGCTGGATCCACTTTAAAAATAAAACAGATCTCTGCTCTATTCTTATTACACCCTGCATTGTTTTTGAGGCATTGACCAGTGCTATGTCAGTCCTGAATTTTCATTGACAAATAGTGTGATGTGCCAAGAAAAAAAAGAAAAAGAAAGAAAAAAAGAAAACATATTCAACACTATACTAATGATGTTCTCTTTAAAATTCACAATATCAGGGACTAGCAGATGGCTCAGTGGATAAAATGCTTGCCACATAAGCATGAAGACAAAATTTTAGATCCCCAGCACCCACATAAAAGCCAGTAGGTCATGGTGACTATTGTGTGACAGATTTTTTTTTTTCTGGGAAGAGGCAATGCACACATGTCTACTCACTCAAGATAGAGAACAAATGGCAGACTGAGTATGGGTACCACCATAGCCAATTTGGTGAGACAATACATTTCACTGGGTTTACTTAGAGAAATATGGGTGAGGGGGTCACTTAAAGGAATGAAAATGACTCATTGTGCTGCATGCATTACCAAAGCCTAGCACAGGAAGATGACAGATTACAGAGATTGGGAACCGGGAGCTCAGTGAACAGCCTGCAGGGAGCTCAACAGGTTGATAAGTGTCCTTCCCAGAGGCTCATTTAGTCTGGGCTTCTTCCAAGCAGCTTAAGTGGTTTTTGTTTCTGCTTGGCAGCCTGGCTGCTCTCTGCTTCTTCCAGGCTTCTGGGCATGTCTGAGAGTCTTCTTTGCAGCTTGGTTTGTCTGAAAATGACTCTCAGCCATCTTTACTGTTTATATACTCTTGGGCATGAAGGGTTCTAGTGAATCTGGTTAGTTGCAGGGACTTCCTAAAACTATTTTTAGTTTTCTTTACTGCCAGTCTTAAGGAGCTTCTCTGTAGTATTTCAGCTCCCTTAGACCAGTGACTCTCAATCTTCCTAATGCTGCAAACTTTAATACAGTTCCTCATGTTGTATTGACCCCCAACCACAAAAATATTTTGTTGTTCCTTCATATACTGTAATTTTGCTACTGGTATGAATAGTAACGTAAATATCGGTCTTTTCAGATGGTCTTAGGAGACCCCTGAACGGTCCTTTGACTCACAAAGGGGCCATTGATTCACAGGTTGAGAACCACACTGCCTTAGACCATTTTGTCTTAACAAGTTTTACTCCAAGATGGAAGTTTTAGTTCCAGAGGAATCTGCTGTGCAACAGTGGCCCACATGCCCTCCCAGGGTTCAGGAGCTAGAGGCAGGGAGTATATAGGACAAGCTAACCCGATGGATTAGGGGACCCCTTGATCTTTGGTTTGAGGAAAAAACCCTATTCTAGGAAAGAAAAGTTAAGAACAACGGAAGAATAAAGCTAACATCAACCACTGGCCTCCATATGTACACACGTGTATACATACAATGTGAACACACTCATGTGAACACATATACACACTTGAACACATAGACTCAAGAATATCCCTTAAAATATTCAGATTTTTTACTTATGGACAATTTACATGCTAGTAGAGAGAAAAGTTTAAATGGTTGAATTTTAATGCACATATCTGTGTGAGTATATGTGTGTGTATTAAATGTTAACAGTATAAAAGCTGACTCTCTCTATCCGTAACAGCAGAACAGAAGAAACCTGATTTTGGGGGGTTAGGGAGACAGTGTTGCCAAATTGAGCACACTATCTTCCAACTTATGATTCTCCTGCCTCACCCTCACAAATGATGACATTAGAGGCTTGCATAGACATGCCTGTCTTCTACTCTTGTCTTTTAAATCCCAAATTTGACTTTGATAAACTATAGGTTTGCTTGGGATTCTGACAAATGTATCTGTTCTCAACCAGATTCATGTATCCCCTCTCACCCAATCTAATGCTTTTATCTAGCACACCTTGCCTCCCTTTCAATGCCCTGAAAACACTTTAGTGCCTCCTACACTGGTGCCATCACTTCTGTTCTGGCTGAGAAACAGAAGGGGATAGTAGTGATTTTTCAAGACTTTGCAGCTTTGGAAACCAAGGGTGGTTTTATGTGAAAGTTAACATTATAGTTTTTACAGTGTATGTTCCTAAGTTTCTCAAAGAGTAGATCAGCCATTCACAAACTTCCCTGGACTCTTTGTAGGTAAATGAACTTTAGCCAATAGGAAGAGCCACACTAAGTACTGGCAAAGGCTATACCTGTAAAGTCTCACCAATATGACTGCCTAAACTTGACCTAAACAAGGACAACACCAATATACATTCCACAGTGGAGACCTCAACGCTATAAAAAAAAAAAAAAAAAAAAAAAAAAAAACTGTAGGAGAGTAAGAAATGCCGAAAGGAGGAGAAATAGTCTTCCTCAGGGAAGAGCACACCAATTGGTTGCCTATTACCATATGGTCAAATCTGAAAACATATACAAGTAAGATTACACAGACCGAGAATGGTATATTTAGGGATATATATGCATATACTGTCTTAGTCAGCATTATCACTGCCATGATGAAGCTACAGAATAAAAAGAAAGTTTGGAGGAAAGGGTTAATTCTGCTTATACTTTTATATCATAGTCCATCACTGAAGGCAGTCAGGGGCAGGATTCAAATGGGGCAGGAACCTGGAGGCAGAAGCTGATGCAGAGGCCATGGAGAAGTACTGCTTCTTGTCTTGCTTTCCATGGCCTGCTCAGTCTGCTTTCTTATAGAATCCAGGTCTACTTGTCCAGGGGTGTCAGCATCCATATGGGCTGGTCCCTTCTACATAAACCACTAATTAAGAAAATGCACTACAGGTAGATCTTATGGAGGCATTTTCTCAAATGAAGTTCCCTCCTCTCCAATGACTCGAACATGTGACATGTTGATATAAAATTAGCTAGTGTGTTTGTGTGTGTGTGTGTGTGTGTGTGTGTGTGTGTGTGTGTGTGTAATTAAGGGAAAAAGAAGCTGTGAATTTGAATGAGAACAAGGAAGTTTACCTGGGAGGATTTGGAGCGAGGAAAGAGAAGGGAGAAATGTAGTCATATTATACTTCAAGCTTTTATTTTTAAGATTGAACAACTACAACAGCAAAAACCAAAAACCAAAAGAAAGTAAACTATGCTCATTTGTTCTTCAGAGACTATCCAGATTTCTTGTGGGAACAAGCCTGGCCAGTGGAAAGAAGCCCCACGTGTCTGTCTCGGCTCTAGGTGGGACAGGAGACATGAGGAGGGAAGTGGCCATGCATCTTCCCACACAGTCCGATGGGCAGATGGGGCCTTTGCGGGTCCTGCCCGTGGGTGAGGAAGGGAGCCATTCTTGGGGAATGTGTGGCAGCTGTCTCTGTGGGTTCTCTAGCCCGGGGCACTGCAGTCGCAGCAGGGTGCCACAAACAGACTAGCCAGAGCACAGCTGGGGTTCCCACCGAGACCACCGGGTTTCAGTGGGGTGCCAGGGTAGCTGCTTAGGCTTGGATGAATGGGTACTGTCTGAGAGACTGGGAAGCCCTCGGTGAGAGATTAGATGGGGCTCCTTAATCGAGGGTTGGATCCCTGTCTTCCCACGGCGGGTCCAGATGAAGAGACAGTCCATAATTCTAAGACATTTATTTTCATCCTGTGGAGTGCCCTGGATGGAATTGTACCCCCACCCCTCTGGGATAGGCGAGGCAGATATAGTAACTGGGAAGGGGCATGGCTAAGCCTCTAGGTGTCTCATTAACATGGGGATGGCTTGGGGCTGTGTGGCTATGCCTCTACCTGAGAGGGGTGGTACGTGACCATGACTAGAGCCAAAAGCATCCAGGGAACATTGTCATAAAGTTTTCCGATCCTTTGTGGATTGTTCCACTGGGTTGCCCAGATTTTATGCCTGTGCTCAACCAGGTGCCAGATTGCCTGTCATAGATCACTGCCCCACAGTTTCTCAAAGATAAGATCCTCATTCACTTGCCATTCAGCACGTAACACTCAAAGAGCAGCTTCCCTAGTCTTGGGAGAGTCAGACAACCCCAGGAAATAAGGACCTGTGTGAGTGCAGCTATGACAGAGGCATTAGGACTCAGGTTCCTAGTGTTTGGGAAGACAGTGATTGCAGACTTCTGAGAAGCAGGTTTGAAAACTGAAGAATCAGTGGAAACTGTATAAATCAAAGCAGAAGCAAAGAAATAAAGTCAGCAGAGTGTAGGATCCCATGTCTCTCTGGTCAAAATGTCTGGACCTAGGAGCATTTAAGATTTCAGATTTTTATTCAGATGACCACAACTAAATAAACTGGGGATTAGTACCCAAGTCTAAGCGTGAAGACGTTGTTGTGGTTTTGTATATACCTGTGACCTGAGGTAATACTTCACGTCTTCACTTGTCTGCATCTGATTGTGACATGTGATGTAAAGTTAGGTGGAGTTTCTAGCTGTGATCTCATGATGCGCAACAATATTTGAATTTTAGAGAATTTGTTAGGTCAGAAGTCACAGATTGTGTAAATGTACCACATTTTCTGTATCCATTCCTCTGATGAGAGACATCTGGGTTGTTTCCAGCTTCTGGCTATTATAAATATGGCTGCTATGAACATAGTGGAGCATGTGTCTTTATTACATGTTAGAGTATCTTCTGGGTATATGCCCAGGAGAGGTATAGCTGGGTCCTCAGGTATTATTATGTCCATTTTTCTGAGGGTCCGCCAAACTGATTTCCAGAGTGGTTGTACTAGCTTGCAGTCCCACCAACAGTGGAGGAGTGTTCCTCTTTCTCCACATCCTCACCAGCATCTGCTGTCACCTGAGTTTTTGATCTTAGCCATTCTGACTGGTGTGAGGTGGAATCTCAGACTTGTTTTGATTTGCATTTCCCTGATGATTAAGGATGTTGAGCATTTCTTTAGGTGCTTCTCAGCCCTGCGAATTTCCTCAGTTGAGAATTCTCTGTTTAGCTCTGTTCCCCATTTTTTGATGGGGTTATTTGGTCTTTTGGAGTCTAACTTCTTGAGTTCTTTGTATATATTGGATATTA